>CM070557.1:24675774-25098274 GCA_036346405.1 Phyllostachys edulis
CGACAGCCTTGCGCACATCTGCATGTTCTGATGGAGGCATATCTGGTTCCTTGGTTTCTTGATCTAGTATGCAATCCATCACAGCATTAGAGAGTGAGATGTGGAGTTACATAGTTTATGTTGGATCATAACCAAAATTGATGCCAAGCAAGATCAGATCTTTACCACCAAGAATCTTGCCGCCATGGCCATGGGCAGTCCTGCTTCCATGGAGAAACTCCTGTGGTCATCAGGCAGGACCTCCCAGTCCCACACGTCTTGTTTTGCACCCATGGAAACACCTCCTTTGTCCATAGCAAATTAAATCAAAAGCTAGAGGATGTAGAAGTTATATAATAGTCAGTTAGCAAAGAGTATGGCTATGGAAAGTTGTTTTCCAAGCATCAATTTAGTTGCTGGTGTTCATGGATTTTTTTTCCTACCTTTCCTCTTTTCCTTATTGCAGGGGAGCAAGGAGCTAGTGGGACACACGTATGGGAACTCCTTGCACCAAGGGAGAAGGCAAAGGAGCTTGTGTGTGGGCTTATCCTTCCTGCTAGGTGACAAGGGTGACAATGGTCCTTGGGGCCTACCACTGGGGACTTCTTCTTTCCCACTCAACTCTTGGCAAAATTCTGCAGCATTCTAGCAAGCTGTTGTGCATTATTCAGAGGCAATCCAGAAGAGGAAAAGCAAACCATGTAAGGTATGATAATAATGGAGAATATCTAAGGCTTGTTGCCACTCAAGCTGCAATTTGGTGATAGATCAACTTTGGAAAGAGTTGCACTCAAGTTGTCTTTGCAGTGTTAATTGTTTATTTATTCTCAAACAAAAGTTGGTTATCCCACATATATAGTATCACTTGCTGAGCATCTAATCTTGCATCAAAATTATTTTCTGAGATTCGTCCGATGAATAGCTCAGAAGAATTGTACTGTTCGTTTAGCGTGTCACCTCTCAGAAAGCTTCCATGTCTATCCTTTTCAATTAAGTAACAGAGAATTTAAGAACATTCTCGAAATGTTAATCGCAACTAGATGCTGTTTTTTTTATAAAAAAAATATGATGATTAATACGGGTCAAATTGATAGAAAACAAGGTGAAGTTTACTGGTTAAACGATAGACAGGTTCAACGTTACGACGCTGCGGTATCGTCAGCGAAGGAGTTCTCAAAAGGAAATAATAAAACATATGAAATTTGGGAAGCAAAGGAACAAGTACACACCAGAGTACGTACCAGGGCAAGAAGGGCCGATATTGAGAGGCAAGATCAGAAGCTTCTGTAGAAAATTACCTAAAAAAGTTGAGATGTAACCCAAGATAGTGATGGGTAATCATGGAGGAGCGAAATCATAAACTGATAAACTCGCGGTTTGAATTGGGATCTCAAGTTATCATCAGAGTTAGAGCTACAATTCAGCACACTCCAATTTAAGAAAAAAGTTTTCAACTTCAACATTGTTTTTATTTTACACACAAGGAAAATCTTCGACGGTATGATAACGGAAGAACAAATCCATCACATGACAACTACTGCTCCACATAGAAATAACTGGCATGAACTGCGTCAAGCTGTAACCTGTAAGCCTGTAAGTAAAAGTAGTTGCACAGCAGTATAAAATTGTAGCCAAGAGCAGTAAATTGCCAGCAATATAGACCTCTGTACACACTGCCCTTGAATTGGGAAGCCAAATTGTTGGACCGAAAGGCGACTAGAGGGGTGAATAGGAGCACTGTCTCTTTTTTCACCTTAATCGGATTCAACATATTTTTCACTCCAATAGCTATGAGAGCTATGAAAATCAATATACAAGCATAGCGGAAGACTTGTATTGAATCCAATAAAAACCTCAAGCAAAAATAACTAAAAACATCAAAAACACCAAAACTCAATTCATAAAGAGTTGGGTGGTCGACCTTCACTTTAGCGGTCTCGATCTCTCCATGGCGGTCCGATCTCTCCAAGGGCGGTCTGACCTCTAGCCCGATGAACAAAGAAATCACCAACTCAAAATCACAAATTGGTCTAACATTTGATTCACAACTCCAAACTTCACTTAAACTTGAAACATACTTTCTAGGATGTCAAGAACCTATTCCAATCAATGATCGTGAAGATCATTGTTAAAGTTCTCGACCTTTTTCCGCTTGGAGTGAAGATTGCTTCAAAACCGAAGTCAAAATCAAAATATGATCCAAAAACTTGCTCGTGGGTAGAAGATGATCCTAGATGCATTCTCACATGTCACAGCAAGCAAGATCCAAGCTAAAAATCAGAGGAAAACTAAAGAATCAAAGAAAGCCTCAAAATCTCAAAAGAGAGAGCAAGAACAAGAAGAGACCCATCTTGATGAATATTGCTTGGATTGATTTGAAATTGATGTTGGTTTACAGCCACTTCATCCAGGAGGACAAAAGCTCAACACTTGAGCACACAATCAATCTAACTCTCTAGAACCCTAACCTCTCCACTTTCCTCTCCCTAAACACAAATTAGGGTTTTTCAATACAAGGGTTGGGAGGTGCACAACCAAAGACCTCCCTATTTATAGCGGAGGCTAGCTTCTAGAAAAAAACCCTAATGGGTACCCGCTAAGCCCACACACAAAATGGGTTTTACTCACGCACGCATTTCAAAGCGTTGTTTTCATCTTTTCTTAACCTAAACCACTTTCCTTGCGCCGCCTTGCGCCGTGGTTTGGCCAAAATCCATCAAGGCGTATTTAGTGAAGTTACCATAATACCCCTTCTCGATCCTTCTCCAAAGACCGAAGTTCAATCTTCATGAAGCAATCCCATGCTTCGCCACGTAGGTTTATCCATGGCTCTCTTCATGCTCAAGAAGTCTCCCATCCGGCCCCATCGAAACCACCATGGCACTTGCACCGACCTCGCTCACGCTTGATACAACTCATCGCACCAACTTCCTGCTCGGTCATCCTTGTCTATTTTGCGCCATACTTGAGTCTTCTCGACTTCACCCAACATCCTCGATCGCTCAACCTCGCCTTCCAAGCCTAGTCCCGATCATCCTCGCTGCTCACCGCCGTTGACCTCCAAGCTTCCTCGCACAACAATAGACAAAGAAATCGATTCTCGGGAACATGTCCTTCGTGAACTTGACCCATGTTAGTCAAAACATGCATCATGTAACACATATGCATTGAAACCCATGAACTTAACCTAACTAACAAACATCGCCGCCAAACCGCCAAATAACAAGTCAAAATCGGTCGACACACCCATGGCTTGGCTCGACGCCACCGCCGGCTTTGACCGCCCAAAGAAAGGGACTTAGCCAAATTTTCTCCATCTGAAACCTCTCTAGAAATTTCAAACGAATAGAACTTTTGACTCAAAGCTCCAAAAATTATGAGACCAAGTGCAGAAGAAACCCCTCTTTTGCCTACACCCTCTATTTTTGGTCCGATCCAAAATTCAACAAAATTTTATGGTCGGGTCGACCGCCTCCTAGCCGGGCCGATCGCCACCTCTAGACTAAACCCAGCCGTCTAATCGCCAGAGATGGCCGGTTAGATCGCCACAAAGGCCGGCCTAACTTACCGCCAGCCACCGATCGCCATCGCCTAACAGAATTGAATCACTTAAAAACGCATGTTTCGATAAACCTCAATACCATTGTTAATTGTAACATCATCCTAAGATGATGAACATACCCCATGATATCTACAATCTCCTACTTGATGAACACATTGGCAATTTCCCAAAATGTAAGTTTGAGGTTTGAAAAATAAAAAAGCTCATATTTTTACGCAAAGGCACAATTTGGTCCAAGGAAAAAGAATGCAATGGAAATGACCAAGTTGGCTTCAGATTAGCATAGGTAAGTTTAGATAAGGCAAAAGAAAGTAAGAAAGCTTCAATTTCCAGAGAAGAGTAAAAAATCTCACTAAAGGTCCATATGAAAGAACAATTGTTCAATTTGACCTTTAATCATTATGAGATTCGAAGAATTGCAATACAAGTTTAGAAAAGGCAATAAGATCACAAGAATGCAAATTAGATGCTCCCATCACTATGATCATCATTTTCGTAAAATTTCATTTTCTCCTTTTTCTCCAAATAGGTTCCTTGTTCAGCGATCCGATCCATGCTTGACCGGCTCGACCGGTGGGATCCCTGCCCCGACCGCCATGTGTTGGCCGGTCTCGATCGACCTCCGGGTCAATTGACCTGGCCGCCTTTTTCCAAAGTACGTGTTTTTTCGGTTTTGGGACCCCGTCCGATCGCTATGTGTTGGTCGGTCTCGACAGATCCTGCCGGACCCTGGCCAACTTTTTTCCAAAGAAGGTGTTTTCTCGAATAACTCTTTGTTCTATTAGCGGTCCGACCGCCATGTGTTGGCCGATCCGACCGAAGTTAAGCGATATTGATCGGCCATTGGTTGGCGGTCGGCCGACATGTGTCCAACAATTAGTTTTATAGTCATGGAGCATGGCTTCATTCGACCGCCATTGGTTGGCGGTCCAACCTAAGCCATCAATTTCAAAGAAATTCTCTTCCAAACAATTTAGTTTTTGTGTGTGGGCTATAAATACCCACCTTGGACCGATTGTGGAAGGTGTTGTTGCTTGTGCTATTCATTCCTTTGAGCAAAGAGTAAGCCCTCTCATCTCTTATGTGTATGTGTTGCACTTAGCTTAGCTTAGAGAGCAAACCATAAGTGCATGTGTTGCATTAGGTAGTGGATTGTGTATCCATTGAGCCTAAACATTTGATTTGTTCAAGTGAGCGTCTCCGACTTGTTACTCTTGGTGTTTGCCGACACCTAGACGGCTTATAGGAGTTGCGCCGGTGATCTTCTACAAGAAGGTTGTGAGAAGACCTAGGCGGTTGTGAGTGGTTTGGTGCTCGCCATCTCCAGAGTGGAGGAAGAGCAACTCCGAGTGGATCGAGGTGTTGGTTCGTGTTGGAGTCAGTCTAAGTGGTTGGACTTACCTCGGAGGTGTTGGCTCAATTGTGGAGCCGGTCCAATTTGGTTGGGCTTACCTCAACATGGATTAGGGAGACCAAGAAGTCTCCTAACACCACAAGAAACATCATTGTGTCATTGTGGTTTGTTCTCTTGTAGTTTACTTTGTGCAATTTATATTCCTTGTATTAAATTGCTTACATGTCTTTGTATGATTGCTATCATTATCAATAGTATTATATTATTGGTGCACTTAGTAAAGACTAGTTGATTTAGGCTTTAATTGTGCAAAACCGTATTGTTGTTAGCTTCCGATTAGAAATCGGTTTTAGCCAAAGAAGTTATTAAACCGCTTATTCACCCCCTCTCTAGTCGGCTTTCGATCTTACAAGTGGTATCGAGCTTGGTCTCTCATTCATTAGATTTTACCGCCTAGAGAGTAAAGGATGGCGATTATAGAGTTTATGCACCTTAGTAGGGCACCACTCTTGATGGTTCAAATTATGCTTATTGGAAAATTAGAATGACCATCTATATTAAGGCCATGAGCCTGCACTCTATGGAGAATTGTTGATGCCGGTTTTGCTACTCCAATTGATCCACAAACCCCACTCAAAGGGAAGAGCAAAACTTGCAACTCGATGCTCAAGCTTTAAATGCTCTATATAGCGCTTTTGAGTGTAGAGGAGTTCAATAGAGTGAGTAATCTTGAAAATGCTTATGATGTTTGGACAACTCTCATGGAAATTCATGAGGGAACCTTCACGGTCAAGGAAGCTAAATTGCATAGGTTGAAGCTCAAATATGAGTCATTTACCATGTTGCCTCATGAGAGTATCAGTGAGATGTATTCTAGAATGAACATAGTAAATGAGTTCAAAGGCCTATCTTGTAATTTAACCGATCTTGATATTATGCGCAAGATGCTTAGGGCTCTACCGAACAAATATGAGACCTTGGTGATACTATTCTTCAATTCATCTGAATTACCAAGGATGACTCCTACCGCTCTTTTGAGCAATCTCATCACAAATGAGATGTACAAGAAGGACAAATATGAGCTCAAGGAGATGGCCTCAACTTCAAGTAAAAGAATTCATGCCTTCAAAGCTAAATATGATTCAAGTGAAGATGAGGATCAAAATGAGGAAGATGATGACACCAAAGAAGATATAGTCACTCTCATGAATAAAATGGAAGAACTTATGAAGAGACGTGACTCACACAAAAATTCAAGCACATCTTCAAATGCAAAGCACCATAAGACTCTAAGGTGCTACAATTGTAAAAAAAGAGGGCACATTGCTTCAAAGTGTCCTTATGGTGAGAAAGATGAAGAAGAGCCAAGAGCCCAAATCATCATCAATAAAGAAGAATGGTGACAAAAGAAGACACTTTGCCGATTTTGCTTCAAGAAGCTATAAAGGACTATCCATCAAACCTCTCAAATACAAATGAGGCTCCATCACTATTTGACATGTCTACATACTTCATGGTAAAAGATAATAATGAGGTAAATGAGCCTTCATATGATGATTTGATGGATACGCTTAGAGGATCTAAATGAATGTCTTGGGAAAGAGAAAACAAAATTCAAAGTTTTGAAGAAAGAGCATATCTCTTTAAAATAATTATTATGAGTCGAAAGAAAAGCATGAGTCTCTCCTTCTCAAGGAGTTCACTAGCTCCAAAGTGGATATAGGCATTACATGTAATTATTAGATGATTTGCCATGTGTCGCTTCCTAGCCCTTGCATTTCATCTAATGTTAGCATATCCACCTATTGTGATGATTTGCTAGAATAGATGCTACTACTTCCTCATCGGCCTTTTTCTCCTTGCATTACAACTCGCATGACAAGACTATGCCAAGTAGGAGCGCCCCACTAACCTAACACCAAAAACCAAAATGACGATAGGGCCGACTCGAGCAGAAGAGTTGACCTGCCGGGCGCCGGGCCCAAGCCTCGGCTCACTTCATCCTACTCCCAATCTCCGCTGCCGCCACCAGAGAAGCCGGCACCGAGTTGGGGGAAGTGGACTCAGGGAGGAGGCACTGCCCACGAAGGAGGTGGGGGCAGATGGCCCTCAAGGCCGATGAGGAGGCGATGGGGAGAAGAGGTCCCATGATCGCACGAGGGTTGCTGGATTCATGAGGGAGCGGTGATGGTTAAGTAGAGGGTTGCTGGATTTGTGGGGGAAGGGACCAGCTATGGGCATGAGATACTCGAGAGGAGGGCCGGGAGAGAACGGATGACTCAACCGGTGGGATACAAGGCCCACGCGCATATGGACGTGGTGGGGGGGGAGGAGGACGGATGATGACCAACTTTAATTTTAAAGTAGTAGAGATATCTTAATTTCCGTGATGAAGAACAAGAATATTTGATATTTCCGTTTTTATTTAGCATCAAGGGAACCTTTGATGGCTAGCATAAATATTTGATTACATCACTCAATATGACGATTAGCCTTCCAACTTACAATATCATTTACAGTAATACACCACTTGACGAGGATATAATACTCCTCATTTAATTATGAGTAAAGTCTATTACCGGTCCTTAAACTTTTTATGCTGTGTCATCCCGGTCCATAGACTTTCAAAGTGTGTCATCCCGTCCCTAAACACTGCTTGTTCAATTAGTTCTTAATCTTTTATGTCAGGTCATCCCGTCCATAGACTTTCAAAGTGTGCTATTATCGCTTTAAGCAAGAGGGCTATGTTTGAGACCCAAACAAAGGTTTAGGGACCGATGACACACTTTGAAAGTCTATGGACCGATGACACAAAGATAAAAAGTTTAAGGACCGTAATGGACTTTACTCTTTAATTATTTATCTGTACTTCATATTATAGATAATAATGACGTCATGATCCTTGAGTATACCCCTTAATATTCATAAGGAAGAAGCTGGTGGTCGTAAGTTCTTCTATGACTACCCCATAGTCGTAAGTCTTTCTACGACTATGTCTTGATCGTAAGCTCTTCTATGATTAGTTTATGGTCGTAAGCTATTCTACGACCACCCCCTGGTCGTAAGCTCTTCTACGACCAGTCTCTAGTCGATGTGGCTTACATACATGTAGGCCTAATCGATCAGGGAATCTTTCGCACCATATTTAAAGATATGGGCAGTAAACTATGCGGTTATTCTCTGGAATAATGGCACGATTTAACTCCCTATCATGGTGATAATTGCCTCGCAACGTGGGAACGTTACTACTCCCATAATAATCTCCAATAACGGCTCCATAATCTAGAACATTAAGGCGCCTTTGATCGAAGAACAAAGAAGACACCGAAAGTACTATAAAAGGCGTAATCATCGAAGGATCAGAGAGGAAAATCAAGAGCACAAGGCACATCGCTCTAGTCTTTCTTGATATTGTAATCCCGCATACTCAATACATACACACAGGAGTAGGGTTGTTATTCTCTTAGAGAAGGCCCTAACTCAGATAAAAATCCCCGTGTTCCATCTCTACGTGATTTTGAGCCTAGGGGAACCCCTAATCAAACAATCTTTACGTAAGTTTGGTTCTAAAACACCCATAGCTGGCGCCCATGGGGATCTTCGAGTCACCAAATTTTTTGCTCTTTTCTAACTCTAATGCTCTCATGGCAAGAGAGTGGAAGGAGAAGAACTGGTTTGACTTGGCCGACACGCAGATCTCGACATGGATGCCGCTTTGACTACGAGCCGAGTATCAGATCATCCGATGGTGATGTCACCCCGGAGATCATTCTCCAGAGACCATACCATCGATGGAGTTGAGGAGGATCCTTATCCCCGCAACGACACGCCCAGATGAGGAACCACTTTCTCAGAGGGCAAGGGTCCATCCGACCACAACGAGGGCCGCCCTAAGGCGTGCTCAGAGAATGAAGAGGGTTCTCCTCCAAATGTTCAAGTCCATTTGAGGTAGTCCGACCCGCATGGCAAGTCTTAGAAGTCATAATTCCGCATCTTCATCAAGATCTGGTGGTCCTCTCTTCTGTTAACCCACCAAGGATGCGATCAAACACGCTTCTCTTGCGAAGTTCAACCATCCCAACGCAGAGCTCACCTACTGGACGGAGACGGCTATAACCCGAATTCTCCTTCTTGGAGGGGTTTACTACAAGTCGCCAGATGGTGTTATTCAACTACTCCTCGCGAGGAGGCCTGCGCAAGTGGTGGTCATCAACAGAGGTCTTCGCCTTCCTCGTAGCAATAACTCTCCTAGAGGTCGAACCGATGCTACCCGACAATCATACCCTACCACCACTGTGGAAATGGCAAGGACACCTCCGCGATGAGCAGAGTCAATACTCTAATGAGCGTGTGGAAAATCCTCGAGATCATCGTACTTCACTGAGGCACTCAAGGATCAGGTATGGACGATTCTGAAACAACCTGATGGAAACGAATTGCAGCTCAGAGAAATTTGCCTAGGTGTGCTCAATACCAGTCAGAAGAAGTTCAAGAACTCCAACATATCAACGATCTGCTCGAGAACCCATCTCGAGAACTCGCCTGAGCGCCTGGCTACGACCTTTTCGCCGAAGAGATCGCACGAAGGCTACGAAGTACAATGAGAAAACTCGAGTGTCCTCACCGACATCATTCTAGAAGTCGTAGCAATACGGCTCCATCAGCTTCTAGTCATTCGAATAACTCACCGTATGGAGATCGCCGCAAGTTGCATCGCTCCTCAAACCGAAAAGGGTTCCTCGAACGCCTAATGATCAAAAAGCTCCCAAGAGAGGTGATCATTCGCCACTCTGACCCAGAGGTCCGCAACAAAGAGGCTAAATACAAGGAGTATTACCTCAAGGATCAAGACTTATCATAAGTCGATTCACCTATTGCCGCATCGCCGTGCACGATCGTCACGACATCAACCCTCTTTCTTGCAAAGAAGGTGTTACGATGTGATTACCGGATGTCGGCATTCTCGCCGACCTCCGAGCAGCTTCATCGCCGCCATCGCTTCGACTAGGAAACATAGAGAAGTTTGATGGGTCTTAAAATCCTATCGAAGTTTCTTCAAATCTACATGACCGCCGTCCAAGCAAAGCAGCAGGAGGAGAGTGTGTCATGGTGAATTACCTTCCGACTATGCTTTGAAGGGTCCGCCGACAGGTTGTTAAACCAACCGCCGAGTCGATCTACTTTGGCAACACCTCTCATGACCTTCTACTAGCCAATTTCTAGGGCACCAACCATCGCCTGAAGGAGGACGACCGCACATGATAAGACAAAATGATCATGAGACATTACGCCAATTCATCGCGCTTCATTAGGTTCGCAATTCAATTCCCGAGGTTTCGACTCATCTCATATCGAGCCTTCTGCCAGGAGTCCACAGCAGAAGAATCACGAAGACGCCGCTTTGAATCCTCCAACTATCGCCGTTGAACTCTTCGAGATGGCTTATCTAAGAGGCGATCGTCACCAAGCAACCGAGTGGACTAAAACTATCGATCGAGACGACAAGCATCCTCGGAGGTCAAGCGAAAGTAGCAAGAAGAAGGACAAAAGACCAAGAAATCCAAGAACAAGACAAAGGGCCAAAAGCCTCAAGCCAATGGTCTTAAGGAGGTCTCGTCAGAAACGATAAGGAACCACGAAGTCCAAGCAATACTCCAATCGAGGCAAAGGTAAGCTACGAACGGAAGAATGATAAGTCTAGGTGGTACCTTTCCATAAAAAGGAAGGACATGACCTTTCATGAATCGCCGAAGTTTTCCAACGAAAACTCAAGGACTACTATAACGCAAGAAGGACCACTTCCTACCCTCGAAGTGGTAGGGCAAGTTAGTGGTCGCATACGTACGGACGACAACGAGGAAGTGCTGCTTCAAGATCCCGAGCACACCATCGAGCACATCTTTGGAGGATCATCGATATGAGTCAAAGCGACAAACTTAAGATGTCGAAAGCGAGGTAAACTCCATTGACTCTCCTCTTATCAATAAGTTATCAAGTGGCTCAAGTCACCATCTCTTTTGAGAAGGTTGATCGCCTCGATCCTTCCACTCGACTGTGTCACTTTTCGATCATGGTCAACCCACCATCAACAACCGCCGAGTAAATCGAGTATTAATTGATGGTAGTAGCTCATTAAACATCCCGCTTATTTAGTATCCCGGACGAGATGCAAGTACTCAGACTCAGTAAGACCCAGACGATACTCTTTTCATGGTATCGCATCAGGTCTTCGCCAAACCCATTGGTCAAGTTTCTTCCTTTAACATTTGGTTCACCAAGTACTTCGTGATTCGAGAAGATCTCCATTGATGTGGTCGATTTCGACATTTGATATAGCGCCATACTCTGATGACCAAATTTTGGCAAAATTCTTAATGGCAACTCATTATGGGTATCAATGTCTTAAGATACCAGTCCCAAAGGAGTAATCGCAATTCAATCGTGATAAGAAGATGGCGATACGCAGGACCGCCGATCCTCGAGATGGTTGGTCGATACCAACTCAGAAGAAAAAGGGCGTTTTCACCAAGCAAATGGGCTTCAAAGTCGCACCTAAGCCGAACAACCAAGTCGAGAGGTTCTCCTCGATCCGGAGGAGCCTCGAAGATCGCTCCCATTGGGGATACTTCCACCCCAATAGGAAGACGCCTCATTGCTTTTCTAGGCAAACACAGATATCTTCGTGGCAAGCATTCGATATGCCCGAGTCCCTGTGGAAGTGTTCGAGCACGTGCTAGCTCTCACTACCGACAAAGCACCAGAAACAAAATTACGGAGATTTGCCCCGATCGACGAGATGCAATAAGGTCGAATTGGACAAGCTACTTAAAGCGGCTTTATAAGAAAAGTCAACTACCCGAGTGGTTGGCCAACTCAGAATGGTTAGGAAGTCTAACAAGCAAGTGGCGAATGTGTGTAGACTTCACCGATCTTAATAAAGCTTGTCCAAAAGATGATTTCTCTTACCTCAGACGATCGCTTGGTTGACTCTCATCGCTGGTTGTGAAACATTTAGTTTTCTAGATGCATATTCTAGCTACCATCGATTAATATGTGTCTCGAAGATGAAGAAAAGACCACATTTATTACTCAATTTGGTACATTTTGTTATGTCAAAATGCCATTTGGTCTAAAAATGTCGGGCGCTTTTTTCAACGCTGATGCAATCGACTTTTTCATCTCTCGCTAGGCCAAATTTGGAAGCTTATGTTGATGATCTAGTCGTAAAAGCATCAAACGGCTTGATCATGTTTCGCACTTGCAGAGACATTCTATAACCTTAGAAAACACCGCCAAACTCAATCTCGAGAAGTGTCTATTTGGAGTCTCTTCGAAAATTGCTTGGATTCCCGGTCTCTCATTTAGGATCAAGCAAACCCCTAAAAGATAAAGAACATCATGCAAATGCGCCTCCAACCATGAAGAAAGAAGTCCAAAAACTCACAGAGTGTATGGTGGTTTTAAGTCGTTTCATCGCACGATCGGGAGAAAAGGACTACCTTTCTTCAAACTTCTAAGGAAGCACGAGGGTTTCGAGGGTCGGCGGCAAATGCTGCTTTTGAGGATATCAAGAGGTATCTTATGAGTGTTTCGCTTTTGGTTTCTTCAAACCGTAAGAGACACTCTTAATTTATATAGTCGCCATGCCACAGCAAAGGAGCGAGTATCGTCGAGATCGTGAAAACATTCAACGATCATTTTACTACGAAGTGAAGTTTTGCATGGGCCTAAGGAGCGTTATCCTCAGTCCAAAACTTCTATTCCTCCTCATGTCTTCGAGGAAACAAATGACATTATTTTCAAAGACAAGATAATTATGCTGCCTCGAAGTTTCCCTTGGGAGTGATCCTCCATAATAGGGAAGCAATGACGATGTCTAAATGGTCAAGAAACTTGGGGAGTTTGTCCTCCATTTCGTCACGAACGGCCATTAAATCCCAGATCTTGGTAGACTTTGTCGCCGAATGGATAAATCCTAGACTGTTCAGATCCCCAAAGACGATTCCCACGACTGCGGACAATGTACTTTGACGGTCACTTACTTTAAGTGGCTCTGGGGTCGAGTAGTCCTAAAATCTCCTAACAGAGAGACCTAAAAGTATGCCATTCAATTAAACTTTCGTGCCACTAACAATGTGGCGTATTATGAAGGTTTGCTAGCTAGCATATGAGTCATGAAGCGCCATGATTCGACGACTACCCGTGAGAGGAGACTCTCAACTAGTCGTGAATCAAGTCGGAAAAGAGTACCAAGGTTCTAATCCGACTATGTCTCAAGATTTATTGTTGGAGATATGCCCTAGAGGCAATCATAGAGATGATGATATTTCGCTGTATCCATGATTTAATAAATGTTCCTTGAATATTGCCTTTGTGTTGATTAACAAGTATGTGACTTGTTTGTGAAACTCTTTACTTATATGGTTATTCTAAAGTTGTCCCTAGTCGGAGTTCATGTGAGGACACACGTGAATGATGGATTAGCACATGTATCGCTGATGACCATGTTTCACAGTCATAGACATAGAGATGTCAAACCAATAATGTGGACACATGTTTGGAACATGGGGTTGGACCGACCCAACATGAGATATAACAATTATACTTATGGTTCTCTACACAATGTGTACGCCTTTGTCCTTAGACCTCGAGATTGTCGCATGTACTTGAGATGTGAATCGACCTACTTAGGGGTTATCAAATGCTACCCGTGAATCGGGTAGTTATAATGGTAGCTTTGGTTTGTCATGAAGCATGCTACGAGGCATGGTCACGAGATGGGATTTGCCCTCTCTACCGAGAGAGATATCTCTAGGCCCTCGAGTGATCGGATCCGTAAATGCATGGCCATGCTACTTAAGGTTAAGAGTTAACCTAGTAAGGGATTCCGGATCACAGATCGAGATAGAGTGGTCACTTGGAGCTCAATTTAATATCGTGAGGCAAAGGGATTGGCATGTACATAACGCTGTGATGGTTCGTCCGATATGATCTTTGTGTACATTTAGGAGTTGGCACGCCTTGCTAGAGGCCGCTACCAACTATTGACCAAGTATGTATAGTCGCCATGTTCTAAACATACGTGAACCTATAGGGTCACACACTTATAGGTTGAAGCCTAATTCGGATTGGATCCGATTAGATCAAGCATTGAGTCCTAATGGGCCTCTATTAGTAGAAGCCCATTGTAAGGACGCCTATAAAAGGAGGGCAAGGGCGACAGTGATGGGTGATGAGTTTTTCGTGACATCCTCAAACCCCGCCGCCACCCTCCCACGCCTAGTCGCCAGACGGATCTAGTAGTCCGCTGCAGGCGCCGCTTCCTCCCGCACGTGGATACTTTTGAGGCGCCAGATCAGAAGCGCTGGACTAACCGCAAGAGAGGAGCTGACATGGGACGCCGCGACGAGGACGAGGAAGTAGTACGACTACTCGCCTGACGTGCGTGCATCAACTTAGTACGACTACTCGCCTCGACGCAGTTACATCAATTTCCGCTGCGCTGCCTAGTGGTAAGACCGTGATCTATAATCGCAGTGATCTTGGTTTACGGGTAGAATTTTTATTAATTTACGCTTAGTGTAGCCTACCCGTGAGCTCTTCACTTATCTGGAGGTTCAAAGCTTGAAAAGCATTTTTTGGTTTTGAGGTATAATTCATCCATCGAAGGATAATTTCTCGCAGACTAGCTTGCTCAATAGCTTCTTCCCGATCACAAGTACCAAAAGGAGTCTTCGTGGAGCAACTCAGAAGCCATCTCTCGTGGAAACACCGAGACACCTCCTATTGAGGCAACCTCTAGAATACGAAGATACCTCGGATGCATCCCATCTATGAGTATCTTCGCACGGTTTCTGACTGCTGATGATCTCGAGGCGTTCGCTTATCCCGAAAGGCCAAAATGTATACTTTGGTCGAAGGAGTTCTCTACAAACGAGGCACTCAAGGGGTATTTTGCGATGCATATCGAGAAAGAAGGACTAAACCTCCTTCACGACATACACAGGGGCATCTGTGGAACTCATGATTCCTACAGTAATCACTGGCCTGAAAAGCCTTTCAACAAGGATTTTATCGACCAACAAATTTCTCACGATGCCAAAGAGTCGTTAAAAATGTGTACAATACCGCCATCGTGCAAATACACCAACCTGCCAGCATTGCAAACAATTCTCTATCTTGGCCTTTTGCAACTTGGGGACTCGATATCTTAGAACCGCTCCCAAAGCTCCAGTGGCTTTCGAGTTCCTTTTTGTGGCTATTGGTACGCTCACAAATAGATCAAGCGAACCTCGTGGATCGATAACAACGAAGCCGCAAAATGGTTCATGATGAGAAGTGTGATTACTCGGTTTGGAGTCCCAAGTCTAATAATCACAGATAATGGTAAACACTTTTCGAAAGTGCAAAATTCTAAAAATTTTACGACGAAGTTAGGTACCGTTATGTTACGCTTTTGTTACCCATCCCCAGAGCAATGGAGCAATGAACGAGCAAATTGCCAAATAATGCAGGAATTAAAACTCGAGTCTTCGACTAGCTTGTTAAGCTGCTCGGGGTTTGGGTACAAGAATTACCCTCAAGATTATGGGCAAGTCAGACGATCGCTAGCTCTGCCACAGAAACACCTTTTTTCCTAGTTTTCAAAGGTCAAGCCATGCTTCCTCTAGAACTAAAGATCAGTCAACAAGAGTCGAGAGTTTCAAATAACTCAACCCAAGAACAACTTCGAAGCGGATGACATTAACTCCGCTCAAGAGAAGAGGAATCAAGCCTTAATCCATTCAAATAGCTTACCAAAGAAGCCTCTCGCGCAAATACTACGATCGAAGGTCCAACCTCGCAGCCTTGTCAGTAAGTGACTTGGTATTGAGGAAAATTCAATCCCAGCCTAATCGTAACAAACTTTCCCCAAGTGAGAAGGTCCTTACACGCTGGGTCAAAGTCTTATGCGCCCCGAGTACCTCCACATCTGATGAGCCCTCTTCTTCAGAGAGTCGATGCGCGCCGTGATGAAATCCTTCACCACGCATATCCAAGAAGTTTCTCTTCCTTCAAGTCTACAATGGCTTGAATAAAGGGGCGATTCACCAAAATCCTTGGGAGTCTAATCCCAAGCAGAGGTCTTCTGCCGGCTTTCCAACGAAAGAGAGGCTATCTTCATTGGTTATCTCCCAATTGAACCACCTCTTCTTCCATCCCGCACAACGACCGGTGAACATCTCAATGTACTCCTCGACTTCCTCGTCAGGAGCTTCAGACTACAAAGCCACCATGAGTCCATTCAGATTTAGTCATTCCATAATAGTATCAAACAACTGCAAGTCGACGGAATCCTAGGTAGACCTCACACAAGTACACCTAACATGCCCAACATCATGATGGAATTGGGAACAAGGTTCACCATCTCCACATCAAGTGTTCGAGTACAAGGGTGAGGAAAGGGTGAGCAGCAATCAAGGCCACACTCACAGAACGCCTGGAAGACAGGGATCTGTCCAATCTCCCCCGACGGCCAATGCTGCCCAGCAACTTCAATCCACTTCACAAACGGGCTTTTGGAATCTTCTTGGCGGTGACCAAAGCCTTGATCTTGGTTGCATCCATCTCCGATTCGCCCATTGGGAAGCAAATTTCGCCATCTCTCTCAAGGATCGAGATTTGGATTTGGGAAGATTTCAGAGAGCGCCGATTTGGTCAAGGCGAGAGCACAAGAACTTGAAGAACAAGAGGAGCGATTTGGGGAAAAGTAAAAACCTAAGTCTTACCCCCGTAAGTATTTATAATTACACACTTGAGTTAAAGACGTGCACCCAACGGTTGCCACCACTTCAAGAATCGCCCAATGCATGTGTCTATGAGAGTCGATTTAGATTCTTAAATTTGCCTCTCGAGAAAACCGAGCCTGCCTTCACACCTCGTTTAAATTACCTTCTTGACCAAGTTTACTTCGTCAAAAGTAACAACAATCGGAAAGAATTTGCTTCCGACTACAAGATCAAGGATTACTATGTGATCGTAGGATCTCCTACGACCACCTTGTAAGTCACAAGACACTCTACAATCTTCTTGATCAAGTCAATTTCGGTCAAATGAAACACTAGTCGAAGAGTTTTTCCTTCGACCACCTCTTTACAACCATCTATCGGTCGAAAGATCACCTATCGCTTCCTTTCCCAAGTAAGTTATTTTGACTTGAAGTGGGGGCTACTTGATTTAGTGTCGATAATCGAATCGCCGATCTTACTTAAAATGAAAAGAGGAAAATAACGGAGTATCCCGGGAGAGAATGGGGTTTGCTCTTTATTAATATGAACTGAATTACAAGACTCGACTAAGGAATATCTCTAATTACACCAAATGTATTGAATGCTAGGCAAAGTAATCGCTTAAAGACCGATTTCCTTGCTACTGGCTTTGGCGTGTTTGCCTTGCTCGCTTGTCTTCGTTGTCTCCTCGCCTTCTGCGTTCCACCATTAAATAACTCCCAAGAGGCGGCAAGCACTTTCGAGAAGGCGCCCTCGTGAAACGTTACGATCGGTCGGAGGTTTAAGGCGCTAACAAGGTGTTAACTACCTTGTGTTAAGTGCTTGTGAAAAGCTTAACCGTAGGGTGGTTTATTGTCGTTGTCTTGTATATCATCGCATGGTATGGAACATTTAGCACGGTTCTATTCATCATACAGGTAAGAAATGCCAGCCATAGCTTTTTCCGAAAGTACCTACCGGTCAAAGCCTAGTCCGACCAGGTACCCATCGTAACCTCTCGAATCTTCACGACCAAAGGAGGTTGTTAGCCTTAGGGTTACGTACCATGAAGACGATGGTCTTTTATGTATTAAATTAATACATAGAGGTTTTAATCCTCGTCACCTAGCCCCTAACTTTAAATGAACAGTCGTGAACACCTTCTTCGTGATGAAGTTGTATCATGCACTCCCTATTTAATGTCAGTGACATTCGAGGTAGTCTGTGTTCATTTTAAAGTTGAGAACTTGCCTTGGGAACCGAAGAGTTCCTCCGTCTGCTGGGCTTAAAAAGAAGCTTTTTGTCGTTTAGACTTTTGTGGGTAACCTCCGATCGTAATTTAAAGATCTGAGGCTAAAAAATCCCGATCGCTAGACCTTTTGAGTTTTTATGCTTCCATATCCCCTTTCTGATCTCCTTTGCCGAGAAAAAAATCTTTTAGTCCTCTTTTCTTGTTCTTCCAACCACAAAACCTCCTACGACCACTACTCATCCTTGAGGATTTTCATCATGTCGAGCAAATTACGGCGGTGGTTGCCTTCGGAATTGAGCAAGAAAAAGCTTGAGGCGTTGGAGAAGGTTGGGATGCTCCCTGACAAGAATTTGATCGATGGAGACTAGCGATTGAGAGCACTTTCCGAGTCGTGATGACGGGAAATCCTCGCTTTTCTCGCCACATCGAATGCGGGTTGAGGTTGCCAAGACACAAATTCCTTCTCCGTGTTCTTGAGTACTACGGGTGGAATTGGTGAATTTGGCTCCAAATTCCATTGCCAATATCAGATCTTCACATATTTGTGTGAAGCATACCGGGAGTGCCTCCGAGTTTGAGGCTCTTCGTATTTCTACCGAATGGTGATGGGGAGAACCACGGAGACTCTTGAGAATGTACATTGCGCTTCACGACGGAAGGCCGATGAATACATTCATATGTACTCAAAATCCTCATGGTCGCTATGGAAGAAGAACTGGTTCTACATGACTACTACATGAGGATGATGGCCTCTACTTCACCGGGATGAGAGCGAATGAAAATCTCAAGTGGAGGAAGATCGTGGAGAAGACAGAGTGGCTCTGGACGATGGGTGGATGCCATCTATGACCATGAGTCAAGGGCTTGACCTCTTGGCATGTGGTGAGGACTTCACCAAGCGCCAGATTAGCTTCACCAAGCTTCTGACTCATTCCCGACGGTCCATTGGTCGTGATGAAGCTATCTCCGAGGTGGTAAGTCTTGAGAGAAACTCCGACCAAGATTTTTTTATTTGATTATGGTACTACCTTAAAATCCGCCATTATTTCTTTTGCTTTTTAAAGCCCTTTCTCCCGAGGAAATCAGAGAGCGGATTAGGGCCGATCTACTTTGGGGAGCCCGTGAGAAGGCCGAATTTCGAGATCTTGGCCATAGTTCCCGCCAAGAGAAACTATCAAGGCTTAAGGTAAATAATCAAAAACTTCTTTATTATGTATACATAATCTCCGATCAGATTTTTGATCATGTTCTATTTCTCGCAATTGGCCGGATTACTTAATTACTCAGGTGAGGGTCAACATCCCACCGTGGTTCCGACCGATTCGTGCGTCTCGATGCATCGGAAGAAGATGAATCTCCGAGGTAATAGAACATTTCAGATGAATATATATGTAATTTAGATAAAGATTTCATCACCTAACCGAAGTTCGCTTATTGGTTCAGTGGAGAAGGTCAAGGCCGCAAGAAGGCGACTACGGAGGTCAGAACTCCCCTGCACCGGCCGTTGATTTAATCGCATAGCTTGTTACTAAAACAACTAGTCCGAGGTTGGTGAAACCACTCCCCCACTAGATGGTCAAAGACGTAATCCTCGACGAGCCGGGTCGAGGGCATCGCTCCGACATGTTGTTGGATGATGCAACGGTCTAATTCAACTCTGCCGGTTTGGAACCCAAAAAAGCAGGAGAAAAGAAAAGGAAGGGTGACGACACGAAGTTTACCCTTCCGCGATTCAAAGTCAAATCTCAAAACTAACCGTATGTAAAAATGAAAATGGTCGATAAGCGATACCTCTAATGATTTCTTGATGATTTGATTTTGAACTTCCTTCTTTGCTTTATGTGAGGTCTTCGGTGTTCCTAGTTGTTTCCGATCGACTCCTCCCGAGGACCGTGCATTCGTGGAGATCCCCACCGTAGTGCTTCCTAAGATAGAGCTCCCCGAGGAAAAAGTGGTCAAGAAGCCCCGAAAGGTGTGTCAAGTCCAACGGTCGAGTTGGATCCAGTGGTAGTTCTAACTCCTTCTGCGGAGGTAGATGCCCCTAAAGGCCCTCAACAGGTTCCAACCAGTGTTGGTAATCCTTCTCAACCTGACAAATTCCCTTTTCACCCCCGATTTATCGAGGATAAGGAGCTTGATGAGGCATGGGGAAAAATATCATATCATCAAATCAAAATGCATCCTGATTCAATATTTGGCGGTTATAATGATTTGGCGATCCGTAAGTATCTACGATCGGTTTCATAGTCTCTTAAAAATCTTTTATAGAGAACTTTTAAAGAGGAAATGCTATTTGAGCAAAGATATGGTCGAGAATTTTGTCAGGGTCTGAGGATCGACTCCAATGGATTAAAGATTTGGAGCAGAACATTCAATTGGAAAGTAAGAACTTTCCACTTAACCTTTTTCTTTCTTCAATGCTTTGCCCTTCGCTAATTATTCTCTTATCGTATTTGATAGATTTAGAGAAAATAAAAGAAGAGATCCTGGCCGAGAAAGCCAAGACACTCGCTTGAAGAAGAGATTAAAGCTAAGGACCATTAATCGCCAAGCGAGGACCAAGAATGAAACACTTAACAAAAGAATCGAAGGTAATATGTCGTAAACTTGACTTATTATTTTCCTTCAATTATGTTTGTGTTTATCAATCGCTTTACTTTGCAGAGCAAACGAAAATGCCGGATGTAATGTAAAAGACTCAAATTTGAGCAAGATAAAGAGACGCTCTTGTTCAAAGTATGGATGAAAAGATTCTATTTTTGAACAAGATGATCTTTGATATGGGATCAGATCAAGCCTACCTACTTTAAGAGATCCAAAGAGAGAAAATGAACTATTTGGGTCAACTTCTAGAGGATCTTAAAAATCGTCAAGACTACTCTAAGAACTATGCCCAAAGCCATGAAAGGCAAGGCGTTGTTAGTAGAGTTAGTTTTGCTTTGGCAAAACTAAAGGCTTCCGAATTCTCCATTAATCTCCAAGTCGTTGAAGATGACTTCAATCGCCACCCGACGAGGCTACCAAATTCATGGAAGAACTCAGCCACTTTGAGACAAAGTTGTAGGGAGATGGAGGTCGGATCTCCATCAAGCAAAGAATTAGTCCGAAATATTTCTAGAGTAGGCCCTCGCAAATGTAAGTATATTGAAAAATAATGTATAAAACATACCTTTTATGTCATCAACAATGCTTTTGTTTATTCCGCTTGACTTTTAAAATTCTCAGATACCTCCTAGCCCCGATCGCTTTATAGTAGAAGAACTTTACTATACAAGCGTGTAGCCAAGAAAGAGAATGAAAGTTGAAACCATTGTTTTGAAGGTATGTGTTTATATGAAGACAAACTGATCGTAGCAATACTAGGAAATCATCGTGGTCTGAACCAAATTTTATGATTTCGCTCTAGTTATAGATCCTTGTTTGTCATGATCGAAATACCAATCAAAAGTTGTGCATGGTTGGAAAAAGACTTGTTGTATTGACATAAGAAGAAATGCAAGAATGTATGCAATTGAAGAGAAGTGATCGATTTATATATACGACCTAAAACCGGTCGAAAAAACTGATAAGAATAGAAGATATAGAAAAACATTTCGCAAAACGTGTTCAAGCTCAAGTCCGATCGGGCAACGAGGATCATAAGAAAAGAACCGCCGCTAGGAAGCTCCTTCCAGCAAGCGTGACCACGCGTAAAAAGGAGAGACTTCAACTAGGAGGTTTTCCGTGTCCCGACTAGTAGCCAAACGAGAGTAGAATGTAATGTTGAAATGAAGAAATATAGTCTTCATGATCTTAATAGCATAATGAACTATACATTGTTGTTTGTGTTATGCTCTATTTACTCATATGGTCGCTGCGGAATCATTCATGGAATGATCACGACTAGGACCTATACAACAGATGACACCGATGTCGCTGCAAAGAGTAACAAAGATCCCGATAAAGGATATCGGAGAGAAAAATTGTCTTCTCCTACCATTTTAAACAACAATAATAGATGACCGTGATATAGGCATAGATATATAAACCAGATCACTTGTCGAAAACAAAAGAATGCATATACTAAATCAAGAATTGAAATAAAGTACAAAATAATTAGACATAAAACTTACGAATTGATCAATGTTCCAAGAATTTGACAAAATTTGCCCGTCTCGACATGGCGTAGTCTAATGTAACTCCGGTCGGGTGACTTCGACCACGCAGTAAGGACCTTCCCACTTGGGAGAAAGCTTGTTGCGATTAGCCCGATTCTGAATTTTTTCGCGAACCGATCACCTACAAGAAGGTCAGCGAGGTTGCACCTTACGACTATGGTACCTTCGCATAGCTTGTTGATATATCGCCGATCGCATAAGGGCTTGATTTCGCCCTTCTTCAAGGAAATTGATGTCGCCGAAGTCGTCGCTCATTCCGATCATTTTCATTAAAACGATTAGTTCGAAAGCAGAGCCAATTTTGAGTTCGAGGAAGCATGGCTTCAAAGACCATAAACCAAAAGAATGGCGTTTCACCGGCCGCACGACCGGTCGTGGGTTCGAACGACCCATAATACTGACGGGAGTTCTTGAGCCCAAGCTCCCGACCGCTTGATTAATCGGGTCGAATACTCGGCGCTTGATCCCTTGCATAATGATACCATTAGCTTGCCTAATCGCCCCATTGCTCGCTGGATGAGCAATGTATAAAATGAACTTTGACGCCAAGTTCATCGCAAATTCTTGGAATTGATCACGGAGAACCGACACCATTGTTCGTGATTATACGATCGATACACCAAATCGTGTGATCACATTCTTCATTAGAAATCTCTTAGCGGCCTCGCTTGTTGTCTTAACAACAAAGCTCACCTCGATCCATTTTGTAAACGTGTCAATCATGACGAAAAAGAATTAAGCCCCGGTGCTCTTGGGAAAGCTCCTGCATGTCCAATCCCCAAAGTTGCAAAAGGCCAAAAAGAGGAATTATTTGTAAGGCTTGTGCCTACCGATGTACTTGTCGGCTATGGAACCGACATTGTACACACTTCGTCACAAGCTCTTTTCGCATCATAAAGGGCGCTTGGCAAGAGTATCCTTGCTCAAGGCTTTATCGACCGCTGTTTTGTAGGAATGATGTGCTCCACAGCACTCTTCATGGATTTCGTTAGCAACTTAATGCCATCCGCTTGAGATATGCATCTCATCAACACTCCGTGAGATCCTCGCTTATACAAGGTACGCTCAATTAGAGTGTATGATTTGGCTTTTAGTGCTATACGATCAGCCTCTACATCATCTTCTCGAATTATGTCATGTCAAGATAATTGTAGATCGATGTCATCCAATCTCTACCTTGATCGTGATAAATACCAACCGTCAATGACTTGTGGAGCATCCATGTTCCTTTGATTGGTTTGTACGACCTGTAAAGAATCATGTATGTTCTCGAAAGGCTCGACTACCGAGGGTGAATCGAGTTGCTCAAGAAAAACTCCGAACGGGACGGTCGACCTTGTGGAGGCCATCCGTGCCAACTGGTCTGCTAGAAAGTTTTCCTTTCTAGGAATATGTTGGATCCGAAACCAAGAAGTGCTTTTCGAAGTTTCGTATTTCCACCGAGATAAGATGACATCTTGGTACTCGAGCATTGATACTCTTTCCTACTTGATTCGCTACTAGTTGAGAATCACCTTTCACTAGTAATCATGTAATCACCGAGTGAACAAGCCGCCGTAGTCCCGCCAAGAACCTTCATATTCTGCCACATTATTTGTGGCAGGAAAATTTAACTGGATGGCGTACTTGATGTATTCGCTAGTAGGGGATATCAAGACGACTCCAGCCCCCGATCCTTTTAACATCAAGGAATCGTCGAAGTACATTGTCCACTCATCGTGGTGTTCGTACTTGGGCCCTTGGGTGGATTCAAGGTTTGTCCATTCGGCAATGAATTATGCTATTGCCTGGGACTTTATTGCTGTTCGTGAGATGAAATGGAGGTCAAATGCCCCTAGCTCAACCGCCCATTTTGCTATTCGTCCTGATGACTCCCTGTTTCCAAGGACTTGACCAAGGGGATACCAAGTTGGTACGACCACTTTGTGGGCCTGAAAGTAATGCCTAAGATTCCTTAAAGACATAAGGAGGCCGTAGAGCAACTTCTGTACCTGTGGGTATCTTTCCTTTGGTCCATATAAGACTTCGCCACGTAATATAATCGGTCGTTGGATGTTATCCCGCTCTATGACCAAGACACCGCTAATCGCTTGTGGCGCTGCGCCCACGTAAATCAAAGAATGTTTCATCCATCTTGGAGAAACTAAGACCGGGTGCTTGTAAGGTTCTTTTAAGTTCTTCAAAGGCATCGCTTTGCCTCTTTAGTCCACTCAAAACTCCCGTGTTTCAAGAAGCTTAAAGAAAGGTAATCCTTTTTCCCCTAACCTTGCTATGAAACGACTTAGCGCCGCCATACACCCGCTAGCTTTTGGACCTCTTTCTTTGTGGTCTGAGGGCGATCCGTCAATGGCTTTTATCTTTACCGATTTGCTTCAATACCTCTAGCCGAGACTAGGAACCGAGCAATTTTCCAAAGCGTAAACTCCGAACACACACTTTTTTCGGATTTAACTTGAGGTTATGCCTTCTCGTGTTATTGAAAGTTTCTTGTAAGTCATGAACATGATCACTAGCGTTGACGCTCTTACGCACCAGATCGTCAACGTAAGCTTCAAGGTTCCGACCTATTTGTGGATTAAAGGTTTTTGCATCAACCTTGAAAAGTTGCACCAAGAGTTTTGAGACCAAATGGCATCTTAACATAACAAGAAGTGCCATATGGGGTGATGAAGGAAGTTTTCTTCATCTTCTTTACACATGTTAACTGTGGTACCTCAATATGCATCTAAAAACTTAGTAATTCGCACCGAGGTAGAATCTACCAGCTTGATCAATGCGCGGAAGGGGAAAATCATCCTTCGGACAAGCTTTATTAAGATCTGTAAAGTCGATACACATTCACCATTTCCCATTATTCTTCCTAACCATTACAAGATTGGCGAGCCACTAAGGGTGGTTGACTTCACGGATGAATCCAGCCTTGAGAAGCTTGTCAATCTCTGACTGGATTGCCTCCTTTCGATCAGGTGCAAAACGTCGTAGCTTCTGCTTGATCGGTTTCTTATCAGGCTGGAGAGCTAGCCTGTGCTCGATCACCTCCCGGGGGACTCCGGGCATATCGGACGCCTATTAGGCAAATACGTCCTGATTTGCTCGAAGGAAGGAAATGAGTGACTCTTCCTATTTAGGATCGAGTCTTGCTCCGACCAGAATCTTGCGAGTGGGTGGGTCAGCATTTTCTGACCCAGGTAGTGACTTGGCGCTGTCCGGAGAAGTGTCCTTGTCGAGCGATACCTCTTTTGACTAGTCGGACGGTTTCGGCGTCATCTTCGGCCTCGAGCGTTTGACGTGTATAGCAGATGGGTCAGCCTCTCTGGTCGGAAGTTGATCGACCAGTTCTAGGGATTTTCGATCACATACAAAGGCTATTTTCTGGTCTCCTCGAACCGTAATGACTCCTCTTGGTCCTGGCATTTTCAAACTTTGATAACCGTAGTGCGTGGCTATTAAGAATTTTGCTAATGCTGGTCGACCAAGTATTCCATTATATGCAGATTCAAAATCTACAATATCAAATGGAATTTTTTCTGCTCGAAATTATCGTGTTTTTTTTAACGTAACCTAGAGGGAAACTTGTCCTATCGGTTTGGCAAGGAGCCAGAACTATGCCATGAAAAGCATATTTCACGTGTTTCACCTTTGACATGGGGATCTCAGATTCTTTTAAAGCTCCCACAAATAATATATTCAAAGAACTACCTCCATCTACTAAAACTCGATTAACCCTACAATTATTAGTAGTTGGTTCAACAACAATAGGGAACCTACCCGGTCGAGTCGAAGGGATGGGGCAGTCGTCTTTGCTGAAGGAAATTGCCGTGTCCGACCACCTTGACTACTTGGTGATGGTCGGAGATTCGACGAGGTTGACCTCCCGCTCTATGGCCTTCAGATGACGCCTGGACTCGTATGAAGAAGATCCTCCAAAAATCATGTTGACTATGAGTTGAGGATCCTGGTACTCCATCTCTTCGTCGCCATCCTTGTCCTTTTTGGAGCTTGTTTCTCCGGTTCCAAGATTATGGAAATGGTCCTTACCCGCATAATAATCCCCGCTCTTTTGCCGACACAACAAAAGCGCAAATCATGCCCTCGTCACGTGAAGTGGACACCACTTCTTGTTTTTCTGGAATCCTTCGGTTGAAGCCTTTGCTTTGCTTCGACCGTGTAGTCCTTCTTACCCTTCGTGAATGTTTCAGAATCGCTAAGACTTCCTTATCGCTCTGTCTCGGTTCTTTTTCTTCTTGAGAGACTTTTTATTCTTTTTCTCTAGTTTGTCCAGGCCAGGCTGGGAAATTTTATCTTTTCAATCGATGGCCTCACACCACTCAATTGCTTCGCTAGCGGTGGCATACTTATCGGCCATGTCGAAAAGCTCGACGGTGGTTCGTGGAGGGTTCATTGCCATGTCCTCCGTAAACCTCCGATTCCTTAAGCCTGCCTTAAAAGCCTGAATAACCAATGACTCTGCGATTTTCGGTATGAAATTACGAACATGGCTAAACCTCTTGATGTATTGACGTAAAGTCTCATCAGAACCCTGCCGGATTCGGTGGAGATCATCCTCCTTTCCAGGGCGGTCGTACGTACCCTGGAAGTTCGCGATTAAGAGGTCGCAGAGTTGCTCCCAAGTAAAGATTGATCCGACCGTAGGTTGAGTAACCAGACCGCGCACCTTTCGAGCACGGGGGTAAATAGTTAGCCATTACATTTTCGCTACCACCGCAGCTCGATGGCGGTCAGATATTTGGAGAAATTCTAGCGGTTTTGAGTTCCGCTGAATTTGTCTGCTAGCTTGGCCGGAACCGGTTTGGCCAACGCACAGCCTGGAGCCCTGCAGAGAAGGCTCGTCAACCTGTGATGGATTCATGCCACCTTCTCTGGGAAGGCACCGGATTGTAATCGGTCAGAGACCGGTTCCTATGGTTGGAACGCAGGCGCTCCGATAAGCCGATTCGGTCGTGGACATTTGTATAATGTCTCCGACCGCCTACTTGATTCAAATGGTGCCTGAGATCATTAGGTTCCAGCGTTTGTTCTTCTCGACGTGGTGAGGGAGTTGCTATCTGAAATAGCCTTCTTCCCTCGTGACTCCTAGGTTGGAATCGCCGAGAGGGCCTGGGTATCGTTTGTTCCCCAATTTGACCATGTTGCCCTCTACTGAGGGAGGAGCATTGAGATGAAGTCATGGTCTGACTTCCCAGACTTCTTTGTTCTCGATACACCTCCGTTCGTTGCATAGTCTGTTGCAGAATTTTCGATACTTGGCCTACGAGCTATACAAAACCTGGAGTTTCTACTAGAACAGGGTCAGAATTATTTAACATATCTTGCACACGTCGCAAGTTTTGTACAGTTACCGAAGGTCTCAGGGGGTTCAGACTGGTTGTAGGTGTACGCAGACCTGAACCTTCTCCTGACCTTCGGATTTGTTTTGTCCGATCAGCTACTCTTGGCTGGGCCGCGCCAGGTGAGTTAATTGATGGACATTGATCAGCTCCGTTGCCTCCGAAAGTTGGTGCTTGACGGCCCGCATCATCTCCACCAACACGTGGTAGCGTGGCAGAGTGCGTAAGACCGCACAAGGGATCCGGATTTGCATCTCTGATCGCATTGACCTCATGCCTCCAGCAGCGATCTTCCGATGAGCTTCCATCGTAACTGTTGGAGAGCTTCTCAGTGCTTTTGCCAGAAGTTTCCATGACGGAGGGCGGTCGAAGATGAGGACCTCCGGGTCTTTTAGTGAACTCACCGACCCGCCAATGTACCGATCATATGCGTAGTTTGATCATCTCCACCGCCTCTGACCGATGAAGGCTTCATCGACATCGCTACTGTGTGTCGGTTCGCTCTTGAATTACTGTAGCCGTGGGTGAGTATCTTTCAGCCATGATTTCATCGAGAGTATAGAGATTCTCGATTTGTGGTGCTGAAAGTTCTTCACCTGTTTTGCCGGTCGGAACGACCTGGCTTGAGGAGGTTCCCTGACCTCCGAGCCGATCGGAATGGCTGGAACCGCCACCTGTCATACGGGTGGATCCTCATCCATTGGGTCGATTTTGCCGACATCGGCGATGTGCGAACCAGCGGGGGAGGAGGAGGAGGATGACATGCCATTCTCTTGCATGGCACGGATGCATCCTTCCATGTCGAGGTCGGCGAAGTCCGCCAAATCGAACCAGTTCTCCTCATCAAAAACTCCGAGCATAATCGCATGAGCGATTACAGGAATTTGGGCGAGGATTTTGGTGAGCAAGAAGTTTCTTCAGAAAACTCACGTCTTCTTCCCCATGGACGGCGCCAGCTGTCGACGATCGAATCGCCGATCTTACGAAAATGAAAAGAGGAAAATGACGTGGAGTATCCTGGTAGAGAATGGGGGCTGCTCTTTATTAATATGAACTTGAATTACAAGACCTGACTAAGGACTATCTCTAATTACACCGAATGTATTGAATGCTAGGCAAAGTAATCAAAGCTTCTGATCGATTTCCTTGCTACCGCTTTTGGCTTCGTGTTGCCTTGCTCTGTGTGTCTTCTGTTGTCTCCTCGTCTTCTGCGTTCCACCATTAAATAACTCCCGAAGAGGCGGTAGTTACTCCTGTTGAAGGCGTCCCTGGTGAAACGTTACGACTGGTCGGAGGTTTAAGGCAGTTAATAAGGTGTTAACTACCTTGCGGTTAAGTGCCTGTGAAAAGCTTAACCGTAGGGTGGTTTATTGTCAGTGTCTTCTATATCATCGCATGGTATGGAACATTCAGCACGTGTTCTATTCATCATACGATAAGAAATGCCAGTTCATAGCCTTTCCGAGCAGCTACCTGGTCGAAGCCTAGTCCTACTAGGGTACCCATCGTGTAACCTCTGGAATCTTCACGACCAGTGAGGTCGTTAGCCTTAGGGGTTACGACCATGAAGACGTATGGCCTTTTATGTATTAAATTAATACATAGAGGTTTTAATCCTCGTCAACGAGGATATAGTAATCCTCATTTAATTATGTATCTGTACTTCATATTATGGATAATAATGACGGCATATGATCCTTGAGTATACCCCTTAATATTCATAAGGGAGAAGCTGGAGGTCATAAGTCCTTCTACGACCACCCCATAGTTATGAGTCCTTCTACGACTACCCCATAGTCGTAAGTCTTTCTACGACTATGTCTTGATCGTAAACTCTTCTATGATCAGTTTATGGTCGTAAGCTATTCTATGACCACCCCCTGGTCGTAAGCTCTTCTACGACCAGTCTCTAGTCGATGTGGCTTACAGACATGTGGGCCTAATCAACTAGGGAATCTTTCACACCGTATTTAAAGATATGTGCAGTAAACTACACTGTTATTCTCTGAAATAATGGCACGATTTAACTCCCTATCATGGTGATAACTGTCTCGCAACGTGGGAATGTTACTACTCCCACAATAATCTCCAATAACGGCTCCATAATCTGGAACATTAAGGCACCCTTTGGACTGGAAGAACAGCAGCACACTCCTAGTACTATAAAAGGCAGAATCATCAGAAGGATCAGGAGAGGGAAATCAAGAGCACAAGGTGCATCGTTCTAGTCTTTCTCTTGATATTGTAATCCAGCATACTCAATACATACACACAGGAGTAGGGTTGTTATTCTCTTAGGAGAAGGCCCGAACCTGTATAAAAATCCCCGTGTCTCCCTCTCTACGTGATTTTGAGCCTAGGGGAACCCCCGAATCAAACAATCTTTACGTAAGTTCTGTTCTAAAACACCAACATCACTGATGTAGTAGGAAGCTACTCTATAAGTGTCGTCGATACAAGACCGGACAATGAACCTGTAGGCACCCTCGGTTGGATACGTCAACTGCCGCGGGTGCAGGGGAGACCTCCACGAGAATCAAACACCACAGTTCATCCTCATGTATTCCCTATGTGTAGTACTAGTTACAGAAAATGACATCTCCTCTCCCATTTACATGAAGCCTATTTATACAATGAGAGGGGTAGGCTTGCGAAGTTACATTGTTGCCCTCGGTACCTAGTTCATCCCGGGGGTACTTTCGTCTGTTTCGCCAAACGGGTCCCGCCACCTTCAAGTGGGTCCACCGATGTATCGTACCTTGGCGAGGTTGACCCCCAGACCTTGCCCGGAGTGGGTTCACCGATGTGTCATACCTCGGTGAGGTTGGCCCACGGACCCCGTTCGGGGTTGGTCTCCAGACCTCGCTTGGAGTGGGTTCGCCGATGTGTCGTACCTCGGCGAGGTTGGCCCCTAGACCCCATCTGGGTGTCATGCCTTCATCGAGTTACCGTCGGCTCGCCCATCTGGGGTTGGTCTCTAAACCTCGCCTGGAGTGGGTTTGCCAATGTGCTGCACCTCAGCGAGGTTGGCCCCTAGACCCTGTCCGGGTGTCATGCCTTCGTGGGGTTACCGTCGGCTCACCCGCCTAGGATTGGTCCCCGGACCTCGCCCGGAGTTGGTTTGCCGATCTGCTGTACCTCGGCGAGGGTGGCCCCTAGACCCTGTTCGAGGTTTGTCCCTATACCTCTTCTGGAGTGGGTTTGTCGATGTGTCGTACCTCGTCAAGGTTGGCCCCCGGACCCCGTCCGGGGGTTGGTTCCCAGACCTCGTCCGAAGTGGGTTCGCCGATGTGTCGTACCTCGGTGAGGTTGGCCCCTGGACCCCGTTCGGGGTTGGTCTTCGGACCACGCCCAGAGTGGGTTCGCCGATGTGTCATACCTCGGCAAGGTTGGCCCCCGGACCCCGTCCAAGGTTGGTCTCCGAACCTCGCCCAGAGTGGGTTTGCCGATGTGCTGTACCTCAGCGAGGTTGGCCCCTGGACCCCATCCGAGTGTCATGCCTTCGCGGGGTTACCGTCGGCTCAAGGTAGAGCGGGGACCCTCCTCCAACAGTAGCCCCTCGCCGATCCGGGTGGTCGTCAACCGCCCGCTCGGGCCAGCACACCGACTTGTAAAATGGGTCGGTGCACGACTTCGGGTCAACTATTCCGCTGATAACCTACGGCACACTCCAACATTATATTAATTTACGTTAGCACTTGAGTGAATTCGAGTCGATGAGTTGGGCATGCACCCCAAGGTGGGTTCCGCTAGTCTTCATTGAAGGGTCGCTGCTCCACCGAGACAATTTCGGGTCACGTCGGGGGTTCACCGTCACGTGAAAAGGGTGTGAAGTCACATATAGTCATGGGATCATGAGTTGGCTCACCGGGATGCTGAACTTACATGGAAGAGTTCTTGAGTCATGGCCTTCGAGATGTGAAGGTACGAGTTGAGGTGCCAAGCTCGACTTGATTGGGCGTGGTCGAGGCATAGCCCTCGAGGAGCAACATAATGTCGATGTGTGCAAGGTTGACTCACGTGAACACACATCAACGAGTGTGGCCGACTTGTTAGTCCAAGACGTGTAGCACCCTCAAGTGAACATGCCATTGTGTGCGAACACGTCGAGATGTGTGTGGATGGACCGCTCGTCCGAGGTGCGGTAGAGCTTCAAAGCGCGGGAGGCCAACAGGCCCGCACGCGTCAACTGGTATGAGCTCAATGGGCGACACTAAGCCGAGTGACACATTGAGATACGGTTGGTCGATGTACGTTAACACGGCAAGATGTGCAAGGTCGACACGTGCCCAGACCAACTTAGCGAGGCTTGGCCCTCTAGGTGAGGGGACATGCGCTAGGGTTTTATTTTCTCGACTCACTGAGACATGGCATGAGAAACGGGATGGCACATGTCGGGGTGCCATGTTCTCGGCTCATGAAGGCTTGGCCTACAATGCGAGGAGAACTCGATGTAGAGCTATGTTTGGGAGAGGGGGTGCTCTCGAGGTTGATCACACCATACTGAGGCGACATGATGGCGCTTGCCAAGGTACAACCACCAACCAAAGGGGGGTTACTTAATCGAGGAGACTCCAATAGAGTCGAGATGGGTTCGGTCGAGGGTGTCGTTGAGGCCGAGTCGTACCATGCCGAGGTGAAAACAATGAGGAGCATTGTCCCTCGCTTGGCAAATTGGCCTAGCAACTAGAAGGGGTGCGCTAAGGCCCGAAGCACTTGAGGTTGGTGGGTTGCCTACGAAGCGAGTAGGCGTGCATTGAAGCTCGTGTTAATTGACTCACCGAGGAGTTATCTTTGAGGTGGGGAGATATGTTTCCAAACGTGAGGTAGTCAAATTGTCGAGGTGTGGTGTATGGAACGAGGAGTACTTGACTCATTGAGGTATGGCCTACAACATGAGGAGTGCTCGTCTCACCGAGGAGTTAACTACGAGGCAGGGAGTACTCAACTAACTGAGGCGCATCCTAGGATGGAAGGAACTGATCTTTCTAACTTGTTGGCCCGTTCTCATTTAGGGGTGCGTTATTACCCCATCTCCCATCGAAAAAACTTAGCGCTCGAGGCGAGGCTCGAGAGTGCTTTGCATGTCGGGAGGCTGGGACGTCGCTGTCTCCCCTCAAAACAACTTAGCACTCAAGATGAGGCTCGAGAGAATTTTGTGGTTGTGGAGAGGCTGGAACATCATCATCTCCTATCTAAAAAATACATCGCTCGAGACAAGGCTTGAGAGCGCTTTGCATGTCGGGAGGTCGGGATGTCGCCATCTCCCATCAAAAAAAATTAACGCTCGAGATGGGGCTCGAGAGTGCTTTGTGGTCGTGGGGAGGCCAAAACGTCGTAGTCTCCCATCGAAAAACTTAGCGCTTGAGATGGGGCTTGAGAGCGCTTTGTGGTTGTGGAGAGGCCGGAACGTCACCGTCTCCCATCAAAAACTTAGCACTCGAGACAGGGCTCGAGAGCACTTCATGGTCGTGAGGAGGCTAGAACGTCATCGTCTACCATCGGAAAAAAATTAGCACTCGAGATGGAGCTTGAGAGCACTTTGTGGTTGTGGAGAGGCCAAAATGTCGCCATCTCCCATCGAAAAAACTTATCGCTTGACACGGGGCTCAAGAGCGCTTTGTGGTCGTGGAGAGGCCAGAACATCATCGTCTCCCATCAAAAAAGCTTAGCGCTCAAGACAAGGCTCGAGAGCACTTGTGTCTACCTGCTCGACCCCGAAGGGTGAGGACAAGTTTGGATTAAGTTGAGTCCACTCAGCCCCGGAGGGTGAGTATGTGTTCACTCAGCCCCAGAGGGTGGGTGTGTTCTCGCTCTGCCCCTGGGGTGAGGATGTGGCCGCTCAACAGACTAAGGTGTGGCCTTTAGGTGGTATGGCATGCGCCGAAGCACTAAACTCTATGCATCGAGGTGAATCCGTCGAGCTAGGGGGAGCACCTAGTTGAGGAGACACCATCAAGGCTAAGCAAAATTCGGCCGAGGCAAAGCTGTCGAGGCCAAGTTGAACAATAACGAGGCCAATCCATCGAGGCGTGTTGGAACTCAACGAGTTGAATCTGTTGAGCTAGGGGGAGACCCTAGTTGAGGAGACACCGTCGAGGCGAAGCAAAGTTCGGCCGAGGCGAAGCCGTCGAGGCCAAGCTGAACCACGCCGAGGCCAAGCCATCGAGGTGAAGGGATACGGGTAGGCTACGATAGTGGCAATTTAAAAATTTCTACCACATAAACCAGAAAGCCATGCAAGCAGGAGATCATAGATCGTTACCACCTGACACACAGTGCAGCGGAAGAAGAGTTAGAGCAGACCGATCCAACATAGAGCGCGTTAGTGAAGTGGTTGTAGTTGATCGTCTCCTCCAGCAACCTTTGTAGTTCCTTGTGAAGATCACGAATCGTCCTCAAGCGCAACAGCAACCATAGTAGCGCCTCTATGGTATCCACACGTCCAGGGAAGGAACACCGAATGCCGGTGTGCTAGCACCAAGTCACACCGGGGGGCTTTCTCGAGAAGATGGCGGCTAGGGTTTCGGTGGAGCAACTCATGTCTATCGCCTCCCCCGATAGCCTCAAGCATCTCCTTATATAGTACCCATAACGGATCCTATCCGAATACATTTTGTTCCAACCCGTTAAGTGTGTGACCCATTAGGTTTATGTGTAGTCAGTTGTGACTCAGAAACCTTTTCCGATCACGAGTCGTTAGTGGTTCCTAGCAGGACATAACGATTCTCGAATACACATAAATTATATCGGACGAACCTTAATGCAATATGATCTACGAACAGGTCCTCATCACTTACGACTAGGTCATATCTCTATATGACCAGTTCATATTTGGTCACAACTAGTTCGTAACTCCTTACGACCAGGTTTTGACCACTCTGTGATTACGTTCGACTAGTCTACGACCAGCTCGTATCTCCATACGACCAGTCCATAACTGATCGAACTAAGCGACCTACTCGTATATTCTCCCTTTGCCTCACGATGTCTGGTTGAACTCCAGGTGAGATATCATGTCATCCATAGACTATTCAATACTTTCTCGATCGAGTGTTGGATAACCTTATGCGATCGAACTCTTCGATCGCCAGTGGCATGGCCATGTACTTTCTTTATTCGACCACTTCGAGGGGCCCAGAGACATCTCTCATGTTATGTTAGGAGGGGCCAATCCCATATCCGACCAGTCACATCCCTCCGCATGTTTCATAACATACCCAAAAGCTACCTTTATAACTACCCAGTTACGAGTAGCGTTTGGCAACCCCTAAGAGTGCTATTACACATGTAGGGAACCATGCTGATCTCAAGTCTAAGGATTATACATCATCATTGCTTGAGACCAACTAATGATACATAGAATCATAACAATCTCAATAGTGTCTCAAGGTGGGTATATCCAACCCCATGTTCTCTAACATGTATTCATATTATTGATTCGATGTCCCTATATCCATGACTGGTGAGACATGGTCATCAATCAATACATGTGCAAGTCGTAGTCACTGGTGTTCCGACTAGTGACATCCGACCAGAGATACATTTAGAACGACATCATATAAGTTAAAGAATTTCACCAACAAGTCACACACTTGTTAATCTTCATAACCAATGATTCATTCAAGGAATAGAATAACATTTATTCAATAACTCATAAAACATAGATGTGATACAATCATCTCTATGATTGCCTCTAGGGCATATCACCAACACAAGGTGTGTTGGAACTTGCCGAGTTGAATCCGTTGAGCTAGGGGGAGCCCCTGGTCGAGGAGATGCCATCAAGATGAAGCAAAGTTCAGCCATTGAGGCCGAATTGACCCATGCCGAGGTCAAGCCATCGAGGCGAAGCTGTCGAGGCCAAGTTAAACCACGCTGAGGCCAAGCCATCGAGGCGTGTTGGAACTCGTTGAGTTGAATCATCGAGCTAGGGAAAGCCCTTAGTCAAGGAGACACCGTCGAGGTGAGGAGAAGTTCAGCCATGGCGAAGCCGTCGAGGCTGAATTGACCCATGCCGAGGTCAAGCCATCGAGGCGAAACGTAGTTCAGCCGAGGCGAAGCTGTCGAGGCCAAGTTAAACCACACCGAGGCCAAGCCATCAAGGCGTGTTGAACCTCGATGAGTTCAATCCTTCGACATAGGAGGATCCCCTAGTCGAGGAAACATCGTCGAGGTGAAGTGAAGTTCGATCGAGGTGAAGCCATTGAGGCCAAATTGACCCATGCCAAGGTTAAGCCATCGAGGCGAAGCGAAGTTCAGCCAAGGTGAAGCCGTCGAGGCCGAGCTGAACAACGCCAGGGCCATGTCGGACCCGGGATTAACATCCCAAATCCTCTGTGTATTTCTGAACTAGTCCCATGATCAGTAGCTAGTTCACACAGTAAACAGATATGGTAACATCCATAAATCGCACAATTATATTAATAATCAACAGAGTTTGTTACAAAAGAGGTTTACAAGCCAACAGTAAAGAACACAGTGGAAGACAAAGAAGTAGTGGAGTCCAGCTGATCTGCCACAGGCAATCGACTGGGGTAGCGGCCTAGTCGTCGAGATCCACACCGATGGTGAAGTCCTTCTCCTCTGAAATTTGTTTGCATAAAGCAAGTATGAGCACAACTGCTGTGCTCGCAAGTTACACCCGTCAAATAACAGAATGACTTGCATACCTGGATATCTCAAAGGAAGGCTTAATATGGTTATTTGTGCAAAAGCAATATTTGACATTTTAAATAAATACTAAGTTCAAAAGCAGTTATACTATGTCTAAAATCAAATTTCATTTTTATTCATTAATTCTCAAGTGTAGGATAAATCTCCGTACACAAGTGGTGAAGGACTACCCCCCTTGCACCAGGCTTTCTGCCCAAATCCCATTTGCATAAACCCTTTGGTGAAGTCTTTTGAAAACAAAATCAGAGATCTAACTTTGAGTGGCTTTGCCAAGCATGTCCATGACCTTAGACACGGCTATTCGAATAGTTCTTAAACACTCTGTAGAGGTTGTATAGCTTTACCCACAAGACACGACTTCTCTAGTTTGTTTGGCATCCGTCGATACCACCACTCACTATTGTAGGTAAGTGGTCTAGAGCACGTGACAAGGCCTTTACACTGCGCCATTCCAATGTAGTTATGCCTCGCTAAGGTTTCGCTCCCTTTGGATCAAACTCCGCCGGATTAGAGCCCCCTCTTGCGCCATGTGGGATTACATAAAAAGTAGGTCACTCGGACACCCACACCACTAGATGGCACAACCACATTGAAACGTTGCAAATTAGTTAGCCAGATCCCGCCCATACTCAGGACATGTGGTGGTACGATGTGGCTTAGCAAGATGCAGCTCGAAGACTGGTCCTTAACTGACTTGGGCGACTTTCCACAAAACCCATGGGCCTCGATCATGGAAATGACTCGATCCCATGCATTGACATGCACCATCTAAACAACCATTTCGCCCAAGTACAAACCTTCATTTTATTTTATTTTTCAAAGCTTTTGTAAACTTCCATGACACACCAGTGCCATGGATACAATTTCAACAACATTTGATTTTTAGCTAAAATTCCCCAAATCAAACATTTTTTTGGTCTAAGCAGGTCTTTGCAATATTTTCAAATGATCCTAGTTCATACTATTGTATCAACTAGGTTTTATCTAGGGTGACAATATATTTGATTCAAATATCAAATTTGGCCATACAAAGGATTTAGGCATATCTATGAATTTAAAACAGGAATTTAAATTACCGAATATAAATAAGCATGCAATAATAATTTAAAACAGAATTTAAATAATTTGAAATAATGGGCGCAAATATGATCAAGAATGTAACTTGCCTTGCTCAATTAGTTGTTCTCAAACAGCGTCGAAATCTGACTCTCCGAAGTCGTCGAAATCTATACGCGAAAATAAGCCAAATTCAAAAAAAAATTCAAATTAAGATTCAAATGAACTCCAAATTAAATAATTTTAGTTTAGTTAGCTAGATATTGAATTTAAATGAATTTTGAATTTTGAAACACCCAAATCGGAGTTTGGATGCAAAAGATATGGATTTTAGAAGTTTAAACCCCAAATCTGCAATTAAATGAATTTCCCGAATTATTTTTCTAAAGAAAAATCCATTTATTGCACAAGGCTGGCGTCAACCCTGAGATTTTCAGGATTAAAAGAATTAAAATGAATTTCTAACGTGCGGGCCCCACGCGTCATAGACATGGTCCTCATGGACTAAGTCCACAGGGCCTTGGCTCAAGGGGCTGCGCAGATGTGGCACCACGTAGGCGAGGCTGGCGACATGGCACCCATGTGGCCGTGAGGTGGCGCCGTGGTGGCGTGCGCGTGGTCGTGCCATGTTGGCAACGACGGCGCCAAGGCCGGATCGAGGGTCGCGAGGGTCAGGCGTATTTGGCATGCACTCACGAGGACACAAGAAGAGAGAGGGAGACGAGGCGAGTACGATGCGCTCACCCACTTGTCGAGAGGAGAACGGAGCAGCCGGTGGTGAGGAGAAGGCGGCGGCACGTGCGGGGTTGACGGCGGTGATGAGATCCAGCGGTGCCCCGGTGAAACGGAGGCGAGCACCTGGTTCGCGAGGAGGTGGCGATGCCGACGGTGGCGACGGCGAGGACGCAGCGTCAATGGTGGCGACGCAATCGAAGCTTCAAACTCCCTTGGCCAGCGGCGATGAACTCCAAAATCTGAGTGCTACGGGGCGAGAGGGGCTAAGTGGATGGCGGCATTGGGATGAGGGGAGAAGGGCACACTCGACGCTCCCTTTTATAGGGGCGGAGGGGCACGGGAGGAGGAGATCGGGCGCGGGGTCACGGCGGCGATTGTGGCGGTCATTGTGGCTTCAGCGTCAATCCGGTGCAACTAGGCACGGGATAAGGGGATAAGGAAGAGGAACAAGTGCGGTGGCCGTTGGGGACGTCGATGCGCACGCGGGCGCGAAGAAAAAGGAAGAAAATCGGCTGCGGTTGAGAAGCTTCAAGCGGCCGAAAATGGCGGGCGGTTGCTGCTCCGCGCGAGGAAGAAACGGGGAGAAAGAAAGCTCCGGGCAGTTGGATTTTGATCCGACGGCGCGGATGAGATGAAGAGAGGGGAGGCGCATGGGTCGTTGGATTGAGATCCAACCACGAGAGAGAGGAGGTTTGGTCGGTGAGGCCTTGGCAAGCGGTCGGCTGGTTTGCATGGGTCAAGAAGCGAAAGGATGTAGGCCGGAGGAGGGTTTCGGCCTAGAAACAGTAAAGAAGGTTTTAATTGATTTACGATTTTAAATAATTCTGTTAAATCAAAAAGTTTTTAGAAAATAGCAAATAAAATCCAAAAATTCTAGAAAAATTCATAGAAATTTCTAGAGTTATTTTGGACTTAATAAAACTATTTCCAACTATTATTTGGTAATATATTTTGCAAATAAATTTGTTTAGCTTTAAAATAATTAAGAAAAAGCTTTTAAAATTCCAGAAATTTTTTAGAAATTAACTAAAATTTCATTTTTCAACTTTAACTCAAATAAAACTTCAAAAACTTTACTAAATTTTACTTTTGGCTTTTAAAACTTCAGAAATTCAAATAAAGCAACCAAACTCTTTCAAATTTCAGAAAATCCAGCAAAATAATAACTTTATTTAATTTAATTTTGGTAACAACACTTTGGGGTGTTACAGGCCAAGCCATCAAGGTGTGTTGGAACTCACCAAGTTGAATCCGTCGACCTATGAGGAGCCCCTAATCGAGGAGATGGCGTCGAGGCGAACAGAAGTTTGTTGGTGATATGCCCTAGAGGCAATCATAGAGATAATTGTATCACGTCTATGTTTATGAGTTATAGAATAAATGTTATAATGTTCCTTGAATGAATTATCAGTTATAAAGATTAACAAGTTTGTGACTTATTGGGGAAGCTCTTTAACTTATATGATGTCATTCTAAATGTATCCCTGGTCAGATGTCACTGGTCGGAACACTAGTGACTTATCGACTAGCACATGTATTGATTGATGACCATGTTTCACCGATCATGGATATAGGGATATCGAATCAATAATGTGAACACGTGTTAGAGAACATGGTGTTGGATTGACCCACCTTGAGATACTATTGAGATTGTTATGATTTTATGTGTCATCAGTTGGTGTCAAGCAATGATGATGTATAATCCTTAGACCTGAGATCAACATGGTTTCCTACATGTGTAATAGTATACTTAGGGCTTGCCAAATGCTACTCCGTAACTGGGTAGTTATAAAGGTAGCTTTCGGGTATGCTATGAAATAAGCGGAGGGATGTGACTGGTCGGATATGGGATTTGCCACTCCTAACATAACAAGAGAGATATCTCTAGGCCTCTCGATATGGTCGGATAAAGAAAGTGCATGGCCATGCCACTAGTGGTCGAAGAGTTGACCACATGGAGTTATCCGTCACTTGATCGAGAAAGTATTGAACAGTCCATGGATGACAAAATATCTCACCTGGAGTTCAACTAGATATCGTGAAGCAAAAGGAGAATACACAAGTAGGTCATTCAGTTCGACCAGATATAGATTGGTCATATGGAGATACGAGCTGGTCATAGACTGGTCGTAAACTGGTCGAAAGGAGTTACGAACTGGCTATATAGAGATACGAGCTGGTCGTAGGTGATAAGGACCTAGTTGTAGATCATATTGCATTAAGGTTCGTCTGATATAATTTATGTGTATTCGAGAATCATTATGTCCTGCTAGGAACCGCTAACGACTCGTGGTCGGAAAAAAGTTTCCGAGTAAAAACCGATTACGTATGAACCTATAGGGTCACACACAGACACACTTAATGGGGTTGGAACAAATGAGTTCAAATAGGATCCGTCATGGGCTCTTTATAAGGGGGGATACATGAGGTTGTTTGGACATACGACGTGAGTTGCATCATCGAAACCCTACCCGCCATCTTCTCGAGGGCCCTACTGAGCGAGTTGGTGCTAGCACACCGGCGTACGGTGTTCCATCCTTGGGTGTGTGGATACCGTAGAGGCGCTGCTGTGATTACTGTTGTGCTGAACGAGAACGATCCACGATCTTCACAAGAAATGCAATTGGTTGCTAGAAGAGAGGATCGGCATCGCGGACGCTGGATGATCGACTATGACCATTACATCGACGGGCTCGACGTTGGATCAGGCTACTCCAACTCTTCTTCCGTTGCACTGCGCGTCTAGTGGTAACGATCTATGATCTCTTGCTTGCATGGCTTTCTGATTTACTTGGTAGAATTTTTTAATTACTAGCTAGTGTAGCCTACCTGTATCTCTTCAAAGTTCCACTGAGGCGAAGTCATCAAGGCTGAATTGACCCATGCCGAGGTCAAGCCATCAATGTGAAGCAAAGATCGGCCGAGTTGAAGCCGTCGAAGCCGAGTTGAACCACGCCGAGGCCAAACCATCGAGGCATGTTGGAACTCAGTGAGTTGAATCCATCGAACTAGGGGAGCCCCTAGTCGAGGAGACACCGTCGAGGCAAAGAGAAGTTCAGCCATGGCGAAGCCGTCGAGGCCGAATGGACCCATGCCGAGGTTAAACGATCGAAGCGAAGTTCGGCCAAGGCGAATCCATCGAGGTCGAGTTGAACCACGCCGAGGCCAAGCCATCGAGGCGTGTTGGAACTCGCTGAGTTGAATCCATCGACATATGGTGGAGCCCCTAGTCGAGGCGACACCGTTGAGGCCAACTTGACCCATGCCGAGGTCAGGCCATCGAGGCAAAGTGAAGTTCGGCCAAGATGAAGCCATCGAGGCCGAGTTGAACCACGCCGAGGCCAAGCCATCAAGGTGTGTTGGAACTCGCCGAGTTGAATCCGTCGAACTAGGGGGAGCCCCTAGTCGAGAAGACATCGTCAAGGCGAAGCGAAGTTCGACCGAGGTGAACCTGTCAAGACCGAATTGACCCACGCCAAGGTCAAGCCATCAAGGCGTAGAAAAGTTCGGCCGAGGTGAAGCCATCGAGGCTAAGTTGAATCACGCCGAGGCCAAGCTATCAAGGCGTCTTGGGGTGAGTCTTTGGCTCTCACACTTGGCCCCGGAGGGTGGGTCTTTCGCTTGCGCACTCGGCCCCAGATGGTGAATCTTGGGCTCACGCACTTGGCCCTAGAGGGTGAGTATTTGGCGCGCGCACTCGGCCCCGGAGGGTGAGTCTTTGGTTGTCCACTCGGCCCCGAAGGGTGAGTCTTCCACTTGCGCACTTGGCCCTAGAGGGTGAGTATTTGGCGCGCGCACTCGGCCCCGGAGGGTGAGTCTTTGGTTGTCCACTCGGTCCCGAGGGGTGAGTCTTCCACTTGCGCACTCATCCCCAGAGGGTGAGTCTTTAGCTTGCACACTCGGCCTTGGAGGGTGAGTGTTTGGTCATCCACTCAGCCCCGAAGGGTGAGTCTTTCGCTAGTGCACTCGGCCCCAGAGGGTGGGTCTTTGTCCCGCGCACTCGGCCCCGAAGGGTGAGTTTTTCACCCGCACACTCGGCCCCAGAGGGTGGGTCTTTCACCCTTGCACTCGGCCCCGGAGGGCGAGTCTTTGGCTCGCGCTCTCAGCCCCGACATCCAAAAGTTGCCCACATCCACAAAGTAGTTTTAGTTTATACAGCCAGCAGGGAATGAAGAATTGAACAACATACACTAGCATAAGTACGCAAGAAGAAAGTCTGGCTGTTGACTGACAGACCTAGACATTGTGTATGCAAAAATATAGTTCAACAAATGGGAGAAATCAACTACTGTGGTGCATAAAAGCTATCTACATTCATGCAAGTAGTATTAAGAGGATAAGAGGGATACAATTAAGCAGAGAAAGAAGCAAGAATATCTGATACATATCTGATTTGTTTATGGAACTGGAGACATGATTTATATTAAGATAGTATTCATCACCACAACACAAGATACACATGTTTATCAGTAATAACCAACAGGAACTAATGGAAAAGAGTCCAGTTTCAAGAAGTGTCCGACAATTTTCATCATTTGAATGTCCAACCCAGGGTTCACTGCATTGGCATGTATCATGCGGCCACGCGCTTGTGCCCAGGAAGCGCTGGCTGGAAATTGAAGAAATTCCAGATAAGATTTACGCATATTTCAGCATTTCAGTATCATGCTAAATGGTTAGGAGCATATGATACATCCATTGTTTTATATATTTCAACTACACTTGAAACTCAACTTGAAGAACTTAAACATCTCATGCTTATGCTATTACTGCAAGTGCCGAACACAACAATGTTAGCATAGCATAAAACTTGACATGTCTAGCAGTGTCAGGCGTCCCCCTAAGGGCCATATTCAACTACTCCGTGTTGAGTTCAAGAAAGTGTCAAGTTGTTCATCCTAGCTCCAGAGGATGATACAAAGTTCGTTGGATTCAGCAGTGTGTGAATTTTGCGATATGTATGCCAAGGCTACATGTAAGTATTTTGCTTCGCTCCATGAATAGCTGTAATTTAATCAATATATAAGGCTCATCACCAGTTATTTCATTCAACATGCATAGCAGGGGTTTCTAAGTTCTAGGAACAGAATAGATCAATAGTGTGGGGATTGCGGTATCTATGTCCCAGATCAAATGAATGTGATACATAACAAACAGGTTCAAGCTCCAAGAAATTGAACAAACATAAGCTGAGAAAGGAAACCTGCACATTTCCAGAAGTAGGAGAGCATACCTAATGGTATTTTGCCAAATGCAACACACAGCACATCATCATCACTGGGAATCCCCTGCACATTAACAGCACCCCTCCCGGTCCACCAATTTCCAAAATTTGGTGTAACCGGTGAAGAAGCTGCTGCTGGGATGTTAGTCTGAGGATGGTCGGAGAACTCGAGGTTTGCTGGTTTTGAGAACACATATGTCCTGGTAGGACATTATCCATGTGTTTATGTATGGTGTCACTTTTGGATTCGGTGGTCGGGGGCGCGCGCGGAGGGGTCCCGGGGTGCAGCGCGCAGACGGCCCGAGGCGCAGCGCCGAGGGGGTCGGGGGCGAGCGCGGACACGGTCTGCGGCCAAGCACGGAGTTTTTGGCGTAATTGTCATGGTTACGGACGTTGCGGGCGTTTTCAACGTAATTAGTGTCTCTCATGACGCAATGCAAAAAAAATGACATCTCGGCTGCATGTCGATAGGCCGGACACACCGTCTGCCTAACACATGCCCTTATTCGTACGGCCACTGACCGGACGAGCCTCAACCACCAATGTAGACGAGTCTCATCCGTAGGGCCAACCATGAGCCATGAACAGCGCCGTTATTCGTGAGTGCTTAAGCCTACCATTCGCTTATATATTAATTGCACTGGCTAGGCTAACTGCATGATGCATGCATGGACACATCATTCTTGTCAGAGAGGCACACAGCCCCATCCATTCATGCATATGTGCAGCATGGAAAGAACATGCACTGGCACAAAGTCACAAACTGAGCCTGATCATGGAACACATGCTTAATTTAGTGGTAACTTGATCATGGACCACATGCTTAATTTAGTGGTACGAATCAGTGGTAATTAAAAATCATGTTTGTTTCAGTCGTGGTTTATTAGTGGTAATTACACTAGTAATGAACAACTCCTACGTAATTTTTTGTCAAGTAATCAATTTGTTGGTAATTAATTAATTAATCATTTGTATTTTATTACGCATATTTAATCAATTACTTGCATGTAATTTATCGTCATTGTTCATTACTTGTATTTAATCGATTACCGACGGATAAATTATTTGTTAATAAATAGTATTAATTAGTTCAGTTATAATAAATTTGTGGTAACTATGTACCATGTTTGTTATGTCGCGTAGCACAGATCGGGTTGTTGTGGCTTTAGGTAATTTCAAACATGCAAAACTTAGTAGCGTCCTGCTTATGCATTCGGTTGTACGGTCTACATACATCATGGAACCGTAGGACATAGATGACTTCGTCACTCGCCGCCACTGTGGCCATTTTCTCCTTGTCGCATGCCTGGCCATGGTGGCGGTGAATGCTTTGGCGCTGAAGCCACCAACCACGGCGCAAATGGAGCGGGCACGAAGCGAAGTCGGTATGACGCAGGCAAGCTCCTAGGGGAGCGACTGAGTCGAGGAGTGGCGGCGAAGGCGCAAGCAGGGAGGAGATGGTCGGCGCAAGAAGAAGAGGGGAAGAAGTTGCCGACGCAAGAAGAAGTGGGGAAGAAGCGATCGGCGCGAGAAAGAAATGGGGGAAAAGGTGGCTGGCGGAGGAAGAAATGGGGAACAGCTGGGGACCTGGGGTACTGGGAGGGAGTCTGGGACTGATAAATGACAAGATGTGGGTGTTCTGTATCTGTTTTATGAAGTACCTGAGGGCATCTCCAATGGTCTAATTCACTTGTCTCTAAGAGATGCCACATTGGATTTTTGCTGAGATGGAGGGGAGAGAAAGAGGAGAGAGAATCATATCATCGTTTCACGAAGCGACCGTCGCATAACGCGAAATGAGGCGAAAGCGATGAAGCGTTTCTCTGTTGGAGAGCGATTGTCGTTTGCTCATGCATTTTTTTTCTTCTTGGCGGATCCAGCGCGAAGACACTTTCTTTTCCCCGCGCGAGAAACTTTTCCGCGCGAAGCTTTTCTTTTCCCCGCGCGTGAAGCTTTTCTGCGTGAAGCTCGGCGACTCCCCAGCGATTCCTTTCCTGCATCATTTCTCTCTCTCGAGCTAGTTCTTGCCCACCCAAGACAGGAGGCACCCGACGCAGCTCCAGAACCAGCCAAAGTGTGGAGAGAGAGAGAGAGAGGAGGGGTTCTTGTTCTTGGATGTGACGCGGACGTGCCCTCTATGACCAGAGCTACATGCATTGCCCCAATCACTGCCCTTTCCACCAAGAGGCTGCAGGTTCGTTTCTCGCCACTAATTTTCTTCGCCTTTCCTGCATCAAGATTTGCCTTTCTTGTTCAAGTGTTTGCCTTCCCTGGGAGAAGATTTCTAGGAGATGTCCTTGCTTTGCTTCATCTCTCTTCTTCCTCACTCCATTTCTCCTCCCCACTTACTTTTCTCTTGAGTTTTTTTGCTTTGGCCGGAAGGCCATGTTCCTGGCGCCGCCTCCCCCTTGCCTGGCCCGGTCCTTGGAGCCACCCCCGGCCACCAGTGCTACCGCCTAGTGCCCGCTGCCACCTCTCGGCCTTGCTTGCTCCCGCGTGGGCTCCTCTCCCCTGGCTTGCCCGGTTACTGCCTCCCTGCGGTTAGCTTTGGCCTATGCTCGCTCTACCCCGGCTCAGCTCTCCTCGCTCGCACTCGCTCCCGTACCTCCTGGATCGGCCCAGCCATGAGGCCGTTGGTCTTGGGTGGAGGCCAGGGCCTAGCATGAGCCTCCCGTTCTTCTTTTACTAATTTGCTTTCCCTTTTTATGATTTTGGTTTTAAGTTCTAACTTGATTCAATTATCTCTATCCCCAATTCCTCTTTCCTCATTCGCTCGGTTCCTTGAAGATGGTTGGGCGGTCTAGAGTTGTGGCGCCGCCACTGTAGGAGAGTTCGACGCCGACTGCCGCCGCCTCATCCGTGGATTCCGCCACTGCGACATCTGCAAATCCTGTCGGCTTCGCCACCTCTGTGGAGTCCATGCGTGCCTCCGCAGCCCATGGTTGGTGGGGCTCTCCTGGAGCCGGACGCGGAACACCCTCCAGCTCTTCTCTTCCCGGGGCTTCTGATTTCTGGTATGATTTGTTCTTCATTTCTTTCTTCCATTCATTACTTGAGCACACTGGATCTGGTATGATTGGTATAGGGGATTCGACCTACTTTTGTTGTGTAGGTTGTAGCAATGCATACTGTTCTAAACCATGATGTTTGTATGTTTTGATGAGCAGCCATAGCTAGTGTGCCTTGCCGAGCAGCCATCGCAGTTCCAAGGGTCATTATTATCAGAACTGAAAGTGTTCTCCCTAATAGCATGCCACCTAAAAAAGATTGAAAATAGTTGCTTGTATTCAGAGGGAATAATCATGTTACAAATATTAGGGTTACAAAGTAAATGCTACAAGTTTTTATGTCCTTATTGTATCTTGAAAGGAAAGTCTAAGTGGGTCGAAGAAGCTGTTAAACTATTAGCACATCTATCATCTATGTTTCATTGAACCAAGGTGCTCAAGAACTCCAGTATTTACAACATATGTGAATCAAAACCATAACTTGAAAGCATCAAATTTTGCCTAATAGCAAGTTAATACCCACTTACAACTCACCAGATTTTATGTAACCAACAAAGGCTAGGTCTTCAATTTTTGGAGGCAGTAGAACTGCTCTTTTGCTTAAAGACCAGAGAAGCAAAACATACCAAGATACCTAGACATCACAAGATTAAAAAAAAAAGTAGTAAGAAAACTCTAAATTATTTGTTCATGACTAAATATTGATTTAGGGCTAGTTGTGCCAACCAAGCACCCCTGAAATTTGGTTTCATCATTTTATATATTCATTCATACATTGCAAGATAGCTTCCAAGCAGTGTGGTTTTGAGATTTGCCTAACCAAATATTGATAGGTATAGTTGTACTTGTATCAACCAAGTACCCTAAAATTTGGTTTCATCTTTTTATAAATTCAGACATTGGAATATGGCTTCGAACTTTTAAGCACTATGGTTTTGAGATTTTCCTCTGGTGCTGGCATATTCCAAAAAAAAAAGTTGTCACTAAACATGTGGGAACATAGTTGTAGTGGATGGGACACATTAGAACAACAAATACAATGGTGAGGGCCATGTTGGTTGTGGTAATCGTGAAACAAATAGTTCGATGTTAAAATCTTTAGCATGTTATTTTTGAGACATTGTTTGGGGTTGATTGCTGACACCAAATGATGTGCATGCTATGCTATTTTTGAACTTCTCCACTGGACCATTTGTATAAGCCGTTATGATTTGCAAAATAGTAATAATACATCCATGAGACAACCCTTTTATACTTAGCAAGTTGACATAAAGTTAACAAAATAAGGTAATGGATGACTAAATGGGTTCTCTGTTAATGAAATTTACAATTTGTTTGTTACTATTTTCAATTTGGTGGTTTTATGTGTTTTTGTACAGAGTGCATAACTGTTACATGTATGATATATTATATGTGCATAGTTTTAGTAATCTTTTATGCACTAATACATGATATGTTATATATGCATAGTTTTAGTAATCTTTCACAACATCAGTCACTGAATACATTTCTGCATGTATTCCCAATGCATGTAGTCCCAATGCTATCATGAGTGTAATTCTGTAATTTCTGTAATTTCAATGCTATCAGTCACATAATACATTTATGCATGCACTCCCAATGCATGTATTCCCAATGCATGTAGTCCCAATGCTATCATGAGTATAATTCTGTAATTTCTGTAATTTTAATGCTATTAGTCACTGAATACATTTCTGCATGCAGTTCCAAAGCATGCAGTCCCAACACATGTAGTCCCAATGCTATCATGTAAATATTGGAGTAGTACATCCAACTCTATATATTAGACTATCTGACCAAAGCAATTTCCAACTCTATATATTAGACTATCTGACTAAAGAAATTTCTATTCTCCACTATGTCACACCAGCTAGCCTCATCTTCTAACTCCGATGCTTCTGATGACACCGACACCGAAGACCCAACCGAAATCATGGAGCATCTCATCGCTGAGCAGGACGCCCTCGATTCTTTTGCTAGGCGTCTCACAGCAAAGTTCAAGGCCAAAATCATGGCGCTTCGAGCTAGGATTTCTCAGTGCCAAAGAGGTACTAGGAGGTACATAAGGAGGAATCGTGAAGAGGGCCACAAACAACTCTTTGCCGATTACTTCTCCGAAGACCCACTCTACACCAACTCAATGTTTCGTAGAAGGTTCCGGATGGGAAGACCCCTATTTCTACACATCGTGAGTACCCTTGCCGAGTGGTCTCCCTATTTTACTCGTAGGGCAGATTGCACAAAACGACTCGGGCTCTTGCTGCTACAGAAGTGCACGGTAGCTATTTGAATGATGGCATATGGCACCTCTGCTAACCAACTTGACGATTATCTGAAGATCGGCGAGAGCACTTCAATGGAGTGCTTGGAGATGTTCGCACAAGGGGTAATTGACAAGTTCTGCGGACATTATCTGCGACGCCCCACATGTGAGGATGTGGAGTGCGTAATTGCAAGTTGGCAAGTCTTGAGGCTTTCCTGGCATGCTAGGAAGCCTAGACTGTATGCATTGGCAGTGGGAGAATTGTCTGGTTGCATGTAAAGGTCAATTCACTCGTGGTGACCATGGTGTCCCTACACTCATCCTCGAAGCAGTAGCTCCATATGACCTCTGGATATGGCATGCCTTTTTTGGTGTCGCCGATTCCAACAATGACATCAATGTGCTCAATCAATCTCCATTGTTCATTGAGGAGTTGAAGGGGGAAGCTCTGCGGGTGCGGTATTTTGTCAATGGGAGGCGGTATGAGATCGGCTACTATCTTGTAGATGGAATATACTTAGAATGGGCTACCTTTGTCAAGACAATTCCGCTCCCCTAAATAGTGAAGGACAAATTGTTTGCACAAACTCAAGAAGGGGCGAGGAAGGATGTTGAACAGGTGTTTGGTGTCTTGCAATCTCGTTTCACCATTGTGTGTCATCCAGCACGATCATGGTCACGGGCCACTATTGGGAATATCATGAAAGCATGCATCATTCTTCACAACATGATTGTTGCAGATGAGAAGGAAATGGTTACCACTTCTCTTGACTTGAATGAGACTCTAGGAACATCGATTGTTCTACCTCCGAAAATCAACAACGGCCCTGATCCATGCTTTACCAACGTACTACAGAGAAACGCTGTTATTCGTGCTCAACCAACACATACCGAACTCAAGAGGGACTTAGTCGAGCACATTTGGTAGAGATTTGGCAACTAGGTAAATAATTATTCATAGTTTTAGTAATCTTTTATGCACTAATATATGATATGTTATATATCCATGCTTTCATTTTTCACAACATCAATTATATATGCATGCTTCTTTTTTTTCTTTAAAGTTCTCTTTGGATTTTTTTTCATGGTTGTTGCTAACCATACTATTTTGGTGTTCACACGGGTTTATTTGCAAGCACCTGAAGAATTGCTACTGATCGCTCTTTTGTTGCAGCTAGTTATTTGTGCACTGTCTCAAGAAAGTGCTAGTTATGGCTACGTTGTTGGACATTTTATTTAGTTCTACTTTTGCTTATGGCTAAACTGTTGGAGACTTTATTTGGTTGTAGTTTGTAGTACTTGTTTCGGTTTATTGCATACATCGATCTGCTATGTGATTAGCCATCGATCTGTACTTTGCATGATTTGTTGTCTCTTGAATGATGTATGACATGATATGTTGATTTGTTGTTCAGTTCTAGGGTTAGAATCATGTAAAGCTTCAATGCTTATGAGGCTTGGTGTTAGAATTGCTGCTTGTTTATATATGTAGATGTAACCAAACAACACATGTAGGTCACAAAGATTGAAGTTAGTGTTGATCAGGATGGTTATTTGATTCATGCAAAGCTTAAATGCTTGTGAATGTGTTAGAGACAAACTATTGGAATAGTTGTCTCTAATATTGTCTTAAGATGACATAGAGGGTATTAGAGATAACCTAAAAGACAAATTGTTGGAGATGCCATAGACTGCCAAGTGTGAAACCCTCAGGGCATTAAATGCAATTGGCAGTCTATAAGCTGGTCATGGATTCTAATGGATGGCATCAGTTGAGGTAAGGTGTTTAGAACCTAGTACTGTTGGCTTGCGGGCCACGATGGCATGCATGGTTTTGGTTGTCCCATACAACTATACTAGTTGCCATGTCTGTCCACAAGATGCATGGGTACAAATTGTCAGCCCTTGGTGATCGGTGATGACTTGATAAAGTCATTCTAGCTAGATGGGTTGTGGGCCTCAGTTTCTTGGGGGAGAGGAGATTGGTTGGTGGTGCCGTGTTGTGGTGGCAAGGGGGTGTATGGGCAAGAACACAGGAGGCGCAAGTTAGAGCCCCAACCGAGTCTGAGGTTGGGCCTCGACTGGCATTGGCAACGCCATCCGCGCGCGGGCTTCAGCCAACTCGGCTCGGTGAGCTTCAATCCGGGCGTGTTTGAAACAGCTTCAGCTTCGGTTTTTCGTTCGAAAAAGTCAAAAGCCGTTCCAAATGGAAGGCTTTTCGCACTGGCTTTTTCAAAATCCGGAAGCCATCTATAACGTGAGAAAGCCAGAAGCCAAAAGCCGCCCACGGGGTGCTTCCCACGGCTTCCCATAGTCCTATTCCGACTTTCCCCCTCTACTTGCTGGTTATTTACCCGCTTTATGCCACAGAACAAAACCCCGCCCACCCCTGACCCAAACGCCAAACCCTAACCCTAAACTCCCCTCCGCCTCGTCTGCTTCCTCCTCCTTCCCCTCGATTCCCCTTCTTCAGCCCGACGCCACCGCCCACCTCCGCCTCCCGCGCCGACCCCCACCTCCTCCTCCTGCCCCTCCCCTGCTCCTCCTCTCGTGCCCACACCGCCGCCCCTGCTCCTCCTCCTTCCCATGCAATGCCCTCCTCCTCCTCCTCCTCCTCCTCCTCCTCCTCCTCCCCCATCGGCACCACTCATCCTCCTTCCCCCCCTCTGGCGCCCCTCCTCCTCGTCCTCCCCACACGGCGCCGCCCCTCCTCCCCGAGCTCCTCCTGAGCCAGATGCCGCCACCCCTCCTCCCTCTTCCCTCTTCCTACCTCAGCCTCCGCCCGAGCCGCCACCACCACTCTCCTCCTCTCAACTCCGACACGGCGCTGCCCTTGTCATCCCCCGACCCGGTGCACCCTCCTCCTCCCCCGATTTTTCCACCTAGATTTGGTGCAGGAACCAAGATGGTGCAGTTAGTTTTGATTCTCCTCTTCCTCAGTTGCAAATGGTATGTTCTATCGTTTTGATTCATGTATGCAAAATCCTCATTCTCAATGGCGCAGCCTAGATTTGGTGCAGGAACCAAGATGGCGCAGTTAGTTTTGATTCTCCTCTTCCTCAGTTGCAAATGGTATGTTCTATCGTTTTGATTCATGTATGCAAAATCCTCATTCTCAATGGCGCAGTTACATTTGGTGTTGATGTTGGAAACTCCTCCCCCGCCGCCGACCCAGAAATCCACCACCACCAGCAGTCCACACACACACAACACGACGCGCCCTCGTCCATTTGCCTCCTCGCCGACGAGCCGTGTCCCCCTCCAGCATCAACCCCCCAAAGCTCCTCGCATTTCGTTCTCACCAGGGGTAAGCAAGTTCTCTTCTGAATAGATAGGAGTAACGCACTTGGAAGTTGGACCATCCTGATCGGCTAGTGGGGAACCTAGTACTACAAGAAAACTGTAAAGACTGGTCCTCCCTGAGAGGTCTCCCAAGACCACCGGGTGGTCCTGGAGACCGAAACTAGGAGGTCTCGAAGTCCTCTGTGCAGACCGAGCTAGTCCCAAGGATTAGCGGCTAGCTCACACAGGAACAAAAGTGGTAACAACCATCAACACAACTTTATTAATTAACAACAGAGTTGATTACCAGAATGACTTAAGAGCCGACCAAAACAAACACAACAGAAAACAAAAGCAAGTGGACCACTCGATTCGCCACAAGCAATCGACTGGAGGGCGTAGCCTAGACGTCCTGGTCCTCGAGCTCCTCGTAGATGTCCTCTTCTGCTCAATATGAATCAAGCAAGCGTGAGCACAACCACCATGCTCGCAAGTCACACTCGTCAAGTAACAGAATGCAATGCATACAAGGATATCTCAAAGGAAGGTTTATAGAGTTGGTTTGCGTAAAGCCATGTTTGTTTCCAAATACATGTACTAAGTTCCAAAGCAGATATACAATAACTAAAATTTATTTTCTAAATCTCAATTTTATAGTTGGATAACATTCATCAACAAGTGGTGAAGGATACCCTCATATCACAAGGCTCCCTGCCCGAAATCCCATTTGGATAGACATCCAAAACCAGTTTGAAGAGGTCTTTTGAAAACAAAACCAAAAATCTAACTTGGAATGGCTTTGCCAGCATGTCCATGACCATGGACATGGCTATTCGAATAGTTTTACACTCTGTAGAGGTATACAACTTTACCCACTTGACACGACCTCTCTAGTTTGTTTGGCATCCGTCGATACCACCGCTCACAACCGAAGGTAAGCGGTCTAGAGCATGTGACAAGGCCTTTACAATGCGCCCTTCCACCGCAGTCCGCCCTCGCTGAGGTTAACCCCCTTTGGATAAAAACCTGTCGGGTTCCTAGCCCCCTCTTGCGCTAAGTGAGAATAAATAAAAGTAGGTCGTCAAGACACCCACACAACCGGATGGAATGACAATGGTGAAACATTGCAAATTAGTTAGCCAGGTTCTGCCCACACAGAACATGTGGTTACACGATGGGGCTAGCAAGATGCGGCTCAAAGACCGGTCCTTAACTAACTTGGGCGACTTCCAACAGAACCCTAGACCTCGATCATAGAAATGACTCGATCCCATGTATGAACATGCACCCATCCAAACAACCAATTTGCCCAAGTCCAAACCAATTTTCCTTTTTTCTTTGCTTTTCAAAAACATTTGTAAACTTCCACGACAACCCAATGTCATGGTTAAACATTTAGACAATATTGGTCTTTTGACAGTAAAACTCCCAAATCAAGATTTTTAGGTCTAAGCTTCGACTAAGCATAGAGTTTTGAAACGTGCTAGCTCATACTAATGTACCAACTAGCACTTTACTATGGTGACAAGGGGTGGTCGATGTGAGCACCCGGATTTATTAGGCTCATAATACTTAGTCATCCAATTGACCCTAGTATTATCAACCAAATAAACCAGTCTCGAGAGATGTATACTCCCGAATGCAAGATATACATACCTCACAACAAAAGAATGTATCAATTCCATACAACACATAGTACATAAGCAACAAACCAGAAGTTAATATTAATAAGGATAGGTTAATACAAAAGAGGGGCCTTTTGGCCAAATAACAACAAGAACTACAAGATAACAGCGGAAGCAAAAGTGCCATAAAGATGGCTATAACACAAAGCCAATCAGTGTGCCTTAACCCCTAGGCATCTGACCGGACCGCCAAGCTAGTCGTCGAAGAAGTCGCAACACGTAGCACGTAAGAGAGACTCTTGGAGCTCACCTTCTTCCTCTGCAACAAAAGCCACAAAATGCCACAACCACGGCAAGATGAGTACATAAAGTACTCCAAGACTTACGTGTGAGATAACGAACTATAAATAGCTACATGCAAGCTTTATTTAAGTGGATGAGGCTTTGGACTCATTTTAGCATAAAGCAAGTTTCATTTGCAATAACATAATAGATTGAAAGCAATTTGGCAAAGCATTTTAATTGTTGAAATAACAACGAGATAATAACGAGTAACAACAACAAGATCAACTCGAAGTGACTAACCCAATAGTCACCACAACAATAGCATGAACTCCCGCTCATACCAACCATGTCAAGTTTTAATTAAAGGTTGTAGTCTAGTTCTCACGGGCGATCCGAGCGTGTCCATAACCTAGGGCGAGGCTATTCAATAGTTTTAACCTGCGGGGTGTACCAATGTACCCACACGCGGACCGCTTTTCCTTTAAGCACACTACCTTTGGTATGCAAGCACGGCTAAGTCCTACGAGACATTTCCAATGGGCGATGCTAATTACGAGCCGCATCCCACGGGACGAGGACACATTAGACAAATCTAATCGGTCCGCTAATGCTCCTCCCACACCACACACACACATTTTCTTGTAAAACATACCAACCGACCAGCTCATAATTAACACCTCCCAAAGTACTTAGTCAAGAGAGGTCCCATATCCCCTCGTGTGGTTAGCACGTAAAAATTGCTTTCGAGCGATTGGCGCAAGTAACTCGGTCCTTAATGACTCGAGCATACTACCACATTCCAAAACCGCACCATCCATCCAATATGCCCAAGTCTAAATCAATCTTTTATTTTCAGTTTTGATTTTACAATTAACCAAAGCACAAGTGCTGGACATATAGGAGTAATAATCAGTTTTGAGTGATTAAGACCATCGACTAAGTCGATGATCGCCCATTACTACCGATAACTAAGCATGGCTAAGTAATTTAAATCGAAACTACTAAGTGATAAGAGCTCATCCAACGAGCTCCCACCACAGCAAATAACCTAGGCTCATGGTAGTAGAGGATAAACAATTCCTACAGATTATGCAACTATAGGATTACTAGCGACATTTAACACAAAGTAGCATGCATACATACAAGTAAAACAATATATTAAGCTTTAAAGTAATGGGACATGATGGGAGATGATCAAAGTGCTTGCCTTGCTGTTGCTGGGCAATTTGTTGCGGAGGGTCACTCTCGGGATCACCACAAATGTCGAAACCTAACGGAAAAGCGATAAAGAACCGATAAGAACGACGAAAAACAACAAAGACAGCACAACAAACGAACTCCAAATTCTCTGAATTTTCTACAGCAGCAAGACGGTGATTTTTAGGGAATTTTGCAACAAGAACCAATTGATTTGGATTCTCAATGCAAAAGTTATGAGCAAAACAATTCTGCTCAGCCCCTAAAATACCAAACTGCACTATTCATTAATTTAATTATGAGGCAACATTTTCTAGAAAGGTGGTGATACTGAAATTTTTACTGTAAAACCAGCACCTCATGAGATGAATAACACAATTGAGTTCATCTCATTTGGAGCTATATTGCACTTTCTATAATTTTTAAAAACAAGAACTTGAACAAAATTATAATGCACAAGTCCTCATTTTTATAACAGCAACATGCTCAAAACTAATTTTCACAGTGAGTTCATTATTAGAGGAAACCAACAAAGTTGGTCTCACTCAAAAATAATCCACAGAGCATTAGTTACGTATTTTACAAGTTAAGCATTAATTTGAGTGTATATTTAAAGTGAGTTTTAAAATCTAATGGCGAAACTGTGCTCTGAAGTTGAACTCAACTTACAATCATTTTTAGATTAAAGTCAAGTTCAAGACAGAGCTAACACAATTTGAATGACCTCATTTGGATTTAAAACGACAAAGATATGAAATTCTAAAGTTATACCTTATTTCAGTTTATAATTAAGAGTTCACTGGAATTTCTAAAAATCATAAAGGCATGGGAGGACGTGAGCCACAGATCATAGATCTAACGGCTCAAGACCTCCCGGGAGGTAACGCACACAGCGCTCGCGAGGTCCAGAGGTCCTGGACCTCCTAGCAACGCACAAGTCGAGATTTAGGAGGTCATGGCCGTTGAAGGTGAATCCAACGGACCACAACGATGGGGGGAGGTCCGAACGGACCAGATCTAAAGAGGGAGGACATAAGCGGTTCAGATCAACGCGGGGAGGTCCAAAGCAGAGATCTAAACGTCACAGATCTCCAAGGAGGTCTGGACGGCCACGATCGCGCAAGGGGAGGTCTTGGACGCTCCAGATCTCCTCGGAGGAGGTCTGGACGTCCTGCACCCAGCCAGCGCTGCACACGGACATGGAATAAATGCGCGCGGGACAGCGAGGAGGTCCGCGCGCAAGATCTTAAATGCGCAACAAAGGGCGGATTAAAAGGCATTTAAGACCCACCCAATGATTACAATGATTGAGGTATAAAAGCGGCAAATCTTTGTCCTAAAACGACAATGGTACGGTCCGACATCCGACAAAGATTTGAGGACGTCCCACGGCTTATCACCGGCGATTTAGGGCACGCAATGCCAGACCGAGGGCACCGTCGGGACCGCAATATCGAGCGCATCTGTGGGCCTACTCTCCAGCGGCGGCGGCCTTAAACGCCATGAGCCGGAGAGGGCAAGAATGACCAGACGGCCAAAGACAAAATGCAAAATAGAGCTCATGCGACATTCAGCGTCGCCCCAAATAAAAACTCCGCGACATCATACATCTGGTGCCAAAGAGCTAAGGGACTAACAGAAGTACAGGAGGTCCTAAGGTCTTTGGGAAGTGGAGGAAGGTGAAGACCAGAGCCGAGGAAAATGAGGTTGCTCCACTGCTCAGCCCAGCTCAAGATCCTTTGGCCACTAAAAACGCCCAAACTAATCAAGTTAGGACTTACTCCCGGAGGAATGGCACAAAAAAGCTCGAGAAAAGGAGGAAAAACTCCAGTGACCCTTGTCCACCGAGGAGCTTCAAGCTCCAAAGAATGGCGCCAAGGAAGCTTTGGTGGTTTAGAGCTCACAAAGACAGGGTGTAAGCCAAGGAACAATGGTGTGCAAAGGAAGCCAGCAAGACAAATGGGGAGGCTTTATACTTAGGGCACAGGAGGTCGTGGACCACCGCTAAGCTCATGGTGAGCTTGGCCCATGGGAGGTCCATGGCTTGGACAAGACACAAGGTTGACAAGGTGCAGAACCTGTCGACCAGAGAGGCGAAGGTCGGCTGCATTTAATGCGGTCACAAAGAGTTGTTAAAAGTACACAAAGTGGCGTGCATTAACTCCCCGCCAGAGCTCGCAGCATGACCATGGAAGGAGAAGAACAGGAGGTCTTTATGACCGTTGGATAAGACCAGGGGGTCCTAACCATCGGATGACAATTTTGAACCGTTATGTTTTAAGTGGTGGGAGGAGGTCCCACCACACGATCAAGGATGGGGAGGTCGTGGCCCTCCGATTTCCTTAATGTGTAAGCGCACGTGGGAAAATGGGACAGGAGGTCCAAAGCGTTGGATCTCCATCCAACGGTGCGGACCTCCTGTGAGGTCTTAACCGCACACGAACATAAAAGCATGAGGGGGAGGTCATGGCCTTTGGATTAAAATCCAAGGGCACTGACCTGATGGGGAGGTCTCGACACGCACGCGAAGGAGGTTCGAGGCCTTGCGTGTAGCGCAGGAGGTCTTAGCCCTCCGATTTGATCTAAGGGCTCAAGAGATGGTCCGAATCGCCCATTGATTAGCGATCATGAGATGTAAATCCAACGGCCAATAAAGGGTGGTCGAACGGCCTTTGATCTCGTGCGTTGAGCGAAGATCCAAAGGCGAAAAGGCAAGGAGGTCATGGCCTTAGATTTTCGATCCAAGGGTTATGACCTCATCAAGGCGGAAGGACCTAGGCTGTGATGTTTTTCGAGGAGGTCGTGGCCTTTGGATGTAAATCAACGGCTGCGACCTCAAGTGAGTGCAAAGGAGGTCGATAGTTAGATTAAGAGGAGGAGGTGTAACCATGGATTTTTGATCCAATGGTCGTGGACCTCATGTAGGTGGAAAGTTTGCTTAGCTTAACGGTGAGGGAGGTCGAGAGCGGTTGGATGTAAATCCAATGCCTATGACCTCGCCAAGGTGGAAGGTGGTTTTGAGGTTTGATAACAAGGGGAGGTCGGGGCGGTTGGATCTTAATCCAAGGGCTATGACTGGACAAGGTGATAGATATCGAAGGGAGGTCTTTGCGGTTTTACACATTGTGGGAGGTCATGACCGTGGATCTTTGATCCAACGGCTATGACCTCGATGAGGTGGGAAAGGAGGTCGATGGGGTTGGTAGGACCAAATTTTGCACAAATGACTAGCCCAAGGAACGAGCCATGTTTTAAGTTTAATTTCTAACAAATGAGACTTTGCAAAATTGTTTGGGATAGCAATTCAACTCCAAAATTCATGAAATTTTTACAGGAGCTTGTTGACAATGAGATTAACCTTTCATAAAATTTCCAGAGGTTATTATGCAATGCATTTTTCTCAGGAAATTCATTAAGGTTGTTTAAAGGATTGTTTTACCTCCAAAATTTATCAAACTAGTTTTACAACTTGTGATATTTTTCAGAGGGGTCCCACATCAACTTTAGGACCAAGGAAATATTTCCAAATGATCAAAGCACAAGATTTAAGATAATTGGAAAACGAGTTTGACTTTTGGTCAACAAGAGCGTTGTGTTTTTGGATTACACAACTCTTGGACAAGAATTACATGAGAGATTAGGGGTTTTCAAGATGTGAGAAAAAGTTTTAATTTCTACACATATAATTATACTTGAATAACCCTAATTATACATTTGGGATGTTACAGTCGAATCAATAATCAAATTTGGATATACAAAGGAATCAGGAATAACTATACAGTTAAGACAGGGATTTAAAATATTTGAATTCAAATAAGCATGCAATAATAATTTGAAACAGAAATTAAATAATTTGAGATACTGGGATCAATATGATCAATGGTGTAACTTGCCTTGCTCGAAAACTTGAGGGTCTTCTTCAAAGTACTCGGGCTCTCCTGAGTCGTCGAAATCTACACGTGAGAACGAAGCAAAATCAAATAAAGAACAAATGAGAAATCCAAATGAACTCCAAAACAAACCAAACTAAAACCAATCAGCAAGGAACTGAATTAAAAATAGGCTCTTGGGAGGAGGCTCGACTAGTTGGGAGGAGGTCCTGGTCGGGAGGAGATCCAACTGAGAGGGAGGTCGAGGGAGGTCCTGAGGATATCAAGGGGGGTCCTGAGGAGGTCAAGGGTGGTCCTGAGGAGGTCCTGAGGAAGAGGTCCTGAGGAAGTCCTGAGGAAGAGGTCCTGAGGAAGTCAAGGAAGGGTACGGCTACTCAACGTGGTCGTACGAAGAAAACGCAAAGATACGACTATGCAACGCAGTCATAAGAACAAGGGAAGAGAATAGGGCACGGGGAAGCTCACCAAGGCCGAGAGAGCGAGACTGAAGGAGGAGGGATATACGAAGGACGGCGGCGATGAAGACAGCGTGGGCGCTCCGGTGAACTTCTTCGGCAGTGAGGTAGTTGAAGACAGCGTAGGCTCCAGCGGACTCCTTGGCGACAAAACTTGAAGCACAGAGGAACTGGGCAAGAGCACGAGAAAATTGGGTGCGGAAAAAGATGATGAAAGAGGGCTACTCAGGCTTTTATAGCCAGGGAAGCCAGAGACAGTCACTGAAAGACTCGGAGGTACACACGAGGTCAAAGGTAGGTGAAGGAGGAGATGGGGACAGGTAGGGGAGGAGAGAAGAGAGGAGCAGTCTCGCTGAAGTGATAGCATTTAATGCGACATACTTGACATTTAATCGCATAAAGACAATTATGTCGTGATGACACTACCGGAGGAAGGAGAAGGTGGCGAGTGGTCGGCAGTGGGGCTGGTCAACACTCAGAAGGGTGGTCCAACCAAGGGGAGGTTGTGACCCAGGGGTGGTCATGACCGGTCTCCAGGACCACCCGGAGGTCTCACAGGACCACCCGGGAGGTCTTTCAAGACCACCCGGGGGTCTCATAGGACCACCTAGGAGGTTTCACAGGACCACCCAGGAGGTCTTCCAAGATCACCCGGAGGTCTCACAGGACCACCTAGGAGGTCTTCCAAAACCACCCGGAGGTCTCACAGGACCACCCAGGAGGTCTTCCAAGACCACCTAGAGGTCTCACAGGAGCACCCAGGAGGTCTTTCAAGACCACCCAGAGGTCTTGGACGGAGAGGGAGGTCCAAACGAAAGGGAGGTCTGGACAGAGGGAGGTCCAAACCAAAGGAGGTGCAGACGGAGGAGATCCAAACCAAAGGGAGGTGCAGACGGAGGAGATCCCAAATGAAAGGGAGGTCAGACAGAGGGAGGTCCAAGCGAAAGGAGGTGCGAACAGAGGAGGTCCAAGCGAAGGGAGGTGCAGACGGAGGAGATCCAAGCGAAAGGGAGGTCTAGACAGAGGGAGGTCCAAACGAAAGGGAGGTCTGGACAAAGGGAGATCTGGGCCGAGGGGAACACAGAGCAAATAGAGAAAGGGAAAACAACACCACTAAACTCCAACGAACCCAGAACAAACCAACTTTTGATTTAGCGAACAGAGAAAGGGAAAACAACACCAGAGAACTCCAACAAACTCAGAACAAACCAACTTTTGATTTAGTTGAAGTTTGATTTAGTCATTTTAAAACACTTTAAATTCCAAAATCTTAAGTTAAGCTTTAGAACTCTCATCAAAACCAAATGGTTCTTTTTATTTTGAAAATTCCAAGAAGACCAGGATGTTACAAACCTACCCCCCTTAAGGGAATCTTGACCCCAAGATTCAGACTTGGTTAGCAAAAAGGTGGGGATACTCCGCTTTCAGATCTTCTTCTCGTTCCCAGCTGGCTTCCTCCTCTGAGTGGTTACTCCACTAGACCTTAAACGAGCGGATGATCCTGCTCCTAGTTACGCGCTCCGCGACATCTAGAATCTTGATTGGCTGCTCCACATAGGTGAGGTATTCTTGAAGGTCGATGCTCTCTAGCGGTGTTTGCTCTGTTGGAACTCGAAGACACTTCCTTAGCTGCGACACGTGGAAGTCGTCATGAACTACGGACAAAGATGTCGGTAGCTCTAGTTGATAGGCAACCTCGCCTTTTCTTTCCACAATCTTGTATGGTCCAACAAATCTTGGTGCGAGCTTTCCTCTAATCTGAAATCTTCTTACTCCTCTGAGTGGAGTTACTCTAAGGTAGAAAAATCTCCTACCTCAAAGGACAAGTCTCTGCGACGATTGTCGGCATAACTCTTCTGTCGGGATTGAGCCACTCTCAATCGTTCCCTTATCAGTCTTACTTTACTTTCAGCATCCTTGATCAATTCTGGTCCAAAGAACTGGTGTTCTCCAACTTGATCCCAAAGGAGAGGGGTTCTACACGGTCTGCCATACAATGCTTCAAAGGGAAACATTTGCAAGCTGGCTTGAAAACTGTTGTTATAAGAGAACTCTACATAAGGGAGGTGCTGATCCCAACTCTTCCCAAAGTCTAAAGCACAAGCTCGAAGCATGTCTTCAAGAATATGATTTACTCTTTCTGTTTGTCCATCGGTTTGGGGGTGATATGCTGTACTGAAGTTGAGTCGGTCCCCAAGGCTTCATATAAGCTCTTCCAAAATCTAGAGGTGAACTGTGAACCTCGGTCGGACACTATCCTTTTGGGTACTCCATGCAAGCAAACAATCCTGGACATGTACAACTCTGCCAACTTACTACTTCTGTAGGTGGTCTTGACTGGTATGAAGTGTGCCACTTTAGTTAAACGGTCGATCACTACCCAGATAGAATCATATCCCGATTAGGTCCTAGGCAATCCAGTGATAAAGTCCATGCCTACTTGTTCCCACTTCCACTTGGGAATGGGTAAAGGCTGTAACGGTCCAGCTGGTCTTTAGTGTTCGGCCTTGACTCTTTGGCATACATCACAGTGCACAACAAACTCAGAAATCTCTCACTTCATACTGACCCACCAATACTTTTCCTTTAGGTCCTGGTACATCTTGGTACTGCCCAGATGAATGGAGTATGGTGATTCATGGGCTTCTTTCAGCATCAACCGCTTGATCTCTTGGTAATCTGGCACACATATGCGGTTATCGAACCACACTGTTCCTTGCTCATCTTCGGAAAATCCTGGGGCTTTGCCTCTTCTCATGTTCTTCTTGATCTCCTTGATATCTTCATCTTCTTTCTGATGTTCTCTGATTTAGCTCTGAATGGTTGGCTCCACTTCCAAAGCATTTACACAACCCTTGTTGATAATCTCCAAATTCAGATGCCTTAATTCTTGATACAAGCTTAGCTGACTCTCGTGGACCATCATAGTGTTGCAATACCCTTTTCGACTTAGGGCATCTGCCACTACATTGGCCTTACCTGGATGGTAATGGATTTCAAGGTCATAGTCCTTTATTAGTTCTAACCATCTTCTCTACCTAAGGTTGAGTTCGGACTGGGTGAATATGTACTTCAAACTTTTGTGGTTCGTGAAAATCTCACAGCGATTACCGATGAGGTAATACCGTCAAATTTTCAAGGCATGCACAATTATGGCTAGTTCCAGGTCATGCGTAGGGTAATTCCCTTTGATGAGGATATAATAATCCTCATTTAATTATTTATCTGTAATTCATATTATGGATAATAATGACGTCATATGGTTCTTAGGTGTACCCCTTAATATTCACAATATTCATAAGGGAGAAGCTAGAGGTCGTAAGTTCTTCTACGACCACCCCATAGTCGTAAGCCCTTCTACGACCACCCCATAGTCGTAAGCCCTTCTACGACTGTCCCATAGTCATAAGTCTTTCTACATGGATGTCGGTTTCGACTACGAGCCGAGTACTGCATCATCCAATGGTGATGTCACCTCCGGAGATCATTCTCCAAGAGACCATCCCACCGATGGAGTTGAGGAGGGATCCTTATCCCCCACAACGATACGTCTAGATAAGGAACCAGATTCCTTAGAGGGCAAGGGTCTATCCGACCACAACAAGGACTGTCCCAAGGCAAGCTCAGGGCACAATGAGGGTTCCCTCTCCAAATGTCCAAGCCCACCTGAGGCAGTCCGACCTGGTGCGACAACTCTTGGAAGTCGTAATTCCGGATCTTCATCAGCACCTAGTAGTTCTCTCTCTCCAGTTAGCCCAGCCAAGGATGCGATCCAACACGCTCCTCCTGTGAGTTCGACCATCCCAATGCAGGGTACACTTACGGACGGAGACAGCTATAACCCGGAATTCTCGTTCCTAGAGGGGTTTGCTCCAAGTCGCCAGATGGTGTCATTCGACTACTCCTCAAGCGAGGAGGCCTCAATCACAAGTGGAGATCATCAACGGGAGGTCTTCATCCTTCCCTCAGGTAGCAATAACTCTCCTAGAGATAGGACTGAGGACTCTCCCTGATGATCACACCCTACGACCGCTCGTGACAATGGCAAGGACACCTCCGGCGATGCGTAGAGTCAACACTTTGATGAGCGTGCAGGAAATCCTCGAGATCATCACACTTCACTAAGTCAAGCTCAAGGATCAGGTATGGACGATTCTAAAACAACCCGACGGAAATGAATTGCAGCTTAGAAAAATTTGCCTGGGCGCGCTCAATACCAGTCAGAAGAAGCTCAGGAGCTCCAACATTTCAATGACCTGCTCGAGAACCCACCTCAAGAACTTGCCCGAGCACTAGCTATGACCTCTTCGCCGAAGAGATCGCACGAAGGCTGTGAAGCACAATGAGCAAGCTCGAACGTCCCCGCCGTCATCATTCTGGAAGTCGTAGCAGTATGACTCCGACAGCTTCTAGTCGTTCGAATAACTCACCTCATGGAGATCGCCGCAAGTTGCATCGTTCCCCAAACTGGAAAAGGGTTCCACGAACGCCTAATGGTTAAAAAGCTCCCAGGGGAGGCGATCATTCGCCAGTCCGACCTAGAGGTCTGCAACAGCAGACAAAATACGAGGAGTATTACCCTCGTAGGATCAAGACTTATCATAAGTCAGATTCACCCATTGCTAGGTATCGTCGTGAACGATCGCCTAGCGATATCAACCCCTCTTTCTTGCGAAGAAGGCGTTACGATGTGATTACAGAATGCCGGGCCTTCTTGCCTGACCTCCGAGCAATTCACTGGCCGCCGCGATTTTGACCAAGGAACATGGAGAAGTTTGATGGGTCTCAAAATCCCATCGAGTTTCTTTAGATCTACATGACCGCTGTCCAAGCAGCAGGAGGAGGAGAGCACGTCATGGCGAATTACCTTTCGATTGTGCTCGAAGGGTCCGCTCGATCGTGATTGTTAAACCAATCACTCGAGTCGATCTACTCGTGGAAACACCTCTGCGACCTTCTATTAGCCAATTTCTAGGGCACCTACCATCGCCCCGGGAAGGAGAACGACCTGCACAGGATAAGACAAAATGACCACGAGACATTATGCCAATTCATCAGGCATTTCAGTCAGGTTCGCAATTCAATTCCTGAGGTTTCTGACTCATCTGTTATCAGAGCCTTCAAGCAGGGAGTCCGCAGCAGAAGAATCACAGAAGATATCACTTTGAGTCCTCCGGCTACTGTCGCTGAACTCTTCGAGATGGCTTATCGGTACGCGACTGCTGCTAAAGTAGTTGAGTGGACTAAAATCATCGATCGAGATGACAAGCATCCTCAAGAGGCTAGTGAAAGTAGCAAGAAGAAGGACAAAAAGGCCAAGAAATCCAAGAACAAGGCAAAGGGCCAAAAGCCTCAAGCCAATAGTCCTATGGAGGTCGAAAGGATAATTTCCTCTCAAACCAGCTTGCTCAAATAGTATTCTTGGAACAACTCCAGAAGCCATCTCTGGTTGAAACACCAGAGACACCTCCTATTGAGACAGCCTCTCTAGAATACGAAGATACCTGGATGCATCCCATCTATGGGTATCTTCAGACAGGTTCTGTACCTGACGATGATGATCTCGAGGTGGATCGTTTATTCCGAAAGGCCAAAATGTATACTTTGGTCGAAGGAGTCCTCTACAAACGAGGCACTGAAGGGGTACTCATGCGATGCATATCGCAGAAAGAAGGACTAAACCTCCTTCACGACATACACGGGGGCATCTGTGGAACTCATGCTTCTTACAGAACATTGGTCGGAAAAGCCTTTCGACAAGGATTTTCTTGCCAATGACTCTCTCGATGCCAAAGAGTTGGTTAAGAAATGTGTACAATGCCAGTTTCAAAGTAGGCAAATACACCAACCAACTCGGGCATTACAAACAATCCCTCTATCTTGGCCTTTTGCGACCTAGGGTCTTAATATTCTAGGACCGTTCCGAAAGGCTCCAGGAGGTTTCGAGTTCCTTTTTGTGGCTATTGATATGTTCACAAAATGGATTGAAGCCAAACCTGTGACTGGGATAACAACGGAAGCAGCAAAACAGTTCATGATGAGAAGCGTGTTCACTCGGTTTGGTGTCCCAAGTCGAATAATCACAGATAATGGTAAACAATTTTCGAGCACAAAATTCCAAGAATTTTGCGATGAGTTGGGTACCAAGCTGTGTTACGCCTGTGTTGCCCATCCCCAAAGCAATGGCGCAATCAAATGAGCAAATGGCCAAATAATGCAGGGAATTAAAACTCGAGTCTTCGACCAGCTTGTTAAGCGCTCGGGGGCTTGGGTACAAGAATTACCCTTAGTACTATGGGCGATTAAACGATCGCTAGTCTGACTCTGGTGAAACACCTTTTTTTTCTAGTTTTCGGTGCTGAAGCCATGCTTCCTCTAGAACTAAAGATCAGGTCAACAAGAGTCGAGAGTTTCAACAACTCAGCCCAAGAACAACTTTGAGCGGATGACATTAACTTGCTCGAAGAGAAGAGGAATTAAGCCTTAATCCGTTCAGCAGTTTACCAACAAACCCTGCGCAAATACTACGATTGTAAGGTCCAACCTCGCAGCCTTGCTGTAGGTGACTTGGTATTGAGGAAAATTCAATCCCAGTCTAATCGGAACAAACTTTCTCCCGAGTGGGAAGGTCCTTACATAGTGGTCGAAGTTATGCGACCAGGTTCGGTACGACTGGCAATGGAAGACGGCCGAATTCTTTCTAATTCTTGGAACATCAACCAGTTACACAAATTCTATGTGTAATCGACCAACACTGCAATAAAGCATCAGGTTCTTCCCATCTTTATTGTCGTACTTTGAGTAGAGCTTTAACAATTTTTTCAACCATACCCTGGTCAAAAGTCCGCCTACGACCAGTTCCTAGTCGTAAGCTTTTCTACGACAATGCACTGGTCGTAAGACATTCTACGACTAGTACTCAGTTCATCTTTACACTGGTCGAAAGGATGGTAACATCACCTAGTCGAAGCCTTTCCTCTCTACACGTGGTCCCGCCCACTAGAAGGAACTTCCTAGTGTCGACTCGTTCCTCCCTTTTTGTTGCTAACACAAAGAGCTTGGGTTTAAAACATGGTCAAAATAATGTCAGGCCGACTCTTAGTACCTTAGTTTATTTCTTCATTCATTCTTGAAAAATAAATTAAGCCGAGTACACTTTTCAAATTTGCTTGACTACTTCTGGTAAACTCGCTTCGTTTTGACTGGTCGGAGGAAGTTGCAACACCTAGTCGAAGACTTTCCTCTCTGCACGTGGTCCTGCCCACTAGAAGGAACTTTCTAGCGTCGTCTTGTTTCTAACTCTTGCTACCAGAGCAAACCTACCGAGTGCACTGGAAAGAGTTGAACGAATTTTTAAAAGGCACTCCAGACGTTTATCTAACTCAAGTTGACCATTCTTGATTTGATTAATCTAGTCGAAGATAGTAACATCACCTAGTCGAAGCCTTTCCTCTCTGCACGTGGTCTTGCCCACTAGAAGGAACTTCCTAGTATCGACTCGTTCTTACTTTTTCAACCAATGCATGATAATCGTGATCGAAAGACTACAAGTTAGCTAAACCTCTCTTTTTTTAAGAAAACCCATTCCACACTATTTACTTGGTTTATCTAAATAAACCAAGCAAATAGTTGGGGGCTAGGATAAAGTTATTAATTTGACTTCAATTCTTAGTCTTACTCTTTTTTTCATTCATTATCTTATGAGTTACTAACTACTCGATAAGATGATTTTCAGGAAGAAGGAAGGATTATATATCAACAACAACAAAAACTTGTCTTTACAGGATTCAGGACTCTGGTACAGACTACTCTGGTGAAGGAGATCTTATTTGCATATCCTGCGTGACTTCCTCGGCGATCGGCTACATTTCTGTCATTAACTACTCTGCTTCTGCTTCAGGGCAGGCGAAGTTGTCTATGATGGGTTGCAGATTAAGGCTGGGGTCATGAGTTTTAAGTTTTACTAAAACAAATCTTATTCCCTCATTGACCGCCTCCTTTATCGAATCGAATTGGTTAGTCTTCAGAGTAGTCACCAACTCTTGCAAAGTTCTGACTTGATTACCAATGGCACTCGAGTGGGCAATCATTGTGTCTTGACGAGGAGTGATTCCGTCAGCATGAAGCCTACCGAGTACATTGTTCAGAAGAGAAATGTTGCCTTGGAGGTTGACCTTCAAGGACTTCAATTCCTCCTGATTGTGAGTCAAAGCCTCGCGGAGTTGTTTTATTTCTACTGCTTGCTCTGAAAAGAATAAGACCAGTTAGAAAAAGCGACCTCGAAAGGAAAATAGAAACTGATGACAGGTAAAGATTTGCTTACCAACTAGTTGAGAATCCAACTTCTTAACTTCCTCCTGGTGACAGGCAGCGTTCTTTATATAGCACTCCTCCCACGTTTGAACCTCTTAGTCTTTTTCTTTGGTGATGCGGGTAATCTTGTTAAGATCCAAGGTCTTTTCTTTGACATCGGTTTCAAGCTTCCCTACTTCGACCTCTTTTTATGAAAAAGAATAAGGGTTAGAGAAAGAAAGAAAGGTCGTAAACGGTTTTAAGTTCAGCACTTACCGTTTATTTGTCCCTGTAACTTTTGGATTGCAGAGTTTGCCTCCTGAAGCTTATTCAGGAGGTCTTTATTCTTCTCACTTAGCTTTCTCGTCTCAGCTTTCTTCAAAGTTGAGCGAATCAGCTAAGGTCTTCTCGTCACTCTTAAACCTACAGAGGAAAAGAGTAGACATCAGTATAAAACAAGCGGTCGTAAGTTATTCTACAACCGAGATCTTGTTGTAAGTTTTTCTACGGCAACACCCTGGTCTTAAGTCCTCCTACGATCAGAACCAAGTCATAAGTTTTTCTACGACATTACCTAGTTGTAAGTTTTCCTATGACCGATACCTAGTCATAAGTTCTTCTACGATAACCTCCGTAAGTACTGTATAAGTGGTCGAAACATAAAATGACTACGAATACCAGTTACTTACCATCTTTCTGCTTGCTCGCAGAGTACCGCCCACTCCTGTCGGAGTTGGACAAGTTGTCTGTTGTACTCAACAATAGTAACAATTTCTTCCAAGGCTTTCTGCACAAAGAAAGACAGTAAGAAGCGAGAAAAGACATATATCACAGTGCAAATAGCGGATACTTACATTCATGGTCGTTCGAGCGAACGAGGACAACACCCTCCTGGGATTCTTCAGCTCGTCGATCTCATGAACTCGGTCCCACCACACCTTTTCGATACACTCGTCATCGAAGACATCCCCTTTGTCATGAATGTCGTTAGGGTGAGGAACCTAAGCACGAGATCTGGGGGCAGAAGATCCCACAATGGGAGACAGGCCGAAGAACTCAAAAGAGAAGTTGGCATATTCTTCATCTTCTGATTCGGTAACGCCAGCTCCTCCTTCAGGACCGGGAGGAACGTTTACGACAACTTCCTTCCCGGCGCGGTGGACCAATGATCCATCTCCTCGGCCTGATGCCTCCACAACATCAAGCACCGTCCTCACCTCGGCTTCTACGACCACTCATGTGGTCGCAGTTGCTTCTGGTTCCATGACCACCTCATAGGTCGTAGCTACTTTAGCAACAACGGCACCTTCCACCACTCAGACGGTGGACGATCCTTCGAGCACCGCCACAGTCATTTCTCTGACTACGGGGATGTGGCAGTGGGTTCCTTGGTAGGAACATCCTTGTTGACTAAAGGAGCCGGGCTAAGATCATAAAAAAAGGGGAAACACCTTAGATGGTAAAAAGGCAGCGACCAAAGCCTCGATCCTGGTCGCATCCATCTCTGATTCGGCCCACTGGGAAGTGGCTCTGACCATCTCTCTCAAGGATCAGAGATTTGAATTTGGGAAGATTTCATGAGAGCGTCGATTTGGTCGAAGGCGGAGAGTGCAAGAACTCAAAAGCTTGAATAGCAGGAACGATTTGGGGAAAAGTAAAAAACCTAAGTCTTACCCCCGGTAAGTATTTATAACCACACGCCTGAGTTAAAGACATGGCGACCCAACGGTTGCCACCGCTTTGGGAATTACTCCAACAGACAGGTCTGTGAGAGTCGATTCAAATTCTTAAATTTGTCTACTCAAGAAAACCGAGCCTATCTTCACACCTCAAGCGAAATTACCTTCTTGACCAAGTCATTTTCTGGTCAAAAGCAACAGCAATCGGAAAGAATTTATCTTCCGATTACAGTACTTGGAATACTATGTGATCGTAAGATCTCCTACGACCACCTTGTAAGTCATAAATCTCCCTACAACCTTCTTGACGAAGTCAATTTCTGGTCAAATGAAACACCAGTCGAAGAGTTTTTCCTTCGACCACCTCTCTACGACCAGCTAATGGTCGTAAGATCATCTATTGCTCCTTTCCCAAGTAAGTTATTTTCACTTGAAGCTGGGGGGCTAGATGACGAGGATATAATAATCCTCATTTAATTATTTATCTGTAACTCATATAATGGATAATAATGACGTCATATGGTTATTAAGTATACCCCTTAATATTCATAAGGGAGAAGTTGAAGGTCGTAAGTTCTTCTACGACCACCCCATAGTCGTAAGCCCTTCTACGACTATCCCATAGTCGTAAGTCTTTCTACGACTATGTCTTAATCGTAAGCTCTTTTACGATCAGTTTATGGTCGTAAGCCATTCTACGACCACCCCCTGGTCGTAAGCTCTTCTACGACCAATCTCTAGTCGATGTGGCTTACAGACATGTGGGCCTAGTCGACCAGGAAATGTTCCGCACCATATTTAAAGATACGGGCAGTAAACTATGCTATTATTCTCTGGAATAATGGCACGATTTAACTCCCTATCATAGTGATAATTGCCTCACAACATGGGAACGTTACTTCTCTCACAATAATTTCCAGTAACGGTTCCCTAATCTGGAACATTAAGGCGCCCTTTAGACTGGAAGAACAGCAGTACACTCCGAGTACTATAAAAGGCATAATCATCAGAAGGACCAGGGAGAGGGAAATCAAGAGCACAAGGCGCATCTTTCTAGTCTTTCTCTTGATATTGTAATCCAGCATACTCAATACATACACACTGGAGTAGGGTTGTTATTCTCTCAGGAGAAGGCCCAAACCTGTATAAAAATCCCCGTGTCTCCTTCTCTGCGTGATTTTGAGCCTAGGGGAACCCCCGAATCAAATAATCTTTACGTAAGTTCGGTTCTAAAACACCGACACCCTTCATGAGACTTCAACTACCGAGAAGAATAAGCCACTACTCTTCCTTCTTGCATTAATACACAACCAAGGCCTTGACGACAGGCGTCACAGAACACCTCAAAATCCTTATGGATGTCTGGTAAGACTAGCACAAGAGCAGAAACTAGTCTCTTTTTTAATTCTTGGAAACTTTTCTCATAAGCTTCGGTCCATTCAAACTTCTTCTCTTTCTTCAAAAGCTGAGTCATAGGTCTGGCGATCTTGGAGAAACCTTCTATGAACCTTCGGTAGTATCCAGCTAATCCAAGGAAACTCCAGACTTCGGTGACAGACTTGGGTTGCCTCCAATCCAACACGGCTTCAACCTTTGCGGGATCTACTACAACTCCTCCTGCTGACACTATATGACCAAGGAAAGTTACTTGGCTTAGCCAAAATTCACTTTTACTGAGCTTGGCATAAAGCTGGTGCTCGCTGAGTCTTTCGAAAACTGCCCTGAGATGCTTCTCATGCTTTTCTTCACCCTTCGAGTAGATGAGAATGTCGTCAATAAATACGACCACAAACTTATCCAAGAACTCCATGAATACTTTATTCATCATATTCATGAAATAAGATGGTGCATTCGTCAACCCGAAAGACATCACTGTAAACTCGTACAGTCCATATCTTGTGGTGAAAGCAGTCTTAGGGATGTCTTCTGGTCTGATCTTCAACTGATGGTAACCAGATCTCAAATCAATCTTAGATAAAACACTTGCTCCTTTCAACTGGTCAAAGAGGTCGTCGATCCTGGGCAAAGGATACTTGTTCTTGATTGTGACTTCATTGAGTGATCTATAATCCACACACATCCTCGTACTGTTATCTTTCTTCTTGACAAACAGTACTGGAGCTCCCCAAGGTGATGAGCTTAGTTGGATGAAACCCTTGTCTTGCAATTCTTCAATTTGTTTCTTCAATTCTATTAACTCATTTGCTGGCATCCTGTAAGGTCTCTTTGAAATTGGAGTTGTCCCTAGGACTAGGTCGACTAGGAATAGGATGTCCCTATCGGGTGGCATACCGGGTAATTCCTCAGGAAACGCATCCGGGTACTTATTGACCACTGGGAGGTCTTCTAGGACCACCCGGGCCAGGAGGTCTCTAGGACCACCCGGAGGTCTTCCAGCTTCTCTTCCTTCAGACTGGTCAAGATAGGACCTCCTCTAAGAGAGGTCTCGGGTCTGAATTCCACTTGGACTCCTTGCTCATTGGTGAGGGTGATAGACCTACTAGCACAGTCTATCTGGCCTTGATTCTTGGCTAGCCAATCCATTTCGAGAATCACATCTAGTCCTTGGGAGTGCAAGACTATTAAGTCTACCAAGAAGGGTACTCCCGAGATTTCCAAGATAGATTTGGGCATAGGGAACTAGTCCTCATTTCCGAGCCCGAAGAATGGATCAACATAGGGTTAACTAAGGGAGAGATAGATAACCCATATTTTCCCACAAACCTACTTGAAATAAAAGAATGGGAGGCTCCAGAATCAAATAAAACCGATGCTGGTACTGAATTGACAAGGAACGTACCAAGGACCACGTTCGGTGCGGTTTGAGCTTCTTCAACTGTGACATGATTCACACGTCCTTTCGTGTACTGCACTGAGGGCTTCACATTTGAGGTGCTACTAGGTGCTGGAACTGCCTAATTTCATCGGGTTGGGGTGGCTGATTGCAGCTTCTTCAAGCACTTATTGGCATAGTGCCCCACTTCATTCTTGATGAAACAAGTGACTCTGCGAGAAGAGGTCGTGGAGCCTTCTTGACGGCCTCTAGGACCACTCTTGTCATGAAGCTTTGGTTGATGGTATTGAGTTGTGCCCGGTACCTTGGACGAAGAGGTCTAGGAGGTCCTACGCTGGAGTGTCTGCGGTTGAGCGGTGCGGGGCTTGGAAAAACCAATAGGGTTGAACTTCTGGGCTGCCTTCTTTCTCTTACGGTTCTCCATTTCTATGTGCTTGCCCTCCCAGCGGATAGCCTTGCTTATCAACTGCTGGAAATCTGAGTAATCTTGGGCAATGAGGAGGACTGCGAGGTCATCATTAAGTCCTTCCAAGAAACGCTCTTACTTGGCTTCATCCGTTGCCACGTCTTCTGGTGCATAGCGGGCTAACTGGTTGAACTTGTGCAAGTATTCATTGACCGAGTGGTTGCCTTAGCACAGTGTGTGGAACACTATCTTCTTCAGGGACATCATACCTGGAGGAATGTGTGCACAGTGGAAAGCCTGCACGAACTCATCCCAAGTGATGGTCTGAGCATCAGCGTGGGACTGGGTGAAGTTATCCCAACACTCTGACGTTGGTCCATTCAACTGGTGAGAGGCAAATAAAACCCTCTCACGATCAGTGCACTGGATCATGTCTAGTTTCCTGCCAACTGCCCTAAGCCAATCATCAGCCTCCATTGGCTTAGTGCTACTAGAGAAGGTCGGTGGACGCAACCTCATGAACTCTGCTATTTGGCCCTTGGAGGAGGCGGAGCAAAAGCTTGAGGTTGGGCTACTGCTGCTGCGGCTGCTTGCAAGGTTTGGGTGTTGTTGATGGATTGAGCGAGCAAGTTGATCAAGTGAGCTTGGTTGGCCATCATCTGGTTCCAATCGGGTCCTTCAGCTGGAGGAGGTGGTGGCGGTGGAACTGGGTTCTCCTGCACATTCTGTGCTGATTGCTGGTGCTGCTATTGCCGTTGCGAGTAGTCACCATATTACTCGGACTCCACAGACTGAGGAAAGAAAAGGAGAACTAAGGGGGGACAGGGCGAAACAACCCGCCCAAGCAAAACAACCAACACAAAAAGCTTTGCCAAATACTATAATAGCTATACAACGATCTATTCGACACATGCGGGAACTCCCAAGACCACCCGGGAGGTCTTGGACACCAGGAGCTAATCGAGAGACCACCTATAGAAATTTCGAGGGAAAGAGGATCCATTTGACATTGTAAAACGGTGAGGAGAAAGAAGGTAAGGAAGAATACCAAGAAGGAGCGAAGGATAGAAAGACGACCAAGATGAGGAGAGAACAAATTATTTTTCTTGTTGTACAACATAAGTTTTGAAATCTGTTCTACTAGGTTACGACCTGCAGTCAAGATAGCTCTGATACCACTTTGTAAAGACCGGACCTCCCCGAGAGGTCTCCCAAGACCACCGGGTGGTCCTGGAGACTAGAACCGAGAGGTATCTGTGCAGACCGAGCTAGTCCCAATGATCAGCGGCTAGTTCACACAGTAACAAAAGTGGTAACAACCATCAACACAACTTTATTAATTAACAACAGAGTTGATTACAAGAATGGCTTAAGAGCCGACCAAAACAAACACAGCGGAAAACAAAAGTTAGTAGACCACTCGATTCGTCACAGGCAATCGACTGGAGGGCGCAGCCTAGACGTCCTGGTCATCGAGCTCCTCGTAGACATCCTCTCCTGCTCAATATGAATCAAGCAAGTGTGAGCACAACCACCGTGCTCGCAAGTCACACCCGTCAAGTAACAGAATGCAATGCATACAAGGATATCTCAAAGGAAGGCTTATAGAGTTGGTTTGCGTAAAGCCATGTTTGTTTCCAAATACATGTACTAAGTTCCAAAGCAGATATACAAGAACTAAAATTCATTTTATAAATCTCAGTTTTATAGTTGGATAACATTCATCAATAAGTGGTGAAGGATACCCTCCTATCACAAGGCTCTGTAACAGCCCAAAATTTCATAAAGACAAAAATATGGGATTTTTAAAACTTTTTGTATAACAACTATTGTTGTGTGTCTTGATTACCTTTTCAATTCATATTGGACTTTATGGTGATTTCTTATTTGGACTGCATTATCTCATTTCTTATTCTTGGATGGTCATTCGGCATTTAATGCCTGTCACACAAAAGCCGACACAACTGCTACACTGTGTTGTTTATACCATCAACAACCCCTCTGACCACTCCCCCCTAGTCAGGTCGTTCATATACATATATGGGGCACAAGACCTTGGTACCCCCTAGTTACTTTTCTTCGCCAATTCCAGTGCCAGCCTCATTCTATTCTTTCTCCAAGAGAGCTCGAGCTCCAGTCCAGCTTGAGCCCTCGTCTCTATCAAACGCCCCACACCGCCGCCGTGCCACAGGAAACCATCGCCTTGGAGACCACTCCCCTTTCACCTCCGACCAGGACATTCCAAGACATCCGAGTAGGCCAACCACCAGCTTTCATCAAGCAACCTTGAAGACCGAAGACCACCCTCACTTCCCTCAAGCTACTTGCAGCATGGAGCTTCTTCCATTGCTGTGTTCCATCCTCACCAGCTCAGCTTCGGCTAACCATCCCCTAGATTTCATACTGGTAAGTTCCTAGTGGACACAAACTCTTCCTAGTTCGAGCCTGCCTTGTTTCTTCTTCTTTGTTGTTTCTCTGGTTCTTCCTCTGGCTGTTTCACTGGTTGATCGATCGCATGAAGAAGTCGAACCTGGCTTTGTTCAATCACCATTGTGTAGTCGAAGACCTCTCTCATTCGACTACACACGATTAGAAGCTCTTTCCCCGATCTCCCCGCTCGTCGTAACACTTGCACGACCTTCTACTTTACAAAGACCACCCTCTAGCTTATGACCTCCCCTCTTGCAAAGACCACCCTCTTGGTCGTCCACCTCCACGACCTCCCCTGGTCATGACACTCGCGTGACCCCCTCGGGTAGTAACACTTTCACGACCTCCCTTGGTCGTAGAGTCTCCCACGACCTCCCAGTAGCATCTCCATTTCCCTGAATTCTCAAATAAACACTCGCGTGACCCCCTCGGGTAGTAACACTTTCATGACCTCCCTTGGTCGTAGCGTCTCCCACGACCTCCCACTAGCATCTCCATTTCCCTGAATTCTAAAATAAACAGAAACATTTGGTTTTGATGAGAGTTCAAAGCTTATTTGGAAATTCTATACGAAACCACCCTTGGCGCTCATCTTGACCGTCGGGACCTCCCGTGCGTTCATCTTGACCATCGAGACCTCCCTTGGTTCCATTCTGACCGTCGGGACCTCCCTTGGCACTCATCTTGACCGTCGGGACCTCCTGTGCGTTCATCTTGACCATCGAGACCTCCCTTGGTTCCATTCTGACCGTCGGGACCTCCCTTGGCACTCATCTTGACCGTCGGGACCTCCCGTGCGTTCATCTTGACTATCAAGACCTCCCTTGGTTCCATCATGACCGTCGGGACCTCCCTTGGCGCTCATCTTGACCGTCGGGACCTCCCATGCGCTCATCTTGACCATCGAGATCTCCCTTTGTTCCATCTTGACCGTCGAGACCTCCCTTGTGTCCATCTTGACCGTCGGAACCTCCCTTGTGTTCATCATAACCATCAGGGTCTCTTTTGTTTCAATCTTGACCGTCAGGACCTCCTTTGGTTCTATCGACCGTCGGGACCTCCCCTCGCTTAAATCTAAAGGATCATACCTACCCCCGCTTAGATCTAACATTTCAGACCTCCCTTAGTCTAGATCTAACGTTCCAGACCTCCATCTGTTTGGATCTAACGGTATAGACCTCCCTTTATTTAGATCTAACAGCCCAGACCTTCCCTTCACTTAGATCTAAAGGTACAGACCTACCTTCATTTAGATCTAACGGCCTAGACCTCCCCTCGCTTGGATCTAACGGTCCAGACCTCCCCTTGATTAGAACTAGCGATCCAGACCTCCCCTCGCTTGGATCTAATGGTCCAGACATCCCCTCGATTGGATCTAACGGTCCAGACCTCCCCTCGATTGGATCTAGCAATCCAGACCTCCCCTTGAATGGATCTAACAGTGCAGATCTCCCTTCATTTAGATCTAAGGGTCTAGATCTCTCTTCGCTTTCTTAGTCTTAGCACTCGCACGACCTTCCCTGGCTACAGTGACTCCAGGACCTCTCCTAGTCAAAGTACCTCCAGGACCACCCCAAATCATAGTACTTCCACGACCTCTTTGCCGTATCCTTCTCGAAACAAAGTAGTTGCCACGGCCACCACAGATCCGACGACCATTGAGTTTTCAACTATGTTGGTCTCATATTTCTAAATCTACGCTTTTGCATTATTTAGAATTCGTTGCACATTTGAAAGCAATTTCAATTGGAATAGCTGCTTATTTTCCTTTTCGATTATTTTGCGAATATAGAAGCTGAGGCGACCGAAGAACCGTTCGTTGAACAAGATCCTGATCAGTAGCACCCTGAGCAAGGCGAGTCAATCCTTTGACCATATTGCACCCACTCTGTTGCAAATTATGTTGCTTTAAATTATGAAACCGCATTGCTATGTTTTATCAAACTAAATTGGTCTAGATCATAGTTAATGCCTTAACAAATACTTGTGTATTAACTTACAACCCTTGAACTTGGACATTATCCTTTGTCACCCTAGACTTAATGGATTACATACTAGTTGATAGGTCTAAGTTTCATGCTTAGCCTTGCTTAGATACATTGTCATATGGGCATTAAGTTGCCCGACCACAATCCTTAAAAACTTTGAAAAATGATTTGGGCAGTAAGGTTGGGAGCCTGGCTAGTATGTTGAAGTAAATGATATTTTCAAAACAATAAAACCTAAAAACAGTCTTCAACTGGGTCGGCTGGAAAGAGTGGCTAGTGCCTGGGGCATGAGAAGAGGTTGGTATGTGGATGTGCCGCCCTGGTCAAGTAAGGACCGAATCTTCTGATGACCTCTCATGAAAAAATAGTACAACCATAAGTCAATAATGGATACGACCTGGCCAACTAATTTGCTCGTCTCAGCGTAGATCCGCCATTGGGATGATTGCGGGTGGATAGCCGGGGGAGAACAAAGCCACAAAAACCGCATTGGCATAAGAGGGGCCCTCCCGGAGAGCCTCAGGAGTGGGCTCAGGGTGGTGGAAACCTTAGTGTAGCGGACGGAGTGCGTTGCGGTTGAGCATTGTAAAGGCCTTGTGGTAATCTCCCCTTGATTCGCATGTCCAAGGAAACATGTGAATATATCAAGACGATTACCTCTTGTGGGTAAAGTGTGCAAACTATGTAGAGTACGAAAACTATCATGATAGCCGTGCTCACGGTCAAGAGCGGTGCTGAGAACTTGCTGGATATAGTCTTCATTTTTACAAAACCATTTGTGATGAGAAGGAAAAACTGGGGTGGGACCCCATGGATTGGAGAAAGGCCTGGTCAGGGACCAGTGATAAATATGGGATAACCCAAGTATAGGAGGTGGGACCTCCACTAATACTTTTCAAAAGAAAACTCATTTATCAAAACAGATTTGTTAAAATGCTAAGTCTTAGGAATTACTACTACTCATCTATTTTAAATATGGCTTTGTGCAAATAAAAGAACGCTAAAGCTTCCCTTGAATAGCCTTGTATCTATAAGAACTGTATTGTGGGTTGGCTCGCGAGTACAGTTGTGTACTCAGTGTAACATCCCAAATTTCTTGAGTTTTTGAAAAATTTTGAAGACTTTAAAAACTAACCATTTGGTTTTATTAATTCGCTAAAGCTTAATTTGAAATTTAGAATTTTAAAAGCAGTTTAATTTGAATTAATTGAAGTTGGTTTAGTTGAGTTTCGTTGGATTTTAAAGTTGGTTTTTTCCTCTTGCCTTATGTTAAAAATAATTATTTGCAAAATTAAAAGCAATAGTTAAGCGAAAATATTTTTACTAAGTTCTAAATAATTCAAGGATTTACGTGAATGTTCCTAGAATTTTTGGATGGCTTAAGCTATTTTCTAAAAATGCTTTTGCTTTTCTGGTATTTTCTAAATTCGAAAATCCTTAAAATCCTTTCCTATTCACCTTGGGCCGAATTTCTTGACCCATTTCCTTTCGCTTGCTGTGAGCTCCTTGACCCGCTTCGCCTTGTAACGCCCCCCTCCTTGATCGTGATCGTCCGATTTGGATCGGACGGCCTGCATCGCCCGCGCCCTTCCCCGTTCTCTCCTCTCTCTCGCTGCCAGTGGGGCCGCCTTGTCAGCCGTCGCCCCGGGTCGTCGCCTACCTCCCACCTCCGCTGCGTCCACGCTCCCTCGCCGCGTTTCTCGCCGAGCCGCACCGCTCCCTCGCAGGACCTAGCCCCTATCTTGTCCCACTTTGGTCGCCCGTCCCCGCCTCCCTCGCCTGGCCCGTCGCCCGCTTTCCCCCTTCTTGGCGGTCAAGCGGACCCCCACGCGCCGCCATTAAGGCCACCGCGACACCTCTCCTCCACCTCCTCCGTGCCTCCCAGAGCCCTATTTAGCGAGCACCGTGGGCTCGCCCTCTCCTCTCTCTTCCCTCTCCTCCCTTCTCTCCCGCTCTCTTTCGCCACGATTTGAGTTTTCGCCCTTCTGCTTGAGTTTCGCTCCGCCGCGCGCCTTGTGCCCATCAAGCCTCCTCGGTGCCGTCGACCCCACCCACATCGCCAAGCCGAGGAGCACGATCTTGCCCTCCCGACCTCTGGAGCCGCAGGGGCCGTGTCTGGTTCAACCGCCGCCGCTTCTTCCTCACCATGGCGACCTTCCGTCTGCCGCGTCATCGAGACCTCGACACCAAAGATCGCCATGGCTTCCTCTTCGCGTAGGTGCCCTCGCGGATCACCGGGCGCCCGCCGTTCATGGCGACCCTTGGTCCCCGTCTTGTATTGCTCGGGTCGGCGTGGTCGAAACCACGTGGTCGCCAAGTGGCGCCCGTCGGCGACCACGTCGACCTCTTCTTGAGGTGGCTGCCCAGTCAGCGCCGACGTGGCTTTTCTAATTTTTCCTATTGAAAAACAATTCGGCCGGAAATTAAATCCCCAGGGCTGACGTCAGCTGACGCAATAAATTGATTTTCCTTTAGAAAATTAATTCCAAAAATCAGGAAAAATCACTTTTTCTTGATTTTATGCAATTCCCTATCTTCCTTTGGCCATAACTTCTTCATTCGAACTCCGATTCGAGTGATTCAAATTTCTAAATTCCTTGTCTTCCTACTAGTATTTATTTATTATTTATTTGAATTTTATTTGGAGTTATTTTATTTATTTAGCTTTGTTCGCTCGTATAGATTCCGGCGTTTCGAAAGATTTCTCGGACCCGACAACCGAAGCACCTCTACTCTTCAATGAAGGCAAGTCGTAGACCTTTGATCATATTGAACCCATATTTATAAAAGTATATTGTTTGTTATAAACATGCATTGCTAATTTTATAATAAATGGTTTGGGATTAGTTAATTACCTAATTGCCGTTATACCTCCTTGATAAATTGTGAATGACATGTATCCTTGAATGACATAATTCCTTGGACACCATAGGATGGTTAATTACTAGTTGGACATTATTGTACAACCAACATGGGTATCGTGTTTGCTTAGACATGCTTTGGTAGACGTCGGTCTCGCCATGAATCATTCAATATTAGTTTACCCCAAATAAGACCGATGCGTGGCTTGTGTAGTAGCGGCGGTGTTCTTGATTAAAATGAAGTGTGGTCTGTGTGAGACCACGACATTTGTTGTCACCTTAACTAAAATTTATGGTGCCAGGACTGGGGTGGTCCTCTGGCTAGGTTAAACCCGACAAGGTTGAATTTGACTAAAGGAATTATGGGCAAGTGGCAAAGCCACTTTGATAAAAGATGATGTGATTTGGCGAGGTTGAGCAGAAATTGATTTATGCTTTCGAACGAGTGGGCGGTGGTAAAAGGTGGGTGCGTAAGCACATTTGGAATCTGAAACATCTCGTCTGAGCAACCAACTAAAGACTTAACCTTGAGCAGATTGATCTGGGCCTTAGCAGTACAACCACATGTCTAGGCCGGGATAGACTGGTGACTAATTAGCAATGTTTTGGTTCGGTTACTGTTTTGGTTGGGAATGGCGCAAGAGGCGGATAGAGGCGAAACCTTAGCGAATGTAGGCGGGTCAAAACATAACTTTGTAAAAGCCTTGTCACGTGCTCTAGGCGCTTACCTAAGGTAGTGGCGGTGGCATAGAATTATCTTAGAACAAACTAGAGAATTTGTGTCTTGTGGGTCAAGTTGTACAACCTCTGCGAGAATGTAAAACTATTGAATAGCCGTGTCCCCGGTTATGGACATGCCTGGTGATTTCACGCAAGGGATAGATTTTCTTGAAATGTTGGATTGGGTTGTTCGAATCCAGTTTTGGTTGTGGTTGTTGGTTGGGTAGTGAACAGGGTGTTCACTAGTTGTTTCAAAGACACTTGATTACTTATGTATTAATCTTTTAAATTGTGCTTTGCAATCTACTTACTGTATTTAAATGTCAAATACTGCTTTCTGCAAAGCAACCTTAAAGCTGTCCTTGCCAAGCCCTGCATAAATACTATTTGCATACATTTCTCTATGACTTGCTGAGTACATTCAAAGTACTCACGGCTTTGCGCCCTCTGTTTAAATCAGTAGAGGAGCGTGAACCAGGGAACTCAGAGTTCTATGAAGAAGACTATTTTGAAGACTTTGCGAACTAGGTCGCGTCCTTCACTCGATTGCCTGTGGGCATATTGGGTGACCTCCACCGGATGTTTTGTTGCTAGCCCTGAGTGGCAAACTTTGTAAGACTTGACCATAAGATCCTTTTGCTATTAAATATTAATTTGTCTGCTTCATCTATAGTTTAGGTGTATGGTTTTGATTACACCAATGTTGCAACTGTGTGCACTAGCTACTGATCTAGGTAATAGTGCAGTTATACACAGAGGGTCCTGGATCCGGAGATCCGGGGTCCCTACACTCAGGCTCTGCCAATATATTCTTTTCAGACACGAATGATCAGGACCCCTACCAGTACTTCACGAAGGATGAACCAGATGTCTTAGGCCAGGAACCCCAGTCGCTTGCCTATGGGCAAAGTGAATGGATCCACTATGATGTATTTTGCTTCCGTACCTGTCTGGCTTCCGCATTTTGGCTTTTGTAAAACTCACGCCTAAGTGGCACTTTTGTAAACAATTGGCCACACGGCCAGATAATTATGTAATATATTATGGGCTTGCACTATTCATATCAAGTATTGCCCGTATTGAGTAAGGTTCACGATCTGTTTGTGCCTAATCGCTAGATAGACGTCTCACGACCACCCCTAGGTGATCCAAGGCCACAACCAGATGTCTTACGACCACTCCTAGATGCTTTAAGACCTCTACCCGGTGTCTCACGACCACCCCTAGGTGATCCAAGACCACAACTAGATGTCTCACGACCACCTCTAGATAGTCTAAGACCACTACCCGATGCCTCACGACCACTTCTAAATGCTCTAAGACCTCTACCAGATGTCTCACGACCACCCCTAGATGATCGAAGACCAATACGAGGAGACCGACGACCACCCCCATATAGTCTCAAGATCACCACCGGATATCCCAAGATCTCCAGGACCTCCTTGGGAACTCCTAGGACTCCCTCAGGACCTCCTATACCCCTTTTTGTCGCATCCCAGGACCTCCTTCTCTGGACCTCCGCAGGACCTTCTGTACCTCTGTTGTCGTATTCTCACGACCTCCCCGGGACCTCTCTCGACCACCTCAGGACCTTCCCTTAGGACCTCGTCGCAGGACCACCATAGGACCTCCTTCGGGACACTCAAGACCTCCCTAGGATCACTATAAAACTATACTAGGACCTCCTTAAGACTCTTCTAAATTGATATTCGGACCAAATGTGGCCGTTTCTACAAACCAACACATGCGTCCGCGTGGAGCTTCTGTAGTTAAATGCTTGAGCAAACGTGGTATTATGTGTGTTTCAGCTACTGATCCAGGGAATGACACAAGTATACACAAGAGATCCCAAGTTCCAAAATTGGGGTCTGACAGACTTGGTATCAGAGCCCATGACTGTAGGGTATCAGCCTTAGCTAGCTGAACGATAGGAAGCAAGGATTACACACTAAAGAGCAGTTTAGCAGCCCTACCAATTATGTATATGTATTTTCTGGTTGTTCTTTTCTCGCGGTTTTGTAAAAACCAACCCTGGATTGAGTGCATTCCTTCTGATTTTTACCAGTTGGCTTTAATTGTGCCGTTTTGTACTGGGAAGACTTGTGATGACTTCATCGTTGTCATCACTTTGAGTTGACACGTACTGCTCTCTAAAAAGTTTTCATTAACAGATGCCTCCAAGGAGAGCAGCCGCAGGTCGTGGTCGTGGCCGAGGACGCAGCCCAGCACCACCACCACCACCCCCTGAGCATCCCACACTGGCTCAAGTAATGGCACAACAAGCTCAAGTGTTGGCGCAACAAACCCAACTGCTCCAATCAATGGCCGCGGGACAGCAAGCCGGAGCAACCAACCATGGGACCAGGCTTGGGGTTTCCATGCGCACCAAGCCTCCCATCTTCTCTAGTGCAAGCGAGCCACTAGAAGCCGAGGATTGGCTACACACAATAGAGAAGAAATTAACTCTAGCTCGATGCCGAGAGGAAGACAAAGTGGTGTACGCCACACACCATTAGCGGACCCGACTCTTGTTGGTGGGATAACTACCTAGCAGCAAGGGTGGTTGAAGAACACAAGCGAGTTCTTTGGAGAAGGAGCATGTGCCGCACCGAGGTCAGATGGGCTGAGTTTCAGGAAGCCTTCAGGAACAATTTCATTCCTGCAAGCGTTATGCGAATGAAGAGGAATGAGTTCAGGGCCTTGAAGCAAGGCAACCTTTCAGTCACTAAGTACCTCCTCGGTTCAATCAAGCGGCTCGTTATGCACAGAGTGATGTTGCGAAGAGGAAGAAAGATCGTCGTTTGAGAGAAGAATCATGTGATGGTGCGAGAGTGCAGTTGATAGTTCATGACTTTCAGGACTCCCAACAACTGATCAACAAGGCACTGCTCCTGGAAAGCGAGCGCAAGATCTGTGAGACCAACCAAAAAAGAAAGATGGGAACCTCCAGTGGACCAACCCCTAGTCATCGACCATTCAAGGCGACCACTTCAAGCAGAGGCAGCACTTCAATCACTTCTCCCCAAGCTCCTCCTCCAACGAACCGACCCAGTGGTGCCTCACCCACCACTCCAGCTCAACCTGGACAACCCCAGCAAGGTGGCACTACACCTGCCCACCTCGCATGCTTCAAGTGTGGAGGTCTTGGGCACTTTGCCTGCGACTGCCAACAGCAAGCTACTCCCACTCCCAGGTTTAATGCAGGGGGCACTACTGCACGAGCATTATTCACCCCCGGTACCACAGCAAGAGGTGGATCTTCAGCCAAATCAGCACCAGCACAAGAGCATGGCAGGGTGAACCATGTGTGGATATCATGGGGATATGTGCATGATCTTAGGATGATGATACAATTGGCAATGGCATTAGCGGTTTGTCGATTCAAGCGTTTTTGGCAAAGGATCTAAACTGTCAGGTCATTGGCGGTCAGACCGACCAATTCAGCGGTCAGACTGGCCATACCTCGAGTGTTTTTTTGGTTCAGTCCCAGGGGTGGTCAGACCAGCCAGAACGGCGGTCTGACCGATTTTGACTTTTCTTCATCGCCTTGTTGGCGATGCGTGTTGGGTTAGCCTAAGGACATGAGCTTCAGTGCATATGTGTTGCATGTTGCATGTTGCATGTTTTCACTAACGTGGGTCAAGTTGTGAAGAACTTGTTCCCAGATTCGATTTGCTTGTCTATTGGTGTGCAGGTTGCTTGGAGGTCAACGGCGAGGAGGATCGGGACTAAGCTTGGAGAGCTAAGATCCAGAATGATCAAGGATGCTGGATGAGGTCAATGGACTCAAGCGTGGCACAGAATGGATAAGGATGACCAAACGGGTAGTTCGGTGCGACTGGTTGATCAAGCGGTGCGGGGGTCGGTGCAAGTGCTATGGTGGTCCGGTGGGAGCCGGATGGGAGAGACTTGTCGACACAATGAGAGTCGCTGGATCAACCTACACGTGGCGAAGCATGGATGTGTTTCGCGTAGTTCGGACTCGGTCTTCGGAAAAGATCGAGAAGGGGTATTTTGGTAATTTTACCAAACACCGCCTTGGTGACCTAATGCCAACCCGCGGCGCAAGACGGTGCGTCAAGAAGTGGATTAGGTCAAGAGAAGTGAAGACGGTGCTTTAAAATACGTGCGTGTGTGACCCGTTTGTATTGGGCCTTAAGGGGAGCCCATTAGGGTTTGTCTTCTAGAAGCTAAGCCTCCATATAAATAGGGAAGGGTTGCTGTCTAGTAGCACCAAGGACTTCATTTGTAAACCCTAGTTTGGTTTTAGGGTTTTAGAGAAAGAGGAGAGGCTTAGGGCTCTAGGGAGATGTGTTGAGTTGTGTGCTCATGGATTGAACTTTGTCCTCCATGGATGGAGTGGCTGTAAACCCTCTCAACCTCAAATCAATCAATGGATGATTCCCAAAGATGAGTCTCTTTTGCGTTCTTGCCCTATATTTGAGATTTTGGAGGTTTCTTTGATCTAGTGCTTTTTGGTTGGTTTTGCGCCCTCTTCTACCTTGCTGTGACATGTGGGAACATATCTAAGATCACCTAGATCATCAATCTCCCACGAGCAAGGTTTAGATCAGGTTTTGATTTTTGCTCGGTTTTGAACCTTCCTTCGGTAGAATGGAAAAAGGTCAAAACTTTGACGTGGATCTACTCAATCTCTGCTTGGAATAGGTTCCTAATATCCTTAGGAAGGTGTGTTGCAAATTTGGTCAAGTTTGGCCATGTAGATCAAAAGTTAGACCGATTTTCATTTTGGTTTTGGGCTGTCAACAGTGCTTTTGGTCAGGTTCGGTTAGACCGAATTTTACATGCTGGTCAGACCGCACCCCGGTCTAACCGCCCTTTTAGGGTTTGTGTCCTTTTGGTTCATTGTCTTGGGGATTTTGGTTCGGATCCAACATAAGTCTTCTGCTATACTTAACTGTTGATCTTCATAGCTCTCATAGCTATTGGAGTGATATTGTGTTGAATCCGAACGAGGTGAAATTTAGGCGAGCTCCTATTCACCCTCCCCCCCTCTCTAGTCGCCTTTCTGGTCCTACAAGTGGTATCAGAGCCGAGTTAGCTTTTCTCATAGATCTTAACCGGTCTTTGGAGCCATGGCAACTGACAAGTATTCAACCAAACCACATGTTTTCGATGGAGTTGATTTTGCTTACTGGAAGGCACGCATGCATGCCTACATCGAGGCTCAAGGGCACGCTATTTGGCTTAAAGTCAAAAATCCATATGTCGTGCCAGCCAATGACGATGTGATCACTCCAGATGTTGAGGCTAATAGCAAGGCTCGGAACTTTCTGATCCAAGGTCTTAGTTGATCTGAGTTTGAGTGTGTGGCTCATTTGAGGTCTGCTCACGAGATCTGAAGGACCCTTTGTGACTACCACGAGGGCTCTACTGCGATCAAGGAAGTGAGATAGAACTAGCTCAAGAAAGAATACTCAAAGATCGAGCAAAGGCCTGGTGAGTCTTTAGATGAGCTGTGGGGGAGGTTCTCCAAGATTCTTTATGACCTACGTGCAGTAGATCTTGTTTTCACTGAGTTTGAGAATGCACGCCAGCTTTTGGGTGCTCTTGATGTGAAGGTCTGGGGGATGAAGATCACATCCATCAATAACAACACTGTCATGAGTGAGCTTACCATGGATAAGCTCTACTCGAGTTGAAGACGCATGAGATTGAATTTATCTCGCGTCTCCCCAAACAGTCGATGGCTTTGGTGGTCGACCCATCTAAGGGTAGTTCTTCCGATTCATTGGATTTTGGCTCATCTGGTTTTTCCTTGTCCGCTTTGCATTCTCTAAGTGATGAGCACTAGAGAAGCTACCCGAGGATGACCTAGCCCTCCTATCCACAAAATTTTTGAGTATACAACAAGGTGAGGAGCAGGGAGAGAGGTGGCCTGTCACTTGTTTTGAGTGTGGTGAGCCAAACCACATTCGCTCCAAGTGCCCTAAGTCAAGGGCAAGATGGAGAAGGACTCTCGGAGGTGTCCTCAAGCTAAAGACACGAAAGTCAAGAAGCCCAACTATCGCAGGATTAAATCGGCTAGGTCCTTGCCGCTCTTGAGTGTTGACATGAGCGATGTGGACTCGGAGGCGGAGGGCGGCAGCGATGACTCTCATGGCAAGAAGAAGGCCCATGACTTCACGGTATGAGCTTCATGGCTAGGGACAGCCATGGCGTCGACTCCTCCAACGGCAGCGACCCTTTTTCGGCGATCCCGATGAGGTCGTCCCTCACTTGGCGATATGAAGCGTGCTTTGGTCCATCTTGAACAAAAAGCTGAATAAGCAAGCAAAAATGATTAAGAAACAGGATATCATGATTGATGACTTGAACCTAGAAGTTGTTAGGCTCAAATCCATTAATCCTGATGATTATGATGATTATGATTCTTTCTCTAAACTTAATAAAAGGCTATCTAGATCATGACAAGATATGTATAAGCTAGCTAGAACACATAGATGACAATCTGAAAATGAGGTACATTATGTGAGCAAGTCAAGTCATCAATGAGCAAAGTCTCGCTAGAGATATCCAAGGATGATGCAGCCATGTCAATAAGCTAAGCGGAACTAAGAAGCTTAAATTGAGACCAAATAGAGTGCTATGCTCAAGATTGAAACATTGGTTAAAGTACATGATACTTTTTGTGGCTTTAAGCACATTGAACACATGAAACATATTTTCTTTTGAAATTCATGGTGGTTTCCAACCAGATTTTTGTTTTATCATGTGCTAGGTCTCAAGCCTTATGCGACTACTCCAAGCGAGAAGCTTATTCCCAAATGCACCCAAAATGCAATGCAACAAAGAAGGAGCAAGAGCATAAATAATATAGTAAAGCAAGAAACCCAAAGCTCCCTCACTACAAATCCATAAGGACAAACCACCCCAAGCTCTCCCAGCAGAGTTCGAACTATCCAATGGCTTGGTGAAAATGTCACCAACCGGTGGTCACTTCCACAAACCGAGCACTATATCTTGGTCCCGAATGCCGCAGACCGGTTCTGGCAATGTTAATCGCAAGTGTTATCACAAAAAGTGGAACACTGCCGATAACTAACCCAAAGTCCCGCAGGTCGGCCATCCAGAGCACTTGACTACAATGAATCGGTCAGCAAAGAACATACTCGCCTCAAGCTGGATCAGGTAACACTGCATCGCTTCCTTGAAGACCAGAAACAAGAGAAGTGCCAAGAAATTGGCAAAAGCTGAAGTGTTCTTCCTATCTATCCTACAACAATAAGTCTCAGATCCAAAAGGCTCTCAAGGAAAGACAGATGAGGAAGAGTACCAGATACCATAGTCAATGGTAGCTCGCAGTACGAAGATGCGCTTCACCGCTCAAGGTGAGAAACGCGAGGAGAAGCTCAAACGAGCGCACAAACACACGTAAAAATGTATGTCCGGTCTCGAGGCAAGGAGGTACAAGAGGGAGCCAATCATGCCGCTAAACTCCTTTTGATCAACTCGCTCGCCATCCTCATCTCGGATCAAGATAGGTCAGAGAAGCCATGGGAGTCGACACAGCTTCCCATCACTCATGTCAAGCGCTCAGAGGTCACGAGTGTACTTTCCTTGATGAAGAAATGTACCTCCCGAGTCCGCTTGATTTGGAAGCCAAGGAAGAAGGTCAACTCACCCATCATACTCATCTAAAATCTGCTCATTCCGAGAACTGGGAAACCAGAGTATGGGAAGAGCCGCCAAAGATAATGTCATCGACATAGATCCGACGAAAGAAGGTCAAGGCCATGCCGCGGATGAACAAGGTCTTGTCAACTTTACCCATCTCAAAACCATGACTTATCAAGTAGGACTTAAGCCTCTCATACCAAGCTCGGGAGCCTCATAAGTCCATACAGCTTTGGAAAGCTTGAAGACATGGTTAGGTATTTGGGGTTCTCAAACTCGAGGTCGCTTTGACGAGACTTCCTCCTCAATAAGGCCATTGAGGAAGGCACTCTTCACGTCCATCTGTAAAGCTTGAAACCCTTAGAAGCCGCAAAGGCAAGCAGATTCTAATGGCTTCAAGTCGAGCTACAGGGCAAAGGTCTCCTCAAAGTCTAGACCTCAACCTCGAAAACCCCGAGCTACTAATCTCGCCTTGTTTTGATGATTACCCCATCCTCACTCTGCTTGTTCTTGAACACCCACTTGGTTCCAATGATATTGTGGCCTCGTGGGGGCTCAACAAGCTTACTGCACCTTGTTCCTCTCAAATTTTCTAGCTCCTCATGCATGGCATTGACCCATGACTCATCGATAAAGCATGAGAAACATCTTTGGGCTCAAAAGAGGCAATGAAGGCGAATGGAGACAGAATTGAGATAAGCGATTTTGAGCTGTAACACGCCAAAAGATCTCCAATGATCTCGCCTCAAGGATGAACTTTCGGAAGCTTACTTAATGAACTAGCAAATCTAAAATCTGCTCATTCCTCTATTGCTAATCAAGCTCATCTTGAGTTTCGCATCACTTAATGAGATCATGGTCGCTAACTCGGGTCAAATGGTCAAATCCAATATGACCAAGTCTCCTATGCCGTAAAGAGAGATCGCGGACTCGTATAACTAAACACCTGAGAGGATCGCCAGAAGACTCAGAAAAATCAGCACGAAAGATCCTCCCATAACGAGAAATCCCGCAAACCAGACTACCCGAAGAGTCAAGAATTTTGCAAGCGTTTTCTTAAAGCTCACCTCAAACCGCCATCAAGAAGTCGAGAAACGAAAGCAAATTGTACCGCAGCTTACTAACCAAGGCAACATCCTTAAGAATAAAAGAAGCATTAATACGCGACAAGATTTTGGCGATGACGCCTGCATTTAAGCGCCTCCGAAGGTGATCGCCTCATCACCGAGCGCTCGAAGAAACAAGCCTAGACCTCGTGTTGGTCTTAGGTGCACTCAAGGTCCGGGCCGACCAATGCGCCTAAGAGACTCAACATGGTCTCTACGCGGAAAGATGCTTTTGATGAACTAGATTCTCTCAAGTCGAGTCCTAGTCATGTTTGCATGGATGCTATTGCTCTAGATGTGACTATTGTAGATGCTATTCATTTATCTTGTTCAAATTGTGCATTACTTGAGTTGAAATTGGATAGTGCTACTAAAGAATTGCGAGAAATTTGATGCTAGTCACATGTGTTCTCATTGTGAGGATAGTAGGATTAAAATGAAGGAGATGGTGAAATGGTTCTTTATTCTAAAACCGCTTCATGTGAAAACGTATTAAACTCACAATTGAAAATGATGCCTTAAACAAGACTCTTGAGGAGAAAGCTAAAATTGAACAATCCATGTCCATGACTGCTTCCAAGAAAGTTGTTGATTCTAATTCTTGTGCTCTTTGTATTGAAGTTGGGCATAATGTAGATAAGATACAAGAATCTTTTAGAGTTAAGTTCAAAGAGCAGTTGGATAGGATTAGAGATGACTATTGTGTGTCTTGTGAGGCTTTGAAAGCTGAGGTAGCTCACTATAAGGAAATGTATGATAGGGCTGTCAAGTCAAATAAGTGTGCCTCATGTAAGGAGCTAGTCAAAGAAATTGACTACCTTAACAGGACTCTTGAGAGATTTATTGGTGGGAAGAAGAACCTCAACATGATTCTTGACAAATCTAAGGTGAGTGTGAAGAATAGTGGCCTAGGTTTAAATTCCCTAGAGTATTCCAAGAATCATCTACCTAAAATTGTTAGAGCTGTTGAGAGTGGCATGTTTGAGGTAGAACCCCTTAAGCCATCTAAGATAGTCTTTAAATCTGCTGGTTTTGCCCAAACCCCTTCTAGCAAGATAGGTGCTTCTACTTCATCAGGTCAAACCCCTCAAAAGGTCAAGTACCATTGCACCTTCTGCAAGAAGGATGGCCACATAGTTGAGTTCTGTTTCCGTAGAGCCAAGATTGAGAGGAAGGAGAGGATGAATACTTTGAGAACCATTAGAGGAGTTTCTTCACCTGCTATAGTCTCTAGAGCCAGGCAGCCTGTCTTTCCTGCTAGACATAGGGCCAGGTTTGTAGATGACTTCTTTGACTCCTTTGGTGGCTCTAAGCAGCGCTTTGGGTTAGGATATCGTGAGGAGAGACCACGGGTAGCATCTAGACAGGGGGAGTACCGACCTTTTGGTAGGTCGATTCGAAGAGGTCTAGATGGTTCTCGTGTGCATTCTTATGATTTTAATTCTAACCATTTCACTGCTACTTCTACTGCTTTGCCCAAGCATCGTGTGACTCAGTGCTGGATTCCCAAGTCTTTTATCACTAACCCTAGTACTGAGGCACAGATATTTCCTGTTCGTGCTTTGTAGGTCTGTCGTGCGAGGAAGGAGGACATATGGCGTGTTGACTCCGGGTGTTCTCGACACATGACTGGAGATTCTAGATGGTTCTCCTCCCTCACATGTGCATCCGGCAATGAATTGATCACATTTGGGGATGCTTCTACTGGGACCGTGACAGCCAAGGGCACAGTGCGTGTCAACAACAAGTTCATGCTCAAGGACGTTGCTTTGGTAAGTAAGCTGAGGTATAATCTTTTATCTGTTTCCCAGCTTCTTGATGAGGGCCTAGAAGTGAGATTTAAAAGTGGTGAGTGTAGAGTTCTAGACTCCTCGGGTGAGCTTGTCTTTGAGATCTCCAGGGTTGAGAGGATCTTTTGTGCTGATTTCAGTATCTCTTCTGCTTCTAGCCCTAGGTGTCTTGTGGCTTCTGACTCCCATGATCTAGTGTTGTGGCATCGGAGGCTTGGACACATAGGCCGATCACTTAACTAGAGTCGGTTGCAAGGACCTGATTAGAGGTTTGCCTAGGTCAAGGTCATTAGAGACCTTGTTTGCTCACCTCAGAGACATGGTAAGATGGTTTCTGCTTCTCATCCACCTCTTACCTTAGTGATGACAGATGGACCTGGTCAGCTCTTGCACTTAGATACTATTGGTCCTTCTAGAGTTCAGTCTGCCGGTGGGAAATGGTATGTGCTTGTGATTGTGGATGATTACTCTAGGTATTCATGGGTTTATTTTCTGGTTTCTAAGGACGAGGCTTTTGGCTATTTTAGAGAATTGGTCCTTAGACTTGCTGTTGACCTTCCTGAAGCTTTGAGAGCCATTAGGAGTGACAATGGGACAGAATTTAAGAATTCTTCCTTCCTTCTGCACCAATAGGGGAATTGAGTACCAGTTCTCTTCACCTAGAGTTCCCCAACAGAATGGTGTTGTAGAGAGGAAGAATAGAACCCTTGTAGAGATGGCCAGGACCATGCTAGATGAGCATTCCACACTAGGAGGTTTTTGGGCTGAGGCGATCTCTACTACTTGTTATATCTCTAATAGGGTATTCTTGAGATCTGTGATTGGCAAGACTTCTTTTGAGCTTAGATTTGGTCATAAGCCCAAAGTCTCTCATTTCAAGATTTTTGGTTGCAAGTGCTTCATTCTTAAACATGGCAACCTTGATAAATTTGAATCTAGATGTTCTGATGGCATATTTCTTGGATATCCTGCTTATTCTCGTGGCTATCGTGTATTCGACTACGCACGGTTAGAAGCTCTTTCCGCAATCTCCCCGCTGGTCGTAACACTTGCACGACCTCCTACTTTACAAAGACCACCCTCTAGCTTATGACCTCCCCTCTTGCAAAGACCACCCTCTTGTCGTCCACCTCCACGACCACCCCTGGTTGTGACACTCGTGTGACCCCCTCGAGTAGTAACACTTTCACGACCTCCCTTGGTCGTAGCATCTCCCACGACCTTCCAGTAGCATCTCCATTTCCCTGAATTCTCAAATAAATAGAAACATTTGGTTTTGATGATGGTTCAAAGATTATTTCGAAATTCTATACGGAACCTCCCTTGGCGCTCATCTTGACCGTCGGGACATCCCGTCCGTTCATCTTGACTATCGAGACCTCCCTTGGTTCCATTCTGACCGTCGGGACCTCCCTTGGCGCTCATCTTGACCATCAGAACCTCCCGTGTGTTCATCTTGACCATCGAGACCTCCCTTAGTTCCATTCTGACCGTCCGGACCTCCCTTGGCGCTCATCTTGACCGTCGGGACCTCCCGTGTGTTCATCTTGACCATCGAGACCTCCCTTGGTTCCATCATGATCGTCGGGACCTACCTTGGTGCTCATCTTGACTGTCGGGACCTCCCATGCGCTCATCTTGACCATCGAGATCTCCCTTGGTTCCATCTTGACCGTCGAGACCTCCCTTGTGTCCATCTTGACCGTCGAAACCTCCCTTGCGTTCATCGTAACCATCAGGATCTCTTTTGTTTCAATTTTGACCGTCAGGACCTCCTTTGGTTCTATCCTGACCGTCAGGACCTCCCTCACTTAAATCTAAAGGACCAGACCTCCCCCGCTGAGATCTAACATTCCAGACCTCCCTTAGTCTAGATCTAACATTCCAGACCTCCTTCTGTTTGGATCAAACGGTACAGACCTCCCTTCAATTAGATCTAACAGCCCAGACCTCCCCTTCACTTAGATTTAAAGGTACGGACCTGCCTTCATTTAGATCTAACGGCCTAGACCTCCCCTCACTTGGATCTAACAGCCCAGACCTCTCCTTGATTGGATCTAGCGATCCAGACCTCCCCTCGCTTGGATCTAACGGTCCAGACCTCCCCTCGATTGGATCTAGCGATCCAGACCTCCCCTCGAATGGATCTAACGGTCCAAATCTCCCTTCATTTAGATCTAAAGGTCTAGATCTCTCTTCGTTTAGATCTAAGGGTCCAGACCTCCTTTCATTGATCTGAGGGTCAAGACCTCCCTTCGTTTTGATTTAACAGTGCAGATCTCTCCTCAATTAGATCTGATAGCTCAGACCTCCCTCTCGTTAGATTTCTCTATTTGTCTTTTTCGAAAGACCACCCTCTTGAACTTTTTATAAAGACCACCCCCATGGTCCACGACCTTTCTTAGTCTTAGCACTCGCACGACCTTCCCTGGCTATAGTGACTCCAGGACCTCTCCTAGTCAAAGTACCTCCAGGACCACCCCAAATCATAGTACTTCCACGACCTCTTTGCCGTATCCTTCTTGAAACAAAGTAGTTGCCGCGGCCACCACAGATCCGACGACCACTGAGTTTTCAACTATTTTGGTCTCATATTTCTAAATCTGCGCTTTTGCATTATTTGGAATTTGTTGCACATTTGAAAGCAATTTGAGTTGGAATAGCTACTTATTTGCCTTTTCAATTATTTTGTGATTATAGAAGCCGAGGCGACCGAAGAACCGTTCGTTGAACAAGATCCTGATCAGCAGCACCCTGAGCAAGGCGAGTCAATCCTTTGACCATATTGCACCCACTCTGTTGCAAATTGTGTTGCTTTAAATTATGAAACTGCATTGCTATGTTTTATCAAACTAAATTGGTCTAGATTATAGTTAATACCTTAACAAATACTTGTGTATAAACATCCAACCCTTGAACTTGGACATTATCCTTTGTCACCCTAGACTTAATGGATTACATACTAGTTGATAGGTCTAAGTGTCATGCTTAGCCTTGCTTAGATACATTGCCATATGGGCATTAAGTTGCCCGGCCACAATCCTTAAAAACTTTGGAAAATGATTTCGGTAGTAAGGCTGGGAGTCTGGCTAGTATGTTGAAGTAAATGATATTTTCAAAACAATAAAACCTGAAAACAGTCTTCGACTGGGGCGGCTGGAAAGAGTGGCTAGTGCTTGGGGCACGAGAAGAGGTTGGTATATGGATGTGCCGCCCTGGTCAAGTAAGGACCGAATCTTTGATGACCTCTTATGCAAAAATCAGTGCAACCACAAGTCAATAATGGGTACGACCTGGCCGACTAATTTGCTCGCCTCAGCGTAGATCCGCCGTTGGGATGATTGCGGTGGATAGCCAGGGGAGAACGAAGCCACAAAAACCGCATTGGCACAAGAGGGGGCCTCCCGGAGAGCCTCAGGAGTGGGCTCAGGGCGGTGGAAACCTTAGTGTAGCGGACGGAGTGCGTTGTGGTTGAGCATTGTAAAGGCCTTGTGGTAATCTCCCCTTGATTCGCATGTCCAAGGAAACGTGTGAATATATCAAGACGATTACCTCTTGTGGGTAAAGTGTGCAAACTCTGTAGAGTAAGAAAACTATCATGATAGTCGTGCTCACGGTCAAGAGCGGTGCAGAGAACTTGCTGGATATAGTCTTCATTTTTACAAAACCATTTGTGATGAGAAGGGAAAACTGGGGTGGGACCCCAGGGATTGGAGAAATGCCTGGTCGGGGACCAGTGGTAAATACGGGATAACCCGAGTATAAGAGGTGGGACCTCCACTAGTACTTTTCAAAAGAAAACTCATTTATGAAAACAGATTTGTTAAAATGCTAAGTCTTAGGAATTACTACTACTCATCTATTTTAAATCTGGCTTTGTGCAAATAAAAGAACGCTAAAGCCTCCCTTGAATAGCCTTGCATCTATAAGAACTGCATTGTGGATTGGCTCGCGATTACGGTTGTGTACTCAGGCTCTGCCAATATATTCTTTTTAGACCCGAATGATCAGGACCCCTACTAGTACTTCACGGAGGATGAACCAGATGGTGGTGAAGATAATGAAGATTAGGCCGGGACCCCCAGTCGCTTGCCTGTGGGCAAAGTGAATGGATCCAGTATGTTGTATTTAGCTTCCATACCTGTCTGGCTTCCGTATTTTGGCTTTTGTAAAACTCACGCCTAAGTGGCGCTTTTGTAAACAATTGGCCGCACGGCCAGATAATTATGTAATATATTATGGGCTTGCATTATTCATATCAAGTATTGCCCGTATTGAGTAAGGTTCATGATCTGTTTGTGTCTAATCGCTAGATAGACGTCTCACGACCACCCCTAGGTGATCCAAGGCCACAACCAAATGTCTTACGACCACTCCTAGATGCTCTAAGACCTCCACCCAGTGTCTCACGACCACCCCTAGGTGATCCAAGACCACAACTAGATGTCTCACGACCACCCCTAGATAGTCTAAGACCACTACCCGATGCCTCACAACCACCCCTAGATGATCAAAGACCACTACGAGGAGACCCACGACCACCCCCATATAGTCTCAAGATCACCACCAGATATCCCAAGACCTCCAGGACCTCCTCAGGAACTCCTAGGACTCCCTCAGGACCTCCTATACCCCTTTTTGTCGCATCCCAGAACCTCCTTCTCTGGACCTCCGCAGGACCTTCTGTACCTCTATTGTCGTATTCTCACGACCTCCCCGGGACCTCTCTTGACCACCTCAGGACCTCCCCTTAGGACCTCCTCGCAGGACCACCATAGGACCTCCTTCGGGACACTCAAGACCTCCCTAGGATCACTATAAAATTGTACTAGGACCTCCTTAAGACTCTTCTAAATTGATATTCAGACCAAATGTGGCCGTTTCTACAAACCAACACATGCGTCCGCGTGGAGCTTCTGTAGTTAAATGCTTGAGCAAACGTGGTATTATGTGTGTTTCAGCTACTGATCCAGGGAATGACACAAGTATACACAAGAGATCCCAAGTTCCAAAATTGGGGTCTGATAGACTTGGTATCAGAGCCCACGACTGTAGGGTATCGGCCTTAGCTAGCTGGATGATAGGAAGCAAGGATTACACACTAAAGAGCAGTTTAGCAACCCTACCAATTATGTATATGTATTTTCTGGCTATTCTTTTCTCGTCGTTTTCTAAAAACCAACCCTGGATTGAGTGCATTCCTTCTGATTTTTACCAGTTGGCTTTAATTGTGCCGTTTTGTACTGGGAAGACTTGTGATGACTTCGTCGTTGTCATCACTTTGAGTTGACGCGTATTGCTCTCTAAAGAGTTTTCGTTAACAGATGCCTCCAAGGAGAGCAGCCGCAGGTCGTGGTCGTGGCCAAGGACGCGGCCCAGCAGCACCACCACCACCCCCTGAGCATCCCACACTGGCTCAATTAATGGCACAACAAGCTCAAGTGTTGGCGCAACAAACCCAACTGCTCTAATCAATGGTCATGCGGGAAGTTGAGCGGCGACCAACCATGGGACCAGGCTTGGGGTTTCCATGCGCATCAAGCCTCCCGTCTTCTCTAGTGCAAGCGAGCCACTAGAAGTCGAGGATTGGCTACGCACAATAGAGAAGAAATTAACTTTAGCTCGATGCCGAGAGGAAGACAAAGTGTTGTACGCCACACACCAGCTAGCAGGACCAGCTGCTGACTAGTGGGATCATTTTGAAATCAAAACCAAAGTCTAACTTTGAGTGGCTTTGCTGAGCATGTCTATGACCGTGGACACGGCTATTCAAATAGTTTTTAACACTCTGTAGAGGTTGTATAGCTTTACCCACATGACATGAATTCTCTAGTTTGTCTGGCATCCGTCGATACCACCGCTCACTTCCTTAGGTAAGCAATCTAGAGCACGTGTCAAGGCCTTTACAAAGCGCTATTGCACTGCAGTCTTCCCTCGCTAAGGTTTCGCTCCCTTTGGGCTACAACCCGCAGGATTTGAGCCCCCTCTTGCGCTAGGTGGGACTAACGTAGGTCATAACATGACTACCCACCACATCTGAAGGGAACGACCACGGTGAAACATTGTGAATTAGTTGGCCAGGTCCTACCCATACAGGACATGTGGTAGTACGATGTGGCTTAGCAAAGGAACGCTCAGAGGCCGGTCCTTAACTGACTTGGGCACTTCCAGAGACCATGGGTCTCAATCCTACCCAGATTGAACCCGTATAAAACTCGCACCCACCAACCATCCATTTTTGCCTAAGTCCAAACCATCATTTAATTTTATTTCATTTTTCAAAGCATTTGAAAACTCCCATGACACACCAATACCAAGGGTACAAATCGAACAACATTTGATTTTTGGCTGAAATTCCCCAAATCAAATATTTCAGGTCTAAGTATGGCTAATCATAATTTTTCTCAAAAGTTCTAGTTCATACTATCGCATAAACTAGATTTTCATCTAAGGTGTCAAGGTATGTCTATTCAATGTCAAATTTGGCGGTACAAAGGATTTAGGCATAACTACAATTTAAAACAGGTATTTAAATTACATTGAATAAAAATACGCATGCAATAATAATTTAAAACAAAATTTAAATAATTTAAAATAATAGATCAATATGGTCAAAGATGTAACTTGCCTTGCTCAATTGGTTGTTCTCAAACGGCGTCGAAATCTTACTCTCCGAAGTTGTCGAAATCTATACGTGAAAATAAGCCAAATTCAAACAAAATTCAAATGAAGATTCAAATGAACTTCAAATTATATAATTTTAGTCTAGTTAGCTAGATAAGTATTTTATACAAATTTAGCAGTTTGAAACACCCAAATCGGAGTTTGGATGCAAAAGATATGGATTTTAGAAGTTTAAATTTACTAAAAACCCTAAATCTGAATTTAACCGAATTTCTTGATTTAATTTTCTAAAGGAAAATTAAATTTACGACGTCAGCGACCAGATCGGCTTTTCCGTCCACGTCATGACACGTAGGCCTGCCATGCGGGCGCCACGCAGGCGAAACGAGTGACGTGGCGCACACGTGGCCATGAGGTGGCGCCTAAGTGGCAGCGCCACGTCGGACCGGTGAGGATGCGGCGCACGGTGACAAGCCCGCCGATGTTGCACGCCGGGGCGAGCCGTACGGAAGTGTGCAACGGGGAGAGGGCGCTACAAGGAGTTCAATGCGCTACCATGAGGCGGCGGAGGGTGGCTAGGTGGCCGGCACGTCAAAGGCAGCGGTGCGGTACGGCTTGTCGGCAAAGTAGCGCTCCGGTGGTCCTTGGGGCAAATGGGTGCGCGTACCGGCTTCCCGATGGTGTGGCGAAGCGGATGATGGTGGAGGTGTGGTCACGGTGTCGACGGCGGTGGCGCTAGAGGCGGCGACGTGCTTGCGGCCGACGGCGACGAGAACTTGAAATACGACGAGACGGGCGTGAGGAGGGAAGTGAGTGAGGGGGAAAAGTGGAGTGCGATGAGGGCTACCCCTTGCTCCCTTTTATAGGGGCCAGGGGGCTCCGGAGTGGCGTGGAGGCGTGAAGGACGTGGCGGCGGCAAGATGAATCGTCTACCGTCTTGCGAGAAGGGAAAAGAACGTGGGGTTATGCGAAGGTGCGAGTCTTGCGCAAGATGAGCGAGACGCGGTTGTGATCATAGCCGTTGCGGAGCTCGTTGTGGGCAGAAATGGCGGCTTGGCCGGGCTCGTCCGCGCGAGGAAGAAAGCAAACGAGGAAGAGGGTGCTGCTGCGGGCCCACAAGGAAGTGAGGGGAGGGGGCTGTCGGGTGGGGCCGGGAAGAGATGAGGGAGAGGGGAGTGCGTGAGGGCCGGCTCGAGCCGAGAAAAAAGATGGGCTAGTTTCAATAGGAATTCGGCCCACAAAGGCGAAGGGGTTTTTAATATTTTTCTAATTTCAAAAATTGGATTAATTGATTTAGGCTTTAAGAAAATAGCAAAAAGAGTCAAAAAAATCTAGAGAAATTCATAGAAATTCCTAAAGGTATTTTGGACTTAAATAAAATAATTCCAACTTAAAATTGGTAATAGATTTTGCAATTAAATTTATTTTGGCTTTAAATTAATTAAGGAAAAGCTTTTAAAATTCCAAAAATTCTAGAAAATAATTAAAATTTTATTTTTCCAATCAAATTAAATAAAACTTCAATAAATTTTCTTTTTGACTTTTTAAACTTCAGAAATTCCAATAAAGCAATAAAACTCTTTCAAATTTTAGAAAGTCCAACAAAATAATAACTTTATCAATTTTTAAATTGGTAACAGAACTTTGGGCTGTTACATGGATAGACATCCAAAACCAGTTTAACAGGTCTTTTGAAAACAAAACCAAAAATCTTACTTGGAGTGGATTTGCCAGCATATCCATGACCGTGGACACGGCTATTCGAATAGTTTTACACTCTGCAAAGGTGTACAACTTTACCCACATGACACGACCTCTCTAGTTTGTTTGGCATCCGTCGATACCACCGCTCACAACCAAAGGTAAGAAGTCTAGAGCACGTGACAAGGCCTTTATAATGCACCCTTCCACCGTAGTCCCCCCTCGCTGAGGTTTCACCCCCTTTGGATACAAACCCGTCTGGTTCCTAGCCCCCTCTTGCGCCAGGTAGGAATAAATAAAAGTAGGTCATCAAGACACCCACACAACCGGATGAAATGACCACGGTGAAACGTTGCAACTACTGAGAAGCTCACCAAGGCCGAGAAAGCGAGACTGAAGGAGGAGGCAGAGATGAAGGACGGCGGCGACGAAGACAGCGCGGGCGCTCCGGCAGACTTCTTCGGCAACGAGGTAGTTGAAGACAGCGCAGGCTCCAGCGGACTCCTTGGCGACGGAACTTGAAGCACGGAGGAAATGGGCGAGAGCACGAGAAAATTGGGTGCGAAAAAAGGTGATGAAAGAGGGCTGCTCAGGCTTTTATAGCTAGGGAAGCTAGAGAGAGTCACTGAAAGACTCAGAGGTACACACGAGGTCAAAGGTAGATGAAGGAGGAGATGGGGGCAGGTAGGGGAGGAGAGAAGAGAGGAAGTCAGTCTATCACCAAGCGACAAAGATTTAATGCGACACAACAACATTTAATACGCAAAGACAATTGCGTCAGTAGTGACACGGCTGGAGGAAGGAGAAGGTGAGCAAGGCTGACAGGTGGGGCCTGGTCAACACTCGGAAGGGTGGTCCAACCAAGGGGAGGTCGTAACCCAAGGGGTGGTCGTGACCGGTCTCCAGGACCACCCGGAGGTCTCACAGGACCACCCGGGAGGTCTTCCAAGACCACCCGGAGGTCTCACAGGACCACCCAGGAGTTCTCACAAGACCACCCAGGAGGTCCTCCAAGACCACCAGGAGGTCTCACAGTACCACCCAGGAGGTCTTGGACGGAGAGGGAGGTCTAGACGAAAGGGAGGTCTGGACAAAGGGATGTCCAAACAAAAAGGAGGTCTGGACAGAGGGAGGTCCAAATGAAAAGGAGGTCTGGACAGAGGTAGATCCCAAATGAAAGGGATGTCTGGACTGAGGGAGGTCCAAACGAAAGGGAGGACTGGACAGAGGGAGGTCCAAACGAAAGGGAGGTCTGGACAGAGGGAGATCTAGGCCGAGGGGAACATGGAGCAAACAGAGAAAGGAAAAACAACACCAGAGAACTCCAACGAACCCAGAACAAACCAACTTTTGATTTAGTTGAAGTTTAATTTAGTCATTTTAAACACCTTAAATTCCAAAATCTCAAGTTAAGCTTTAGAGCTCTCATCAAAACCAAATGGTTCTTTTATTTTGAAAATTCCAAGAAGACCAGAAAAACCGGGATGTTACAAAAACGCTCTACGATTTCTATTTTTTATCTTGCCGAGATCTGATCTAAATGTATTGGAAAATTGTGCTATAATCGTAGTGGCTAAGGTTTGTTCTTCTTTGAAATCGATTATCGTTGTCTAGAGGAGGCGTCTGGTAGGACTTAGGAGAGTCCATAATGCATGTAACGCATGGTGATTTGGTGTTGGCATTCTTAGTGACATGGTTTCCCTTGATCACGCAGGCTGCGTATCAAGTGCAGATTTGCCGCGTCCGATGTTAGAGAAGACTATTCTTCTACACCGATCGATGTTGCGGATGTGAAAACAGAAAAGGCATGTAATTGAGTAGTCGTTGTTCTGTACAATTCAGCCATGTCAAGTACTACTACTCTTTTACTCTAGTAAGATACGAGTTTTCTGGAATAGTTCTCAATGTTTGCAAATTGTAGTGTTGGGAGGAAGTGGATTTGTTGGTTCTTCTATATGCAGAGTCATTGCTTCTAAAGGCGGTGAGGTTGTGAGCCCCGGCAGTACATCTTTTCTCTTATTGTTTATAGAAACATATGTATTGTATAACATTGCCATGTTTTGTCATGCACATTGATCGACTGTTAAGCAATAGCAATTGTCTCCATTCTTCTTACTGCTTTTCAATAATATTTAGTTTAGCTTTCCCATCTCTTCATTTCTTCAATCAAATTGGCTCAATCAACTCATCATCACAATGTTAACTTTGTAAAGGTCTTGCACAACCACTTGAGTGAGTTGACCAATGTAGTACATGTTGTCCATCCAGCAAGCTCCTTTTCCAGAGAGCAAAATTGAACACTCACATGCCTCCTGTGTGTGTATGGTTCATATCCTCAAATTGTATGGACTATCTACTGACTTTTGCTCAATCAAATATGGTTGAATGTGAACCCATTTTAAGCTCTTTTGTTTTAGATATTTGGTGGATCACAAAAGCTCTATGTATTTCGTGACATCAGTTGATTGCCTTGACCATTCATCAAAGGAGCTGAATAAGTGTCAGACCCCAAATTTGTAATTTGGAATTCAGTTCCAACCATTTAGTTTTGATTATCGAGGTTCACCACTCGCCGACCATCGAGATTCGACCACTCAATACTCGGGCCGATGATCATCGAGTCTCGACTACTCGGCCGACATCGAGTTTCGACTACTCGATTCGCATCGAGCTTCAATCACTCGATTGTGACTACCGAAGTTTCGATCACGAGATTCGACCACCCAGTTTTGACTACTGAGTTTTGACCACTCAGTTGCGACTACTGAGTTTCGACCACTCAGTTTTGACTACTGAGTTTGTCAGATCCCAAATTTGTCATTTGGAATCCACTGTGTCAATCTGTGCCATTCCATGAATCAGTAGACAGCACACACAGATACATTCTTGGTTCATCACATACATTGTATACAACCGTATAATATATTACATTACAGGTTGTGTGGCCGACTGTTTTACAAAAGGGCCACGAAGGCCACACTACTACATAGCTCAGAGTACAGAATACAGGATAAGAGCGGAAGCAAAAGAAGTCATAGTGGATCCATTCGCTTTGCCCACAGGCAAGCAACTAGGGGTCCTGGCCTAAGCTCCACCATCTTCTCCACCATCTGGTCCAGCTGCCATGTAGTAGTCGTATGGGTCTTGATCGAGCGGCTCTGAAAGATTATATTGAACGAGCCTGAGTACACAACCGTACTCGCGAGCTAATACACAATGCAGTTTATTATAGATGTAAGGCTAGTCAAGGGAAGTTCAGACTCCTTTTATTTGCACAAAGCTAAGTTTGAATTAGGTTAAGTAGAAGAAAATCCTGAGACTTAGCATTTTTAACAAACAGGTTTTATAACTGAGTTTTGATTTGTAAAGTACTAGTGGAGATTCCATCTCCTATACCATTGAGTGGCTCCATCCACCCAATGCTCAGGCTATCCCGTATTTACCACTGGTCCTCGACCAGGCCATTTCAAATCCCTGGGATCCCACCCCATCTTTCCTTTCCATCAACAAATCATTTTGTAAAAATGAAAGTTTGTTCAAGTGAGCTCTCAGCACCGCTCTTGACCGTGAGCACGGCTATCTAGGTAGTTTTTTTACTCTACAGAGTTCACACACTTTACCCACAAGAGATAATCATCTTGATATATACACATGTTTCCTTAGACATGTGAATCAAGAGGAGATTATCACAAGGCATTTACAATGCTCAACCTCAACGCAACCCCACCCGCTAAGGTTTTCACTGCCCGGAGCCACGCTCCTAGGAGGCCCCCTCTTGCGTCGTGTGGTTTTCCTGTGGCTTCTACCCTTACCCACACCACACACCCACCAGTGGCGAAGCCACGCCGAGGCGAACAAATTAGTTAGCCAGGTCGTACCCATTATAGACTTGTGGTTGCACTGTTTTTACACGAGAGGTCATCACAAGAACTCGGTCCTTTATTGACTTGGGCGGTACATCCACATACCCCACCGGCGTGCATCACCAGCACCAGCCACTCTTTCCGGCCGCCCAAGTCAAAATCGGTTTTTCAGGTTTTCCTTTGTTTTCAAAATAACTTCTAGTTCAACATATCAGCCAGGCTCCAACCTCGACTACCCAAATCCAGTTTTCATGTTTTGAAAGATTGTTGTCATGCAATTTAATGCCCGCAAGACCAGGTATCTAAGCAAGGCTAAGCATAACACTTAGATACAGACTTATTAACTAGTATGTAATCCATTAACTCTAGGGTGACAAAGGATAGTGTCCAAGTTCAAAGATTGAAAGTTTATACACAATTATTGTTAAGGCATTAACTATGAGCTAGACCAATATAGTTGTATGAATCATAGTAATACAATTTCATAGTTTAAAGCAACATAATTTGCAAAGAGTACGTGCAATATGATCAAAGTATTGACTTGCCTTGATCGCGGTACTGCTGATCTTGTTCTGGATCAACCAAAGGGTCTTCAGTCGCTTCGGCTTCTATATATGTAAGAACAACCAAAATTCAAATAAGCACAAAGGGACTCAAATTGCAATTGAACATTCAAATGAACTCCAAATTGGGTATTTTCAGTTTAGTTGAGTAGATTTTGTTAGTTTCCGCCCTTTCTTTACCGTGTTTGGTGTTGGACATAGAATCCAAGTAGAGGAAGTAAGTGGTTTCCAAGTCGGTTGCTAATCCATATACGAGTCCTTGGTTTCGAGTACTGTTTTTTAGACTACCTGGTCGAAAGGGGTTTTGACTACGTGTAGTCGAAGGTGGTTCGACTATGCGTAATCGAAAGCGGTTCGATTTCCTGTAGTTGAAGGGGGTTTGACTACATTTCAGGCGAAAGGAGGTTCGACCACCTGGTCGGAAGGAGTCTCGACCACCTGGTCAAAAGGAGGGTCAACTAACTGGAGGGTCAACTACTTGGCCAGAAAGAGGTTCGACTATGCATAGCCGAATGAGCTACGACTACATGTAGTCGAATGAAGTTCGACTATGCGTAGTTGAAAGAAGTTCGACTACCTGGCCAAAAGAAGGTACAACTACGTGTAGTCGAATGAGGTTCGATGACTATGCGCAGTTGAGGGAGGTTTGACTATGTTCTGAGTGGAAGGGGGGCTCAGCTACTTGATCAAAAGGAGGTTTGACTACGTGTAGTCGAAGGAGTATGACTACATGCAGTCGAAGGAGGGGGGTCAACTATGTGTAGTCGAAGGAAGTTCGACTACTTGGGAAGACTACCCGACCTACAACGTACTTGTTGATCTGTCAATGTTTCCACGCAGCTAGAGTGAGGAGGAGCATCTGGTGGCTACTAGGAATGTATCGGTATGAAGCTGAGGGGACGAGCTAGCTGGAGCTGGTTTGGCGACGGTGGATCGTGATGACGAGCGAAGCTCCGAGCGGCAGTGATGGCCCAAGGAAAAAGAGTAGTCTTCAACTCTCAAGACAGCTCCAAGGAAGTAGGTATATGGTTCCGAATAAATGACTTGGGGTGTGCTTCACCGGCGAGGTCGACTTGACTGCTTGGGCTTATCTGGTCAGAGGGGAGGAAGAACAAGGTCGGCAGCTGTTCCTATGAACAAGGGGTGGAATCAATTGAGGGGGAAATGTCTCTTAGGTCATGGAAGATGAGCTGACGCATAAAATGAGAAAGAGCCTCACCGATGGGTGTCAACGGCGATGGTGGCGTTGCGATGGCGCTTGGTCGAAGCAAGCGCTCAAGCCTTACCTGGAGCTCAAGCTCGTTTGAGGTAGGGAGAAGGTGGGGCTTGCTCTAGTGTGGCGAAGAAAGGCAATGAGGGAGCTTGGGGTTGCTAAATATATATCAACACTGGGGCGGCGATGCATTCAGCACAGCCAGACAAGGAGGAGTGGCTAGTGATTTGACAGGGTTGGCAGCACAGTGCAGTCGATGTGACAGGTTGAGCGACAGGGAGTAATGGCCGAGTGGTAGAAATTGGCCAGCGCACCCAAGCCTAGTTGTAGCATCGCCCTAGCCCTCATGGGTCGCTGACGCCGAAGCGGGAGAGGCTCACCGCCATCGGGTCTTACTGACCAAAGGGGTGATCCTTACGCACCGAGTTCACCAAAGAAATTCTGGCCGGAGGAACAGGAAACATGGGAAAAGAATTGGTATTTATTGGACCTTTCTAATTGGGCTTCTTCATCACTTAGATGATTAGACATTGAATCATACTCCTTCAATTCTGAGGGTTTACACGTAATATTTAGAAGAGGAAAGCTTTTAAGTTTGGCTGCTTTGACCATTTATGACGGCAAGAGAAGCAAATGCAATTCAACAACTCTCGAAAATGCAATCAAGAAGAACGGCATTAGCTATCACACAAAAAGTTTTAAAACCCCCATGTGTTTGCATTTATGAATTTTTGGGATGTTACAATAAGCGAAGCGCGTGGCTCGGTTTAGTGGATATCAGTAGCTTGTAAACTATACTCTTGTTTGTTGTTTGCTAAGCTGTTGATCTCCTAGACTTGAAATAAATATGGGTTATGTGTATGTAACCGCATCCTGTTTTCCATCATAAGTCACTACTACAGAAAAGGCCTTTACAGACGGTTCAAAAACGCCATCACGCATTTGCCCGTGAGCCGCCCGAGTTTATGGGTCAAGAATGCATTAGGTCATCACAGCACGGTTTTCAAACCGCTCGTAATACATACTATCACGCACGGTTTGTAGATGCAACCATCGTGATAGTCGATCTACCACAAACGGTCTCAGTAGATGAAACCGCTCGTGATATTCGACCGCCACGCATTTGCGTCAGATGAAACCGCTCGCGTGATAGTCGACTACCATAGACGGCGTAGATGAAACCGCTCGTGATATTTCGACTACCACGCACGGCCCGAGATGAAACCGCTCAGTGATGATCGATTACCGAGAACGATCAGATGAAACCGCTCGTGATAGTCCACTATCACGCATAGCTTCATCTACGCATCGCTCAGGTAGTCGATCATCACTGACGGTTTCATCTACGCACCGTCTCGTGGTAGTCTTTGCATTGCTAAATCTATTTCGCTTATTGGCTAGCCTCAGAAATGCTAGCCATGCCCTCTGAAACAAGCACATCCAATTCTCATTCATTTCGAAGCACATCAAAATTGCATTCATTTCGTAAACAAGCACATCCAATTCACAAATCAATTAACTAAAATTAACCATTAATGTACATTAATTTACACACATGTACCATTATGTTCAATCTATCCCAATCAAGTTCAATCTGCTACACCGTGGAAACTCCCATTTGGATTTATGACCGTCTGCTCAGAATGACGCAAGGTGTGATCGAATTTTTATGAGCTCGCTCTGCTCCAACGCAGCTTCAATGATGGTCGCAACTCGTCGATATGAAGGTTAAATTCGGGCTTATATAAATTGGTAAGTATATATGAAATAATTGTTGAAAGATTGACAAACCCGAGGATCATTGGTGATCGCGAACCGATGAGTAGTTGCATGTTGTGGCAAACATAGTATCCACAGACGCTATGTCCGGCCATTACCGGTGGCACCGCAAAAATAGAATTGGTTAGTTCGAGAGGCATTGCTACGAAGTGTTATATAGGATTAATGTGTACTAGCTAGCAAGTACCGGAATTTTGATCATGTCCCAAATCCTTCCCTTGATATTCCATCCTCTAGCATGTAACACGTCGAACACCCCACGTGACTCCAAGTTAGCCTTAGCCATTGCAAAGGAAGGAAAGACTACAATAGAGTTTCTATGGAGGAAATGTGTTTACCGATGATTAAATTCGGATAGTTGTGAAGTTGTGAGTGGCCCTCTGAGGGAATCTAGGTATATTACGATTTCGCTTTGGTATAATTACAATTAGAATCCAATGGTACCTACACAGTATGTCAAGATGGTCATTAAACCTAAGTTCGTGTTGCTTATAAAGTACAAATCAACAAGTATAGCCGGAGTGCAACACTACTTACTTCGTTGTAGGGCAAAAGTATGAATTCCTTGTTGCGGTGAGCCATGAAAAATCTATAACGTAATTCTCGATTTAATGTTGCATTCGCCGTGATGCTTTGCTCTGAGACAATGTGTGGGTCGAGGAAACCTACCGGTGATTTCCTTCTTTCGCTTCACGGATCATGTATCTATTATACAAAAGCTAGGAGTTATATATAACATTTATCGATATTACACTAACATTGACCGTGATTGTACACACTTACAATTGTCCAAAGATCGTATGAGTGAGACGCCGAGCTCGCCGAGGTTGAAGAGACGTAACAAGTCGTCGAAGGTCACCGTGAAGACAAATAGCCTTGATACACGTGGTTAAAATGATCCTCCTTGAACTTGACGGTGACACCCGAGCGTCGTTGATCAACCGCTTGTTGGATCGCTCCATGTACCATGTATGCAATTCCGCAATCCAAATCCTAGGGTAGGGTCGTTTAACTTCTCGAGCAACGGCTCGCCTAGCTTGTATTTCCGCCAACGGCAAGAAGGGGATATCGAGAGGTCTCGATCGCCTTCGATTTGCCCTTGCCCTTGCTGCCTCGCTTTGTATAGGTCGACTTCACAAGAGTCGATCGAGCACGAGGTGTAGATGCATGTGATGTAGCGGCCCTTGCCGTGTCGGTCTGTAGCTTTGCCGGTGCGGTCAGTCCGTGGACTTGATGCCGCAGCAGACATTCCGTGAAGTTGACACCGCAGCCAGTAGCTCCGTGCGGATGTCCTCCTTGGGCCATGGATGAATGTTCCAACGGCTTGCCCTAGAGTCATGACCTCATCGTTTGGGGAATTTTCAATGGACGGCCTCGAAATTGGCACAAACACCGCCCACATTCACTTTTATGAAACCCGGCGCTAGATTTGCACTGCACCAAAGCTCCGACATCGGATGGATACACCGCCCCAAGCAACATCTAGGGCAACAGAGACATATCTCACTTGAGCTTGCACTTCAGAGCCACCCACGCATATAACGATACAAAATTAGCTACTCCAACAGCCTATCAATGGATTGAGCATTCCGAGATAATAATTATTACCGGATGTCATCGACGGAAAATCTGTCATCACCTATTGTGGTAGGGTTAGGGTTGGACGCACAGCTACTCGGATGTTTGGGGGGGCTGGCTAGCGGTATAGTAGGGGCAGGGGCTTCCAACTGACTTGGCATTTGCAATCCCCTAATCCTTTCCTCAAAGGTCTCTATCTGCTTTTGCTCGGACGCACGAATCCTTTCCTCAAAGGATTGAGTGACCTCCTGTGTGACTTTTTCAGTGACCTCCGCTCTGATTTTTTCAGTGAGCTCATCTCTGAGGGATGCACGAAGATCCTCTCGTAGCTTTGCATCGTGCTCGGCTTTGGCTCTCTTCCTACTCCGGTACGATCCGGAGTCCGCTTGGAACCATTGTTCCCATGTAACAAAAACACCAGCGCCTCTCGTGCGACCCGGATGCTCACTGTTTCCTAGGGCCGCAGAGAGTATATCTTTCTCCCTATCTGCCTGGAATGAGCCTTGGGAAGATTGTGCACTCAAGTTATCGCAATATAGCCCGACATGTCATTTCACTTCCTATGAAGTTATGGAGTAATTACAAACTAGGTAGTTCGATATCTTACCAGCGTTGGGACATTTCACGGTCTTCGGGTTTGGAAAGTACACTTCCCGTGGGCGAATACATAACCTCGCAAATAACCACCGTTTGCCAAGCGCACATCGCTGATCTCGAAATAGCAGGAGAGATTCAAACCGCTGGCTCGCTGTTCTGATCCCTCCATATCGAGGTTTTACCCGCATACCCGCCGTGCCGAGTCCGTGGGGTGCTTGTTTTTGCCTCGAGGGCCGTGTCGCCGCACTTTCACTCTTAAATTCATCTATCGCCTTCTTCGCCACAAACTCGCCCAGACTCTTCCAAGAATAGATACTTGTGGAAGGGCGGCTTCGATCCTTCTCCACGTAGTTCTTGACAAGCGTGCTTTGAAGTTCTTCCACGCTTTGCACGCCAGTAGTAACGCTGTCGTCGCCAAGACGGAGTCCGTGAGTTCTACCGGATCTCGAACGATGCGAGAATTTCCGCTAGCACGTTAGCTTCGATGGTTCGCACCACCTTCCATGAATCGTAGGTGATCTTGACCCGCTCTCGCAACTATTCCACCATTCTCCGGAATGCGACGCCGCTTTCGGCGAGGATTGATAGGGGTCCTGCATCGATCGACCTCGTGATGGTAAATCGCCCGTGGACCTTTTCGATATTCCTCTTCTTCTACCGGTTGGATATTGTTCCAGAGGATGGTGCATCATCGCACACATGAGGCGGCAATGACTCGTAATGAGCGGAAGACATCTTCACAAGAAATAGAACATCATGTGAACAAATGAAATCAAGATAAAGCTAAGATTTAACATTTTGATATTGCTATCGATGTAGAGTAAGCATTCCAATTAGAGCTCAAGTACAAACCCGATTATCAAAACAATTTCAAAGACAAGACTATTATCATCACAGAGCATTCATCTCAAGCCCACCACACCACATTCCAATGTATTCCAAAGAGCGATATCAAAACAAATACCATATGAATAATCGACTAGAACAAATACAAATTCCTAAAACAAGTACAATTATCATGAAGGACCATGACAGATTATTGATAGAAATAGTTAGGGAAAGGGCGTGAGGGTCGATCGAGAACTTCGGCATTGGTTACCTTTAGGCGCCGAGGAGAAGGACGAGGGGAGCAAGACTGAGCAAAGAGCAGGCGGCATCGAAGGGAGGCATGCTGCCTGGGGGAGGAGGAGGCGGCGGGCTCGGGCAGGGAGGCGCGTGGGCTCGGGGAGGCGGTCGGGCAGAGGAGGAGGCTCAGCGGGCTCGGGGAGGCGCGCTGGCCCGAGGAGGAGGCGACGCCGACGGATCGGGAGGAGTCGCACTGCTCGAGGAGGCGGCCGAGGACGGTGGCGACGGGCTCGGGGAGGAGGGAGCGAGAGGAGTTGAGAAACTTAATCGCTTGAGAGTGGCGCGCGCAAACCCTAGCTAGAGTCCGAATGTAAATAGATGGACATCACAAACGGTTCTAAATTAGAACCGCTCAGGATACACTATCACTGCATTTGCGGTTCTAACTTAGAACCGCTCGTGATATGTGATATCACGACGGTTTTAATAAAAACCGTCGTGATATGTGATGTATCATGCACGGTTCTCACTTAGAACCGCTCGTGATATGTGATGTATCACGAGCGGTGTTAATAAACAACCGTCATGATATACATGTATCACGAGCGGTTTTAATAAACAACCGCCTGTGATATACATGTGAGACGGTTTGTAGTTCAAACCGTCGTGATATTATTTTGTATTGGTTAATATCTAGATCGATTCGCTTATTGGCTAGCCTCGGAAATGCTAGCCATGCCCTCTGAAATAAGCGAAAAAGACAACAAGTACATGTATATACATCCAATTCACATTCATTTGAGAAACAATCACATCCATTTCACAAGACAAATCAATTAATTAACTCAAATGAACTAAAATTAACCATTCATCGTAACGCATATATACATATACACACATTGTTCAATTAATCTTTAAAATTAGCCCTTCATGATGATCGACGCGTATGTAGCTAGTTTCGTCATGTTCTTCTTCCTCGACCCTTATGCCGCTTCCAAAGGAGGCAACTCGTCAAATTGATTGTATTCTTCCTCGCCCACTACATTCTCAACTCCGACAATCCTCCTTTTTCCATGAAGAACTACGTGGCGCTTCTTATTTGCCGGTCGGTAACATAGAAGACTTGAACAACTTGGTTAGCCAAGACGAATGGTTCGCCTTTGTATCCGACACGCTCGAGGTCCACGGTAGTGACGCCAGTGCTTGTCGACCTTCACCGTGGAGATGGACCCAACGGCACCAAATAGGGGATCTTGAAAAGCACGAGTCGAGCTCCCATATCTCCTCTATTTGCCCATAGTAAGAGCTCCTCACCCATCGGATCTTGAATGCATCTATGCGACACCGCTACTCGTTAGTGCTTTTATATCCCGAGCTGCGTATAGAATGTGTACCCATTTATGTCGATCCTCGCCATGTTACAACTGTAAATGTTGGCCCTTTTGCCAACCATGTCAAGATATCACTTGACAAGCTCCTAGCAAGTCGCTCCTTCAACCATTGGTTGAACCGTCATTGTGTTGTCTCGTGATCCAAACATCCGCCGCCCGGATTACATTGTCAAGCACGCCCTTGTCCGGTCGATATACTGGGACACTTCACCATGTGTTGCAAGACCGTGAAATGGGCTTGAGCATACGCATCCATATTTGAAGTGATTGCTTTCCTTCCGATGGTCCCGATACCCTCGAGCCTCCCTCATAGCGAGATCGAGGCACACCCATCGGTTCGACCGAGCCATGTAATCGGCGCGAACTCAATGACCTCTTCGGTTGCATAACCTTCGACGATGCCGCCTCCGCCGAGATCGATTCCGACATATGACTTGAGAATTCCCATGAACCTCTCAAACGGATACATGCTACGTAGGAACACGGGCCCGCACATCTTTATCTCCCTCACAATATGAACAATGAGATGGACCATGATATCGAAAAACGACGGAGGGAAATACATCTCAAGATCACATAGAGTCGTCACCACCTCGTCCTGCAGAGCATCTAGTCCTTCGGGATCAATGACCTTCTGAGCAATTGTGTTAAAAAAATAACACAGCCTCATGATTGTCTCTCGGATCTTGATCGGCAAAATACTTCTAATTGCAACAGGGAGCATTTGTGTCATCAACACATGACAATCATGAGACTTCATGCCAATTAACTTCAAATCTTTTATCGAAACAAGTTTCTTCATGTTGGCGGAGTAACTAGACGGAACTTTCACGCCATGCAAGCACCGGCACAGTTCGGTTCTCTCGGCCTTGGACAGAGTGTAACAAGCAGGGGGAAGGTACGTTCATCCTTTATCGGTCCTTGTTGGTGCTAACTCAGTTCGATGTCCATATCAACCAAGTCAAGCCGCATGCGTTGACACCATCCTTTGTTTTGTCACGAATGTTCAAGAAGAGATCAATCAAGTCATCACATACATTCTTCTCTCGCATGACGTTGATGCAATGGCGAACTTCTAGGTGCTCCCAATAAGGTAAGTCCCAAAATATTGATCTCTTCTTCCACATGTTCTTCTTACTTGTCCTCGATTTACATCCCTTTCCAAGCACAACATCTAAATCCTTAACCATATCATAGACCTCTTTTCCGCTTAAATGCCTTGGAGCCGAATCGTCCTCCTTCTCTCCGTCAATTGTTTCTTCATCCTGCGGTATGGGTGAGCCCTCCAAGGAACCTACGATGACGCATGTACACGGTTTTGCGCGAGTGATTCACCACACACTCTCGGTATCATCTAAGCAAAGGAGTACAGCTTTGGCCCCTTTGTACTCGCCCGACAGATTAGCAAGGGCGGGATAATCATTTATGGTGCGTAACAACAAGGAACGTAAAGTGAAGTTCTCTCGCTTGTACGCATCCCATACATGTACCCTTCAATCCACAAGATTTTTAGATCTTCCATCAATGGTGCTAGGTACACATCAATATCATTCCCGTGTTGCTTCGCCCTTGGATAAGTATCGACAACAAAATATACTTCCGCTTCATACACAACCAAGGAGGAAGGTTGTAGATACAGAGCGTCACGAGCCAAGTGCTATGTCAGCTGCTCATGTTACCGAAAGGATTCATTCCATCTGTACTCAATCCAAACCTTATATTCCTCGGTTCCGCACCGAAGTCTGCAAACCTCCTATCGATGTTTCTCCACTGGGCGGAATCAGCAGGGTGTCTTAACTTTCCGTCATTCTTACGCTCCTCTGAGTGCCAATACAGTAGTTTTGCATTCTTTGGGTTCGCAAAAAACCGCTTCAAATGGGGAATTACAGGAAGATACCACGCCACCTTAGCAGGAGGTCCTTTCTTTACCTCGATTCCCTCGTCGTCATCTGATTGCTTCTTACGCTTGTATCGGGATGCGTTGCACACCGGACATACATGCATGTTTGTATACTCGTTACGGTAGAGGATACAGTCGTTCGGACATGCATGTATTCTTTCTACTTCCATTCCCAATGGACAAAGAACCTTCTTGGCTTTGTAGGTGGTTTTGGGCAACTCGTTTCCCTCGAAAGCATGTCCGCTAAGAGACCTAATGACTCAGTGAAACTCTTGTCTGACCAACCGTTGCTTGCCTTCAATTTCAGCGGCTTTAAGCACGGATGACAACCTTGTGTATTCCGACTTGCAGCCGGGAACAAAGGTTTCTCCGAGTCCTTCATCACGCCCGAATTGAACATACTCCCTCTCATCACGCTTCCTTCGCATCGCTAAGCATCCGATCTAGATTGTCATCGTGCGGCCTATCCGAATCGGAACCACAATCGACATCATTCGGTGGCATATCGTTGACTTCAGATAATATGCTCTTCACCATGATCGGTCCAACATGTATAACCCTTTTGAAACCCCTTCAATCAAGTGTGCTTCGATCTGCGCTCGGTTGTTAAACATCTTTAGATTCTCGCAATCAACGCATGGACAAGACATATATTCCGCCTTATTCAACATATCCTCCTCGGCGGCTCTTGTAAAAGCACCGCGCCATTAATGTACTCTTCACTCACACGGTTCTCGGTGTACATCCAAATTTCCATCACACGGTTCGTATTGAAAACCCCGAAAATAAATAAAAGGGTGATGACTTTCGAAAGCGTATTTTCTGAGGCTTAATTACGATTTTTTCATTTTTACATTTTTCCGGATTTTATTAACTTACATGTGGGCCCTACTTGTCAGTGACTCATTTTTTATTTCATGATTTTATTTATAAAATCTATGGCGGTCCCACATGTCATAGACTCGTTAGTTTATTAACTAAATGATTAAAAACAATAGGATTAATTTGAAGCTCAAACTGGGCTTAGGGGTGACATCGCATTGCTATATAGTCATGGCTCGGCCCTAAGGTCTCACCTGAGGCGAACCGACAGTGATGTCCCATGGAGGCGCTGAAACTAGCGATTTCGCGCGCTCAAACTACTCAAATTAAAGGATGCTTATGCTTGAAGATCTCACCTCGATCACGAGGAAGGTGTCAATGAAAGTCGGGAAGGTCCAAGGCGCTGCCGGTCGCCGATCGGTGAATGAGAGGCGGCGGCAAGCTCCTCGGCGACAATATATAGCTGAAATGGACCAGCCGGCCAAATGAGGTGAGGCGATGTACTCAAACCGCACGCACGCCAGAGATGGAGATCAAGAAGACTATATCTGTTGGCGGGAGGCGGAGCTATATATATACGTCGTGATGAGTTAATTATCACGGACGGTTTTAACAAAAACCGCTCGTGATATTGGATAATATCACAGACGGTTCATGTTTGGACAAATGCGTGAAGTATCACGAGCGGTTCTAACCAAAACCGCTCGTGATATTTGGTTAGAACCGCTCGTGATACTTCACGAGCATAGCCTCAAACATGAACCGCTCGTGATATGACATCTTCACGCATTTCGGTTTTAGCGCGAGAATAACACGCACGGTGGGTAAACAAAACCGCTCGAGATTGTGTTTATCTGAGCGGTTTCGATGAACCGTCGTGATCAAAGCGTCCCATATTAGCATTTCGTAGTAGTGAGTGGAAAATGCTACCAAGGATCGCTTTGTTATTTGTTCGATGTGTTAAACTATCGGGCTCCAAAGAGCCATTATGACTCTTCAATCATCAGTTGGCTTTGTATCCTCCATTCGTTGTACTTCATTTGTTGCTGGAATTGTTGAGTTTGTGTTCAATGGTGCTGAAGTTGTAGAACTGAACTCTCTCTGTGTCACCTGCTTCATCCTGTATGTGTGCTTGCTGGTGGAAATCCAAGAATTTGACTTCACTCTAGACATTTGTGTTGGAGCTGAGAGCTTTGGTGCATTTTCATGCATCATTTTTGTGTAATATACTGGGGAAAAGAGAGGCCAAAGGCAGTAAGGCACCATATTTTCCAAGTAAATGAGCATGTTAGGAATCATACACCAGCACATTGCACTTCCAAACCCTAATACTTGGTTGTGATCGCCCTTTTTAATTACTTTTTGGTGAACCAGTTGTGATCATCCGGTGGTTGCTGTGGTAACTTAATGTCGGAATCACCAGTTTGCTGTAGTCAATTGCGCTAGTTATCGTTAATTGTTGTTAAATGGTGTCAATTGCATTAATTGTCATTAAATGGCATCAAATAAGACATTACTTTCCTCAGGAGTATTTCAGACATTCCCTGTCTCAAAAGCTGCAACCACTTACCTAAAAGTCAGACAGCTAAACACCAAACTTCTTCATTTCAAATTGCTCACTCTGCGGTTGCTCAAATTTCTACAAATTAACCGAATCCGCTTTTTAGAAAAGCTACAGCCGTGCCAAACAAGCCCTCAGTCATCTCAGTGCGAAGCGGCCCTTGCACTAGCAATCATGTTTCCTCCAGTCGACTCCTCATCGCCTCGGCTTCTTGTGCCTTCGGCAGCAGAGGTGGTCTTGCCTTGGCCCTCGCTCTCTCAAGCTACGCTCAAAGTTCCCCCGCTTGGCGAGCCTCGGTCGTGGACCGAACGGCCTCGGCATGTGACTCCATCGGTTGCCTTCGTAGATCGTCCAACTCCCACTCGATTTCCTCGTCGCCCCTCGGGCCCGATGTCCCTTGAAGCTGCAGTCTCACCGGTGACTTGAACCACGATACAAGGGTTTTGCGGGACTTTGGGGGCCTGGGTGGTGCAGACTGCGATCCGGTCTGACTTTGATCTCGGGGGAGGGCTCGTGCCTTCAATTTCGGTCTCTGGGACTTCGTCTTCTTGGGCGACATGACTTCTCGAACAAGTCCCCACGGACGGGGCCAACTGTCGTCGATACAAGACCGTACAACAAACTTGTAGGCACCCCCGGTCGAATACGTCGACCGCCAGTGTAGGGGAGACCTCCATGAGAATCAAACACCACGATTCATCCTCATGTATTGCCTATGTGTAGTAGTAGTTACAGAAAATGACCTCCCCTCTCCCATTTACATGAAGCCTATTTATAGAGTGGGAGAGGTAGGCATGCGAAGTTATATTGTTGCCCTCGGTATCTAGTATTTTCGTCCGTTTCGCCAAGCGGATCCCGCCACCTTCAAGTGGAGTCCGCCGATGTATCGTACCTCGGCGAGGTTGGCCCCTGGACCTCGTCCGGAGTGGGTTCGCCGATGTGCCATACCTTGGCGAGGTTGGCCCCCGAACCTATCCGGGTGTCATGCCTTTGCGGGGTTACCGTCAGCTCGCCTGTCCAGGGTTGGTCTCCGGACCTCGCCACGAGTGAGTTTGTCGATGTGCTGTATCTCGGCGAGGTTGGCCCCAGGACCCCGTCCAGGGTTGGTCCCCAGACCTTATTTGGAGTGGGTTCGCCGATGTGTTGTACCTCAACGAGGTTGGACGTTCGGGTGTCAGGCCTTCGCAGGGTTACCGTCGGCTCAAGGTAGCATGGAGACCCTCCTCCAACAATAAGGTTGTACTGTAAAAAAAATTCATCACTATTTCGAAATCTCTGAAATAACCCACCACAAAATTTTACATTATTGTTGTACACAAAAATGATATACCTCTATGGCACCTCTACACCGGCCTGAGAGGATTTAAAAGAAGCTAATCTATGACCTGATAGAACAAAACCAAGAGAAGAAAGAGAAAAGTAACACTTCAAAAAGCCAGTCATCTAGACACACTTCTAATATATCCGTCACATTACTCTGCTTGCTGGCCATCATTCCTTATACACTCTTTTTGTATGGAATTGGCTCCTGGGAGCAGAAAATGGACCAAAAAGGAGGGATCTTGAAATTGGAGGTGCAAAAGCTTTATCTAGTACATGAAAGACCTGCAGGACTCCTGACAAATAGGGGGCAGATCCCACAAGGAGTCACAGGGATCATTTCCCATGTCAATGCTGTCCTTGTCCTGGACTCCATTCATGCCACGGGATGATGCAGAGTCTTGCTTTTCCATCTTCATCTCGTCCAGCTCTGCAATCACTGAGCAAGCATTGCTCCTAGCCATGTCGCATCCACCTGTGAGCGGCAAGCTGGTGTTGAGTGCCCATGATTGATCAAACTGTTGTGAGGCCAGGTGGAATTCTTCGCTTCCACTGATCAGGTATGGCCTATAGACTTCATCAGCTATGCGCTGATTTGATAGGTTGGGAATGTGAATGCCACACCTGCTCATAGCAATGTTAATGCTTGAGCTGGTACTGCTACTAGGACTGACATTACTGGTGGTTGTGGTGATGGTGCTGGTACTTGTGCCGGTTGCAGCGGTTGTGTTGACAGTGCCAGCATGGCGGAATGCTGCAGGGCTGAAGCCGATGGTAGGCTGAGGCGCGTTCTTCTTGAGCTTCTTGTGGTTGACGAGAGTGCGAATCCTCGACGCGAGCGGCGAGTCCGGCGAGGCGTGCGTGGCGAAGTTTGTGCGCGTGTTTGAGCCCCTGAGGAGGCAGGCGGCCTCGTCGTAGGCCCGCGCAGCCTCCTCGGCGGTCTCAAACGTGCCGAGCCACATCCGTATATTCTGGGTGGTGTCCTTGATCTCTGCCACCCACCTCCCTGAGGGCCTTTGCCTGACGCCCACAAACTTACTGCTGCACTTGCCTCTCACTTTGGGCTTGTTGGTTGCCTTTGTGGTTGGCACTTGGTAATGGCATTGCTGCTGGGTATGGCTTTGTGGCTGCTGGAACTGGAGCTCCATTGAGAAGAGAACAGAGTACTACAACCTTTGTTTGTCTTGTGACCTCTGGTCTGAACTTTGGGGGAGGAGCTGGTGTCTGAATTTAAGGGGAAGTTCGATGTTCAGATGTTGGGATTAGTGGGAACCTTGTCATGGTATGCATGTCCCTGATGCTGAAATCTTTGTAATGGGTTAGAGGGTGGCTGAGTTTTCTAAGAGGCACAGGAGCATAATGCTATATTATGTAGCTTATTTCAATGTTTGATATGGTCTTAGTGGCTGACATGTTTGTTCTTTACCCTAGTTGACAAAATCCACCTTTGTTTGAGGCTGTGTGATGAGAGCAACATGTTTGATGCTTCGTTGCTATGATTTACTGAACCATCGGCGTGAACCACCTCATAGTTAGTACTGTGGGCTTTACTGTTAGAATTGGGCCTTATTTGTAAACGCTCATTCATTCTTAAAATTCTAAAGTATGCATGGTTTAGTCCCATACTGCCTAGTCAAGTGGTGGGAGAGTAATTTATAAAGTGAAATCCTTACCACCCGTTGATACATGTGATACATATCATGGAGTGACATGAGGAGGACTGTAGCTAAAGTCACACACACGGACGTACGCACGCGCGTGTGTTTATTCGCGTGACAATCACGTGACTTATGACTTGCGACGCACAACCGTGAACATGCCGTGAACCAAGTCCATCTTTCTTTTTGCTAGCCATACATTTCTCTCTCTCTAGTCAAAGGCATAGACCGGTATGATGCCATATGATCAGTGAGAGTTATTCCTTAGACCACCCTTGGACCTCCATTGGAGATTGCTTCGAATCACTCCAAGAGAGTGTGGAGATCCTCTTAGACCTTTCTTGGAGATTTTTTTGGATCACTCCAAGATAGTAGGGTCGAAACACTGTGATCAAAATAAAGTAGTCAATTCAAAGTGATCCAAATAACGTAGCCAAAGTTATAGACTAGTGGTCAAAGCTGTAGACCAACGTGTAATCATGATATGATAAATACTGCTTAATTACCATTAATTGGTTTTGAATTAACAGTTACCAGTGTTCTAATAGGTGCTTTATTGAGCAAGTACTAGAGAGTAATTGACTCGACCCTTAAAATGATCCGGAGACGTCCAGACATGCGATTTTTGATCAATTCACTTCCATTGTTCCAAATTCTTCCTCTATGTTCTCTTGTGCTGGAGGGTTGTGCTGTTTGAACCAAGCCGTCCCTTCTCCTCAGTGTGCACCGGAAGAAGGGTGAGCGGTATCTCCGAACCATTGTCGCAGAGTTCACCTGCACGGGACGGCAATAAGGTTTCTGGACAGCGCATCTGCGCGACCGCTCGCTGCACTGCGACGTCTACGATCTGCACTGCAGCAAGTCTGCACTGCTTCTTATTCTTCATCACGCTCGACTGTAAGTTGGTCTTACGACCAAACTTTTCTGTTATAAATCTTTTATTGTGTATATTTAGAAGTGCAATAAGTAGCCTGTTGTTAGTATCGATTTATGCATCACTAGTTATTTGTGATCTTTGCCTTATAATAAAATATGGAATTAAAATGTTGTCCACATTTCCAACATTTACTCCCTCATAGTTACTGAACTGTGGGCTTGAAGCCTTGAGCTCCCTCATGGTTAATTAAGTATAGAAGTTTATCTTGCATATAATCAAAAGATCTTTTTGTTGTTGTGTTCTTCAGTTCCAAGTCCCATCCTAGGTCCCATCTTATTAGGCTCAAAATGCTCTGGATTTAGGTTCAAAATGCTGTGGAGTTCTTCATATTAAGAAATGAATTAGATTCATCTAATGATTGGAAGAGATCATGTGGTTTATAATAATTTCTTTTGCAGGCGTCTGATACTTATTGGGCTATGAATTTTGTATGAGGTCACATGGTTGCTGAAATTTCAGCAGAAGCAATTGTGAGCCAAAAACTTGCGCAGGTTACTAGTTACTCCATTTTCTCAGAGAAAATAGACTTAAATTAATATTTTCAAAGTAAAAAATTGTAAAAGATTCTGTCTCCGGCACTGCATTAGTTTAACACAAAAATTGTAAAAGATTCTGTCTCCGGCACTGCATTAGTTTAACACTAGGATGTGTTTTGCTCAAATGCTAACAGCTTAGTTTATTTGCTTTGTTGTCCCTAACTACCTGCTTGCAGATATTTTACATGCCACACCATCTCTCCCAAGGAAATCGAAGCAGGTCGTGACTGCACGATTTTTCGCCACTTGGCAGCGCCCCTGGAGTTCATGGCTTCATGTTAGGTGACAACAACATGGATGCTTGTAAGAATTAGAGAAGATGATGGCATTTTGAGAAGTGATTAAAGAATGGGCAATGTGGTTAGCCATAATCTACTACCATGACCGGGGCAGGATGTTTTAATTTTCAGCTTGTGCTTCATACACCTGAAATATTTTTGTGATGTTTGACTCAGGTTGTCCTAATGTTTTTGTAGTGTGTTGCTTGGTTACACTGTTGAAGATTCTGCGAAAATTGTTTTATATATGTTGCTTTCTTTGAAAAGGAAGTTCAGTTTGGTATACGTTGCTGTGAAGTGGTACTCAATTGAGGATGAAATTTCAAGTAATTTTTGCTGTTTACTGCATTGTTTGTGATACTGTAAGATCGCAGAATTTTTGTGATTCTGTTTAAATTTTGGCAGTGATATCATGAGATTGAAATATCAGTTGAATGTTCATGTGCAATTTTTAGATTGGTGGAGCGGCAGAAAGTAAACTTATAACTGCACTCTTGTGTTCCATGACCAGAGATGTCAGTTGTAGTATTGTAGATGTGGTGGCACTGGCAGGTTGCTGGTGCCTCCGGAGGCAAAGACCCTTCACCCTGTCAGCTGTACAAACTGTAGAGAAAGAAAAGGAAATAAAATGTGTACATGTTGAACATTACATGCCTAGTTAGGCAACGTTGAGAAATGCAGAGGTCAAAGTTAGTGGAGTCCATCATCGCCAAACAAAAAGAAAAGAAAAGAAAATGAAGAGACAAGCTCAAAAAAGAAGGGAAGAAACAACAGGAACACACACTTGACACTTCATCTCTGAAAATTAAGAAAGAACAACACTTTGTAACCCAAAATCAGCGCTTACTTTCTGTCACAAATCAAACACACAGTATCTCCGTGTTCTTAAATGAAAGACATCTCACGACCCACGATTGGCGAAATTATTAATATCTTGGGAAACATGCGGGATTTGTTCTAGTAAGCGGATAGGACGGTTTTGTATTACTGAAGCGCCTACTGCTGTCGTGCAGACCATCTTGCAGCCTCGCTCCTTTCTTCTGAGACTGTTTGCTACTACTCTCGTACTCTCCTTGACATGCTTAGAGCAAACGATTTCCATCTGTTCTTAATCTTAATCTTTACTTCCACACATACATTCATGATGTTTCCTTTGTATTAACAAGAAATTAAAGGAGGTTTGTTGAATACCGCATTACATTTCCTAAGACAGACACATGGTCTTGGACTCATGGGTTGGGTGAACTCTCTGTCATGGGTTAGGTGAACTCTCTCTATCTCTGACTCAAGGGTTAGGCGAACTCTCCTCAGATTTCCAACGCTGCTTTCTCTCTCTCTCTTCTGGTCAATGCTTACCTTTTTTTCCCAATTAGTAACTCTGCTCTTGCACCAAGTGGCAAGTTATGCGTTACACCTCTCTCTCTCTCTTGGACTCATGGGTTTGGTGAACTCTCCACAGATTTCCAACGCTGTTCTCTCTCTCTCTTCTGGTCAATGCTCACCTTTTTTTCCCAATTAGTAACTCTGCTCTTGCACCAAGTGGCAAGTTATGCGTTACACCACACTAATTAAGGGAAAGACCCCTGCAAGGCTTAATGTCTCCCAGATGATTCTCTAAAATGACACTCCTGTTCGGCCAAGTTTCTTCTTCAGTTTCTCTAACCCGTCTACTTCAGCTTCTAGCCTCCAAAATGCAGCTTATCTCTTACCCAATTAGAGACTAGGGCCGGCTTACCATATCTTGTCATGTTACTCGAAAGGGAACAAAAAAAACTCTAGTCATTCGTAACATAGAACTAGGTTGAAAATGCGCATGTTGCCACGCCGGCAATTATAGATCGTTATGATGACAATCATATGTTCGTAAATCATATGTTTGGAATTTTGTATAATGTTGGTTCTGACTCTTGTTATCTTTTTCCTTGTCCATAGAATCTGCTCTGTGCAGAATATGTGCAAAATAAAGCAAATGGTAACAGATTAAAATCCAGAAAGATGGGTGGCGTCTAATGATAACCTGAGCAGGATGTTATATAATGGCTATATATGGGCACAGCCTAAAAAGATCATGTCAGCTAAAAACTACAATCACAGTACTGTGAGTGAGATGTGAGCTTCTATAGACATCAAAAGACCATGTCTGGTAAAAACTAACGTAAATGGAGGCATATTTTTTGAAGAGCATTCTTGGAGCAAAAGTTGTATATCATAACGGCAGCACCGACGGGGTAGTTGTAATACCCCGTTTAATCTTTAGAATTATAATTGAATTTCAAACCTTTTATCGGGATTTAAAATGGAATTTCAGAATTTCTCTAGAAGGGGGATTAAATCTTGGGCCAAAGGCCAAAAACCTTGACCTATTAGGGGCAACCAAAAACCCTAGTTGTACTGTAGCACACCGTGCTACAGTACCACCACCGCTTGCTACAGCACCGTGTTGCTGCAGTGCCCACCTCCTCCATTGTTGCTGTCCAAGAAGGAGGGAGAGAAAAGAACCCTTCGGGTGCCGCCGGCCAAGGAGAAAAGAATAGGGAGAGGGAGAAGGTAGGGGAGAGGAGAACCTCGCGGAGATTTCAGCGAACTCATACGCATCTTCTAGGGTAATAATTCACCTCCTCGTTGTTTAAGTTCAATTAGATCTATGGTAGTTGTCGTTTAGCGAATTGTCGCTACTACTGCGATTGGAATCAGTATTTGTACCCTGTTTGTTCGTCAGTTTTCGGCTAGTTCAAGGCAGAATTGGAGGTTAGGGTCTCCTAGAGAATTGTGGGGATTATCTTTAGGTTTCTACAGGTTCTGCGATCACCTAATTTGGAGTTGTAGTTTGGGAGATACGTTAGTTTCTTTATTGCTGTCTAGAAATCCTGGCGAAATACAGCAGTCGTTTTGTTTAATAAATAAGGTTTTGTTAATGGCCTATTCAGGGAGGTCTCCCAACACAAATTTCGTAGTAAATTATCTTAGATTTCCAGATTGTTAAAGATCATGAATTTTGGTTCCGCCATTTGAAAGATATAGATTTTCTTGTACTGCCGTTCATTCTGTCTATTAGATTCTGACTTTAGGTTTTCAACTGTATGTTAGATTCAGATAATGGAAGAATTAGAGGATCTCGCCAACTAAGTTATTGTAGATAATTTTGTTATCTTTCCATAGAATCTGAGAATTCGTTTTTATGATTTACAGAGCGAAAGTTATGTAGTTTATAAGGCCGCTGTCTAGTTGTAGTTTCCTGCTAGTTTATCGTCTGATTTGAGTATATTTTAAACCTTGGGTTTTGGGAGGGCGTTTGAAAGCGTTGCGAATAGCGTCATGTTACCATGTCGATCTTATTTTGAGTAACTTGATTGTTGTAAGAGGAGTGGCTTCGAGGTTAGTGGCACCTTCCTTGCCTCCTAACGTATCACAACACGAAAAGCAAGTACAATTTGAATTGTCTTGACTGTTTATTTGTTCAAAGTGATTAATGCTTATGCAATGGCTAAACTCTACGAATTGTGAGTAATTCTAGTATTACTTGTTTCCTTTCATGGTTGATATCCCATGCTTCTTTGAGAGTATGTTTTTCATTACAATGTCTTTATTCATTCATTCATGATTCACCCACGGGAGTGGGTAATGAAGTCCCATCATTCTAATATGGGCAAATAAGACCTATCATTCCAATATGGGCAAATTGGATCCCTGTTTGAAATATTCTTCATTAATTTATATTTTAGAATTTTAAAAGGAGTTTAAATTGAATTAATTAAAACTTAAACTAATTAAAGTTGGTTTAGTTGAGTTTGGTTGGATTTTAAAGTTGGTTTTTCCTTTTGCCCTAATTTAAAAATAATTAATTGCAAAAATTAAAAGCAATAATTAAGCTGAAAATATTTTTACTAAGTCCTAAATAATTCAAGGGATTTCTGTGAATTTTTCTAGAATTTTTGGACGGCTTAAGTTCCCGTCAACTCCCGTGCACATCATGCAAGCCGTGCTGCCACCCATCCCTCTGCCATTTCTCTTGCAACCTCCATGCCCTACCGACTGCTCCAGCCATGCCTCTAGCTGCTGCTGCTGCACGTTGCAGTGCAGCACGCCCGCGCTAGCTCCCAGCGCTGATTCCCCCATGGCTGCACCATCCCATCTCCTGGCCCTCCCCCATGCCCTGGAGCCCGGGATTCTTGCCACCCTCACCTGCCCTGCCGCCCCATTCCCTGCTGCCCATCTTTTCCCCACGTCGCTCCCTATGCTTCTTCCCGTTGCTGCCTCTTGCTGCGCCTGCCATCTCCCTTGCCGCACGCCCTCAGCGCCCCTCCCCCATGCTGCTACGCCATGTACAGCGTGCCAGCCCTCCCCTCTCGTGCTGCCTCCCCTTCCCCTTTCTCTTCTATAGAAGCAGCAGCACCTCCTCTCCCCTTCCCCCTTCGTTCTTCTCCAAACCAAAGCTCCCTGCTGCTGCTCCACCAAAGCTCCCCACTGCCGAGCTCATTTCCTCCCCCAGCCGAATCAGCCAGCAGCCCAGCTCCAGTGCGCCACCTCCCGTGCGTCCTCTACCCGTGCAGCTCCCTTCATCCCTTATCTTCCTTCCCCTTGTGCTGCTCTTGTTCCTTGCCGTCGCCTGCTGCCAGCCCGGTTCTTCCCCAACCGAAGCTCCCTCTTCTGCTCCATGTTCTTCCAGCTAGCCGACCCCATGCATGCATTGCTTGTAGATCCACTTATCTTGCTTCATGCAGTCTAAGAACTACTACACGCTCCTCCCCCTTGTGCTCCTTCCTCCTCCCCTCCACCCTTTCTTCTTTTCTCTTGCGTGCAGCCACTTCCAAGGTCGTGCTCTACTAGCACTACTATGCAACAGCATCCCCTCAACACACGAGAGAGCTTGGTGATGCTGCAACAGCCTCACATCTTTTCTCTGCTAATGTTCTCTCGTTGCTCACTCACTGAGTTGTTTTTTTCTTATGCATGTACAAGAGAAAGTGCAGTTGCTCATGCAACTAACTCCTTCGTATGCAAGCCACTGCTAGCTGCTGCCTGCTCCTCCCCTTGCTGTACTGCTCCCTCCTCGCCTCCATTTCTCCCTCAGCCGAAGCACCTCCAACTCCCCTCTGTCTCTTCTTTTGGCCGAAGCCAGCACTGCCGAGCTGAGCATGCTGCAATCACCCACTGCATGCATCCTTACACTAACTTATCTATCACACATGCATGGAGGACTAGATAACTCACGCACGCACGTACTAGCTAATACATACTCATGTAGTAGTGCTTGCATTAATGTGTTTGTTGCATGCACGTAGCTGCAAGTAGTTTGCATATAGCACTATAGTATGGTCTGCATGCATATAGCTTTGTATTAGCAAGTTGAGGGAGAGTTTTTGCTTGTGCTGTGCTTCATCCGAAAAGGTCCAGTCGGCATATAGCTTTCAGTTCAGTGAGCTCCGGTGTGTTGAGTTCGGTGTGGCTGCTTGGACATGAGATTAGGAGTTAGTAGTTTGCACGTCTACATCCACATGCACATAATCATGCACCAAGCTTCACCATCTCCGTTCTCCCTCCTCGGTCACTCATTTCTCAAGCCGACCGCATCGCGGCGTGCCCCTCGGCTTCCTCTTCATACCCCTGGAATTCGCCCCTCTATCTTGCCGCAAGCAAAATTTTTCCGTCGGCGACCGAACCACCTTCTGTTATCGTTTTCGGTGCCGTCTTTGATCCCCCGATGACATCGTCACCACCGTTGGCTTCGCCTCACAACGTTCTACGTGGTGCTCCCTTCCTTTTCTCCGAAGCATCACCGGTTTACCAGCGCCAATATTTCCCTGTGCGCCTTTTTGCACGCCACCGCCGCGCCGGACCTCCGCCGGCGACGCCACCACCACCATTGGGTCCGTCTCGCTCCCGAGATTCCATTTTGGTAGTTCGCCGACCGCCCCTCCCTTTCCCTTGCCAGCTCCATCATTTTTGGCTGAGCCGGCACTATTCATGCCTGATGTTATTCTATATTTCATGTGAAGGCAAACTTAGGATATTCGTTCTCCTCCATCTGAACTCGATTCATGGATTCTTGGTTCTAAATTCATCTAAATTCCTTGTCTTCCTATTAGTATTTATTTGGTATTTATTTGGATTTTATTTGGAGTTGTTTTATTTATTTAGCTTTGTTAAGCTCGTATAGATTCCTTGCGTTTGAAGATTTCATGGAACGAAGCGACCAAAGCACCTCTACTCTTCAACGAAGGCAAGTCGTGAACCTTTGATCATATTGATCCCATTTTATAAAAAGTATATTGTTTTATATAAACATGCATTGCTAATTTTATAACAAATGGTTTGGGTTTAGTTAATTACCTAATTGCCTTATGCCTCCTTGATAAATTGCAATCGACATGTATCCTTGAATGACATAGTCCTTGGACACCCTAGGATGGTTAATTATTAGTTGGACATTATTGTACTACCAACAGGGGCACGTTTTATTGCTTAGTCATGCTCTAGTAGGCGTTGGTCTCGATCTCATGATTCAATAAATGTTGATTTGCCCTAGCGCACATGGTTTGTGGCTTGTGTAGTGACGACTGTGTTGCTAATAATGCGAAGTATATTTGCATAAGATTCCTATCATTGTGAAGGGTGGTCATTTGGCGGAGTTGAGCGAAAATGATTTATGCTCGGACGAGTGGGTGGTGGAAAAGGTGGGTCTACACACTTGGAATGTGGAAACGTCTCGTCCGAGCAACCAACTAAGGACTTAACCTTGAATCATTGATCCGGGCCATTCTGGTACCACCACATGTCTAGACTGGGCTAGACCGGCCGACTAATTAGTAATGTTTTGGTTCATCTGTCTTGGTTGGGAAGCCGAACAGAGTCAAAAGCAGAACTTTGTAAAAGCCTTGTCATGAGATTGCTTACCTACGGTGAGGCGGTGGTATCGTCGGATGCCAAACAAAGTAGAGAATCCGTGTCTTGTGGGTAAAGATGTACAACCTCTGCGAGTGTAAAACTATTCGAATAGCCGTGTCCCCGGTTATGGACATGCCTAGTGATTTCACGCAAGGGTAGAACTTTTTGTCGGAAATGTTGGAATGGTTTGGTCGAATCTTGTAGATGGTTGATGGTGGGAAAGTGAACAGGGTGTTCACTAGTTGTTTCAAAGAAAATTGCTTACTTATGTATTAATCTTTTAAATTGTGCTTTGCAATCTACTTATTGTATTTACCGTCAAATATTGCTTTCTGCAAAATAGCCATAAAGCTATCCTTGTTAAGCCTTGCATGAATATTACTTGCATACATTTCTCTATGACTTCTTTGAGTACATTCAAAGTACTCATGGCCTTGCCCTCTGTTTAAATCGGCAGAGGAGGGTGAACCGTGAACTCGAGTTCTATGAAGAAGACTTCTTTGAAGACTATGCGAACTAGGTCGCGTCCCTCACTCGATTGCGGTGGGCATATTGGGTGACCTCCACCGAGATGTTTTGTTCTCATTTGCAAGTTTACTCTGTTCTCTTTAGCCTGCGAGGTAACTGTTAGAAGACTTGACCATAAGGTCCTTTTGCTTAATATTATTAATTTGTCTACTTCATCTTTAGTTTGGTTGTGTGGCTATGATCACACCAATGTTGTAACTTGTGTGAGCTAGCTCTTGATCATGGGACTAGTTCGACAGAGGGTCCTGGGGTTGCATACCCGGTCCCTACACCTTGGATCCCCATATTTTAGATAATGCGAGCCCGAGTGAACACCGATGTATTCACCGCTATCTGCGATATAGTGAAAGAGAGTGCATGCATTTTTATATTTGCATAAGATTCCTATCATTGTGAAGGGATACGGGTAGGCTACAATAGCGACAAATCAAAAATTTCTACCACGTAAACCGAGAAGCTAAGCAAGAAGATGATCACGATCATTACCACTAGACACGCAGAGCGGCGGAAGAAGTGTCGAGCATCTGTCCGACAAAGAGCGCATCGATGTCTTGGTCGTAGTCGATCGTCCAAAGATCCTCGTGAGTTGATCGCTCCTCCAAAGACTGCGGCTCCTTGCGAAGATCGCAGATCGTCCTTAAGCGCAACAACGAGAAGCGCCTCTATGGTATCTACATCGTTCAGGAAGGAACAACCGTGCGCGGGTGTGCTAGCACCAAATCGCACGGGGAGGCTCTCAAGAAGATGGCGGCTAGGGTTTCAGTAGGGCAACTCGTGTCCACTCACTTGTCCCAACAGCCTCATGCATCTCCTTATATAGTGCCTCGTGGCGGATCCTATCCAAACACGCCATTTAATCGTATTCGCATCTTGGTTTGTTCCAACCTGTTAAGTGTGTGACCCGTTAGGTTCATGTGTAGTTCGGTTGTGACTCGGAAACCCTTTCCGGCCACGAGTCGTAGTGGTTCCTAGCAGGACATAACGATTCCCGAATACACACAAATTATATGGGACGGACCTTAATGCAATATGATCTACGATCAGGTCCTCATCACTTACGACCAAGTCCTATCTCTATACGACGGTTCAGATTTGATCACGACCAACTCGTAACTCCTTACGACTTGGTTTCGACCACTCTGTGATTACGTTCGACCGCCTCGACTTGCTTGTATCTCCATACGATCGGTCCGTAGTCGGTCGAACTAAGCTTATTTACTCATGTATTCTCCTTTGCCTCACGATATCTGGTTGAACTCCGGTGAGATGTTGTGTCATCCATGGATGCTCAATGCTTTCTCGATCGAGTATCGGATAACCTCATGTGGTCGAACTCTTGACCACCAAATGCATGGCCATGCACTTTCTTTATCCGACCACTTGAGGGCCCAGAGATATCTCTCTGTTATGTTAGGAGGGCAAATCCCATATCCCACCAGTCACATCCCTCTGCATGTTTCATAGCATACCCAAAGCTACCTTTATAACCACCCGATTATAAGTAGCGTTTGGCAACCCCTAAGAGTGCTATTACACATGTAGAAAACCATCTTGATCTCGTGTCTAAGGATTATACATCATCATTGCTTGAGACCAACTAACGACACATAGAATCATAACAATCTCAATAGTGTCTCAAGGTGGGTCTTATCCAACACCATATTCTCTAACATGTGTCCACATTATTGATTCGATATCCCTATATCCATGACCGTGAAACATGGTCATCAATCAATACATGTCTTGATCGTAGAGTCACTAGTGTTCACCGGTGACTTTCGACCGTGGATACTTTTAGAACGACATCATCATAAGTTAAAAAGAGTTTCACCAACAAGTCACATACTCGTTAATCTTTATGACTGATGATTCATTCAAGGAACAAGATAACATATTATCAAATATTGTGAACATAATGAAATATAATCATCTCTATGATTGCCTCTAGGGCATATTTCCAACACATTGTACTTATGTATTCGAATATTGTGAATGACATGTGTTTGATCCAATACTTTTCGTGTTATTCAGATGTATTTGCTGAGTCGTAGACTCACTCTTGCTAGTTTTGTTTATTTTAGGTAAACTCTAGGATGACATGCTTTGGAAGGGAGTAGTCACATGGAGAAACTCACTCATTTCACATTTTAGTTACTAAAACTGTTATTACCTTTCAGTTGAGAGTTAAGGAATTGTAATAATTGGTGTCATGATGATTGCCACTGTCCGTCGTTGAGTTTTGTTTGCACTAGTTAATGGTTTATTCTTAATAGATATATTCTTGATATTAGACCTCTTGAATGGATTATTGTGTGTGGACATTTAGAGTTTTAGACTTGCTGAAATTTAGACCAATTATTATAATAGTACTCTTATGTGTTGAAGATTTGCTGTCATTAGTTGTTAAAGTGTTGGAAATAAATTGTATTATTGTCTTGTGTTAGATTTTTAGGTAACATCTTGGCTTTCGCATAGTCAGGGTGTTACAGTCGTTGTACTAAATATTTCCTACAAAATAAGGAAGGTTTTAAATGCTGTAACGGTAAGCATTTGATAGAGTAGTGTTAAGATAGAATGTAATGTTAAGACAACGTAATCTAACTTTTTGGGTTTTGGTTAGTCGTTGCTAACTCTGCAAATTGTTTGGTCTGCAATGCAAATTATGTTTTCCATGGGTGTATGCTATTCAGATATACAATCGATTTAAAGCATTGTTACCGTTGACATTTTTTAAGTTGGGCTGCACTATGGGACATTTCTAAAGTGGAAATGTTTTTTTTTGGTTTTGCAGAGAGTTGTTTAATAACGAATAAGATGGAAATGCAATAAGTAAGATTCGTTAGTACAAGAACGATTGTTATAAGTAAAGTTATCAACATATAGAAGGAATTTTAGTAGAACGAAAAACCTGGGATAATATAGAAATGTTTGAGAAAATTAGCATAATCTATGGAGTAATCTAACATTTTGTTTTGCTGAGTATATTTTGGGAAATGAACAGATCGTAAGAACATTGGTAGAGTGGTCTGAACAAAAAGAACTATGTTGGTAATCATTAGGAGTTAAAATGTTGATTACCTGTTGTATGTGCAATGAAAATGTAAGGGTTGCTCTTTTTTCAATTAGAGGTCATATGTTGAGGCGTAAAGTGTACTATGTATTTTTTTTTATTGTGAATTTGAGCATGCAAGTGGTCCTTTTTCTAAAAAGGATTATTGTTTATATGGAAGTTGAAAACCATTATGTTGTTTTGTAAGAAATGTAATAAAATGAAATCCATTGTAATGTGAAACGGTAACATAACATGAAAGGATATAATTTGAGATGGACTGAACTAACCTACTCTTTGCCGATGGCTTTGCCGGCATCACCCTTGAACAATTTTCTAGTTGTTTTTGAGATAGCTCGAGAGGTGGTACGTATGTAATCATAAAAAGGATGGTAAAGACATGTATGCAATGCTCTGTACTGGTAAGTATGTATTATAAGAGAGATAGTTGTTTTTTGGGGTTCGCTGAGGGGGAAAATTACAAAGGATGTATACCTTTTGGAAGTTAGCTGCTGAGGTATTTCTTCTTTTTCTGGTAGAGTTGATTCTTCGTCTGATAGCTCTTTCTCTTTTTCTGATGAGGGAGTGAGCTACATCAGCATAATGGCAAAGCCATGTCATTAGTAGTTGTCTAGGCAAAATATGTACAGAAAGTATGTTATTACCTTTTGCTGTTCTATTGATGTTGTTTTCAAGGTAAATGGTTAGGCATAATGTGCTAGAGGGATGTTTGAGTGTGGTTTTGTACTTTCAAAGGTTTGGTTGATTTCCTTGTCTTTGTGAGAAAGAGGCTGCTATGTAGTGTCATGGTGTAAACGTAGGTGGATATCGCTGTCTTGAACTGTCAGTAACTACAAGGTTCAGTGAAAAGTTAGGATTTGATAGTTAAGGAATGGATAAATGAGCTGTGCATACAATAAAGCTCATGACAATCATTAAGAACTGAAAAGAACAAGGCAATATTTTAAGAAATTGCGATAAATAATACCTGAGTTGGGGAAACAGTTGGAGTAACATTTTGTGCTATGGAAGGAGTTTCGGCTTGGGTGATGGGAATGGCCGATTCTGGCTGTTGTATGGGGTATTGGTGGTGAAGGATTTGAGAGGATGAGGAGCTTCCTGCTATAATATCGCTGCTATGGTGTGGTGGTATCAGTAGTGGAGGATTTTGGTGAATTTGAGTAACCTGAAACGAGATGTTATCTCGTTGGAATGATCCGCGAGACATTGTGGATTCTAGAATATAGGTTCTTCCAAACACAGAGGTTATTTCTCTAGGGATAAATGGAAGTGATGTATGTTCAGCTGAAAGAAGCTTCATGGCTGGTTGGCCAACCAATCGTTTCGTGACATCACCAAAGAAAATGAATTCAATGATAGGCGTGTCTTTGGTTGTGTCATGAGCTGTGTCATCGGTTGCTTCAACCGCTAGCTTATATCTAATAGGAAAAACAGACATTTTTACCAGTATATTCCCCGAAAAAAAAAGTGAATTGTATACTAGTATGGATGCAAAGGGTGTGTAATACCTGGGTTCCGCAGTTTTGTTAGGACAATTGGTGCATCTGTAGGTGTCCCCATGCGGTATTGATTTTTTTTTTTGCAAGTTGTGCAGGCCAGATACCACCATTTGTCATTCGGAGCTAAACCTTTGATTGTTGCACGACAAATGTATGTATGGTTCTGTGAGTTTAGTGGGGTAGGCAGCGTTCACGCATGGGCATAAAAAGACACGTTACTGAACTTTGTATAGGAAACAGTGAAGAGATTATTACCATTATATCGTATGGGTTCATAAATGACATCTCTGCTATAGTTGTTTTGATTGGTTCATTTTGTTTTGAACCAGTTTGTTCTGTGCTCATCCATTGTATTTTGTAAGGAGTTCCAACTAAACTGGAAAACAAGGTTATAGCAAAACATGAAAGTTCAATCCATGATCGAGCGGTGTAAATAGGAGAATGTGTCTAGCGACAAACCTATCTTAGAAAGCTACAATGTCTTTGTTTGGAATATCTATGTATTGTTTGTAGGCATAGCTCGCGGATAGACTGAGTTTACCTACATGTAGACAGCAAGAAAGACGGAAATTTAAATAATATAGTCTATTTTTGTACTGTTATTCTATGAGAACGTTGGTTTTGTTAAATGATGGTTTAGGTTTGTGATGTATGCCTTCATGAAGCTTGAACGTGCAGCCCGCAAAGATAGCAACAACAGGATGTCCTTTGCTGGTATTGTATAGATGTTCAGCATTGAAATCGCGTGCAGTGTCTTCCCAAAGTGCTAAGGTGGCGTCATCCCTATATTAGGAGAGGAAAGGCGGGGTGGGGAGGTAACTACCAGTGTAAAAATCCTATGGCTAACCTGTGTGAAAGGTAAGAATGTAATAACGGGTTTTTTGTCTTAGGTTTTTTTTTTGTCTGTGTACCATGCATGATCCAACAATCTATTAAGTTTGTTGTTTTGTGATGGTCTACATGTGTGAGATGTTGTGGTTTGTATCTTTGGAAAAAGGAAAGTATTATAAATGGTGGGTAAGCTAACCTTCCATCATTGAGTTTAATGTATCTTCTTGCTTTAGGTTGTCCCTTTGAGTTTACCATTTGGACCTCTCCAATTGAAGTAATCACGCCAATGACATCTGTAGGTACAACAATCATGAAGGACACATCAGAAAGATGCAAATTGACATAAAACAATTCAAAGGGAATAAAATGAATGTTGTTTAGTATATTTATTGAGAAATGAATGTGGCAGTGTTGTATCTACCAACCTATAAGGCATGTTGTATCTTGTATTGTTGATAGAATTTGACGGAACGATCGTAGCTTGTACGCAAACATTGGAAAATCCTGTGGAACAGGAAGAAGCTCTTTCACTTTGGTCCATCTTGTGAACCGCGCTTGCAGGTGGTGATTGACGACACGGTATTGCTGCTTTGCTTCAATTACTTCGAAATATTCTATGCAATAGACATGATCCTCAATGACGACATCCTTGAATCTACTAAGTTGTACTTTTGGTATGTGTGCTTCCATTGTATTGCCCTATGAACGTAAAAGATGATGTGATTTCATAGACAACACTAAGTTAAGAACATACATTGTAGGATGGCATAACAAAATAGGAAGTTTATAACTAAGCGTTGTGTTGGACAATAGGTATATAGCATATGAGACAATGAAGGGTAAATATGGAAAGCAGGAGAACAACATCATGATATACCGTTTGTTACCATGTAGTTATTGTATGGATGTAAAGACAGTAAGGGATAAAACTAAATGTTTGTCAAACAATAGCTATATCGTTAATGGTCAGTGATGCAATGTGCGTCGTGAATAGAAGTATTTTATGATAGGTAAGAACTCTGGTGGATGCAATAGTAATTATTTTAGGCTACATAAAAATTTTCTAAGTGATACTGTTAGCAAGAAATCTATTGATTGTTCTGAATATTACTTAAGGTCATATTGAAGCAATAGTTAGTATCTTTATCTGTATTGTTCTGAATATTACCTAAGTCATAATCAGGAAAACAAGTTTTGGATTGCTGTATCTATGTGTGTGGACTTGTAGCCAAAACTATGTAATGACATAAAGATTTCATATAGGTGAGCAGGGTTGAAAGCCATTTTGTAAATGTAAATCAAACCATACTGAAACAAGTATTACAAGATTATTTTAGAGTTGGTGATACGTGGATAGCACACGTGTTTCAGATGTGTTAGATAATACATGCGAGGAAAAAAAAGAATAACGTTAGCGGGGCATAGATTTTATAGGTATTGCTCCTTCATTTCAGCATATCAGACAATGAAGGATAAATATGGAATATTGCTAGCAACAACATATAGCTTATAAGTATAGTAAACAATGCGAGGCAATATTTGCAAACATGCAAATGCAGGAGAAAATATGAAAGGAGCACATGTTCATCAAGCATGATGAAATCCTTTCTTAACACATTCCGAGCACCTGTCTGTTCATGTGTTTCCCACATTCTTGTAGCTCTTATTCGAACACGCCAATGCTGTATTTCTTGGGAAACAACACCTAGCATAGAGTCGGCCATCTGTAATAACGTTTTATTTGTCATTAAGATATATATATGTAGTGAACTGTGTAGTAAATGGAAACTATTGAAATGAATATAGAGAAAATTCAGCCCACATGTATGGAGGTATGTAAAGAAAGATGTAAAAAATTGACGCATGTATTAGTTTGTTTGGCAAAAAAATGTATACGGACAATAAACCGTGGCGAAACACAAGAGTATATATAGGACTGAAATGTCAAACCAGCATGCAAATCGTTTTTTATCTCAAAATATATTTTTTTGTAAAGAACAGTCGGTTGCACTGATGTATTGAGAAATAATGTTTTGGTTACTATGTATGGAAGTGCTGAAAAAGGAACTAAAATATTGTGGGGCAACGTGACTAATCAGTTAGTGGTTGTATCATAGTTGATTGAACATTGTGTATTTATCGCTAGTGAAAACAGGAAACTGCACGTGTTTTACAGTGATGTGTCGTATTATAAAAAGAAGAAAAGAAAATATTCTATGTTTCGTATAAGTATGAATCTTATTGTAGATGAAATAAAATACAATGTATTGTCATTCTTAAAGCCACTATAATACATATTGTTAGTACCACGAAGAAAGTGTGAAATGCAGACATTAGGAAACTGATTAGAGACCGATGTTTTGGAAGCATACAGTGGGTAAACAACTGGAACATGAAAACAATGGAAAAAATGCAGCGTAATGTATAGGTTGCTGATAAGAATAGTCTAGGGTAATATGTGGGAGGCGGTAAAAGTTGTTGCATCTAATAAAATGTATGTTGGTTCATACCTATAGATCTTGTATGACTTCCTTATAAACTATGTTTTTGGTAGATGACTCACATGTACCATCCTCATTTTCAATCAACATGGATAGGCCATCTGGTGTTGTAACGTGAGAAAGAGCGACATAAAGCTGGCCATGCGAGAAAATAGGATTTCTAAGGTATATTCCCACCCTTGTTAGTGTTTGGCCTTGGCTTTTGTTAATTTTCATAGCATAGCAAACGCGAACGGGGAACTGTCGTCTTTGCAAAACAAATGGCCATTTGGATTTTCCTGTGTTCAAAGAGATTCGAGGAATGCAGATAGATTGGCCAACGGCTATGCCTGTCGTAATGGTTCCTTCAAGTAAACGATTGCCTAAGCGAGTGATAACCATTCTTGTTCCATTACATAGACCCGTACTTTGATTTAGATTTCTAAGAAGCATGATGGGAACACCAACCTTTAGCAAGAGGCGATGTTGAGGAAAATTAGGGACATTTATAGAGTTTAAGAACTCTGGATGATATAAAAGTTCTATATCGGCAGTTCGATCTGTAGAGTTAGATATAGCATCACAACTTAAGTATTTCTTGGGATCTCCTATCACTTTATCAAGAATAAAATCGTTAATATCGTCAACTATTGTATTCGTGGGACATACGATTGCTCTTTCAGCTAAGTATGATAGGTTCTTATAATTGTTATGAAATGATTCATACATTGTGTCTACCATCGCTGCTATCTTATCTCCTTTGGTTTTCAACAAAAAATTGTCCGGTATGTCTATCCACACATTGTGTGGTTCATTTCCTTTCGTATGTGTAGGAACAGTACCATTCCCAGGTCGCAAGAATCCATTCAGCAAAAGCACTAAGCTTGTTTCGTTTAGTCTCCGATAATGACGGATTTGATAGTCTCATGTTGGTTCTAAGAGATAGTAGTCTTATATATCGCCATATAGGGCTTTTTGTGAGAGAGGACAGAACAATATCATTTTGGCATCTACCATTGATAACAGGTAGAACCTAACGAAAGTCTCCACCCAGAACTATAGGCATACGTCCAAATGGTAACATAGCCATCGTGGGTTCGGCATCTGAAAGTAGGTCACAAAGAGTTCTATCCAGTGCCTCAAAACATTTACGATGGCTCATGGGCGCCTCGTCCCATAATATAAGCGATGTTTTTTTTATAAGATCACCCAGCATTGTTCCTCTATGGATACCACAAAAGGATCTTTCGTTAATGTCGAGAGGAATACTGAAACGGAATCTGCAATCGGCCTCCGTGAATCGATGCAAAGAACACCCAAGAGGCAACGACCAATACGATTTTTCCTTCGGACTTGAGTTTTGTTATTATGACATTCCAAAGGAATGTTTTGCCCGTACCACCATGGCCTGACACGAATAATACGATTGGCTTTTTTGTATGGACACTATGAATGACTTCATCATATATAAGCATTTGGTCTTGATTCAAGCTGTCATGAAGACGCTCCCATTGAGACATGGTGATATTTGAAGCATAAGACATCTCGTTTGTGACAAGTCTATTTGAAGTATTCTCTAGAACTCCAACAGTAGTAGACGTCAGGTTAAAGGATGACAACGATGATCCGTTAGCTGAGAACAAAGTTTGGAGTTCTAGGATTAATTGTGATTGCATATAGCTATTCGGTATAACATATGTATGGTTATGTAGCGCTCTTTGTATTCGTTGGGCTATATCGTCTACAAAATACATCCAATACCTTTCGAAAAGCAAACGTGGGTTTGCAACATCACAAAAGAGCAATACTGTCATGAATAAATTTTGTAATTGGAATGATGTGGATGACTGGATAGCCTCATCGAATAGAGAAAACCATTCATTGTCATCTTCGAGGAGACTGCGCGCTTGGCATGCCTCTCGGAATGTATTATACAAAATGTTGTTATAACGTCTTAAATCTTCATAGTTTTGTGCGCCATGGACAATCATCAGGAGCATTCTCATATAAAAGAGTTGCCCCATATTTGGATGGACGTAATATATTCTACCAAGCTTTGTTCCTCGCTTTCTCTTTTTCCATAACCTATCAGCACCATCCCAAATGTATTTGCTCGGAAACTAGCAATACATGAGATTTCTAGCGGCTGGATCTGTCTGGTTTGCAACAAACCATTCAGTGAGCGTTGTTTTCATTTGTAAGTTGTCCTGAACAAGTTCATGTAAAGATGTTTCTTCATGGTACACCATTTTATTCATACCAGGCAAATGTACCTAAAGGCACTCAATCGCTGGGGTTCGCTCATGTATGTCAAAGGCAAGCAAACACCAAAACGCTTCACAAGATGATAGATATCTACAATTGATGTATTCTTGTATTTCATCAATGGTTTGGTTGGAGGATGTTTGTGAATTAGAATCTGTTGTGTTGGTCGGCGTAATGAAAGCATGTGCTAGATCATGACCTTTTGTAACATACTTGAAAAGGTACTTCACCAAATTGGTTTTGTTACACCATTCCACGTTGATATGTGCTTGGTGTTTTTTAAGTAAGTCGAGATTGTGGGCCACGATCCATCTGTTATTGAGCCTAGCATTGTTCTTGATCACAAAACGCCCATCATCTCAACGTCTATATATGGGGAAACCAGATTCGTCAATGATGGTTTCATCACGGAATGATTTAGGATACTTCTTGGAGCAAGCGTTATCTTTCATGCAAGGGCATCATTTGTTAAGATCACCACAAGGGCCATGGACCATGAACTCTTCAACCAAAGCATATCCAAGTGGATCGATGGAAACATCTAGCAGTTCGGCCGACACCAAACCATCAATGAATGTAGCCGAAGGTTCAGGATGATCCGCTAGCCACAAAAGGATGTGCACATGTGGTAGGCCTCTCTTCTGAAACTCAGTGGTGTACATAGCTATGATAAAATGGAAAACAAAGGATAGGATAGTTCAATAGAAGCACATGAACAGTAGGATGAATAAAAGATGAAAGGACATACGCGTACCAGCGTTAATAGGGCCAAAAACAGTTCCGGTTTTAATACCGCTGAATAAATCATTTAGTTTCATCTTGAACACACGACATTCCATGTCAAATCTATCATTTGGGCGTCATCCAGGCTCTGGTTTGAGTGCATTAGCAATTTTGGGCCATGTAGGATTGCACGTGAAAGTCACGAATAAATTAGCTGGACCATATACATGGCAAATAGCCATAGCATCATGGAAATTCATGTTCATATAGCGGCGTGACCCAGTAAAGCTGGCAGGTAACATCCTCTTAATGCCAACGTTTCGACCACTGGTGCATCCACGGCCAAGAGCATCAGAAATACCTTGATAAGTTTCCGTTCTGAGTTGGTCCTGGTGTTCGACGATGAATGTCAATCTTGAGCATTCAACATAAGAATAGGCGTTAACTATGGCTTGGTCGGATAAACGACCACAACAAATGTATGGATTGGGTTGACCCTTCCTGTAATGACACCAGTAGCAATAGTATTCGAGCATGCTAGCGTTTTCTCTGGCGGGAGGTTGCATACCCTCGAGTTCAACCAATTTTAGACCAACATAGAAGCCTATGTCACTGTAAGGGAACAAAAGTGGGTATTGTAGTGACATCAAAGCAAGATGTAAAGGAGAGATCTGTCGTAAAGGACCCGATAAGGTGTGGACCACTATATCAAACTTGTAAGCTTCTGTGTTAAGATCATCAACTATCAATGCGGCTAGTTCCGGTGCAGTGGGAGGTATGTATTGGTCACCTTTAATTGATCCAAAACCTAAAATTCGAATTGATATGTTGTTTTCTCCAGATGAAAAGATTCTTTATCTAGCAGCTCTGAACTTCTTAACAAGTGGATTACAACCATCAAGCATTTTTATCAACACATGAGATGGTGGCATGTTCTTGCTCTTGATTGTGCTTGGGTTGGGATGGTAGTGGGAGCTTGATGTGGTTGGCTTTGTTCTTGTGTGCCTTCGACCGAGAAGAATGAGATGGGGATGGGGATGGCATTTGTGTGAGGCTTTGTGAGTGGCTAAGCTTATGTGCACTGAGGCTTGTTCTTTGCTCTAGTTGTGAATGAGCTTGTGAGGTGTGGCTTGTGCTAGTTTGACAGGGAGGAGAGAAAGGTTTATAGGTGGGTGATTTTCTGCAATTGAGGGGGAGTCAATAACACTTGGGTGTCGGATTCGAATAAACACCGGGTGATGAAACCTACGAAAGCAGAAGGTGCCGATTAACTCTAGTTGATCTAGGTATCTTGGTGATCAAGGAACCGACCGACTAAAGTTGATATGGGGATCCTACTGAGCTTCGGGGAAATCTAACGGCAACCTCTTCTTAATCTAAATCCTATTTACTGTATTTGGTTTGCTAATTGCTTCCTATGTTTTTTACGAACGATGTACATGGGGATCGAAGGGTGGTTCGATGGTTTGGCGATATATGGACAGATGTCAAGGAGGGCTTCAGCGATATGCATGCAAGAATTTTGGATTATAATTTAATTAAGTGTTGTAAGTTATATTTTGATTTGTTGTAAACCAATCTTGTAATAAATGTCGAGTTTGTAATATATTATTTTTGTTTTGCAAATAATTCTTGTATGCTGTTTCTGACTTAATTAATTAGTGAAATCAAGTCTGAAATTATATTAATGCTACCTTTCGCTTGCAACGGATTTTTTTTGTAATACATTCTGATTTTAAATTAATGTTGTAGGCTCACTTAAAGAATGAACTCTTGTAAGTTAATTCTGAGTGTTCATGAATACTCTACTATTCTTTAATGTAATGAACTTCTATAATTAATCATCAACTTGTATTACTTTACTTTTGCTTACAATGACATTCTCGTATGTTGATCTGATGTAAATAATTATCGTAATTCAATTTTGGGTTTGATTTTACTGTTTGACTTCTTGTTGTAAAAGATTCTTGTAAAAGACTTTGAGATCGAAAGGATGATTTATTCTTGCGGGAAACATTTATATTGCGAATTTTGTTGATAAACTCTGGATAATATTATTTAATAGGAACTTTGTTTGGCAAAGCGATTAATATTAATATGATGTTATGCTTTGTTTGCATTTAGAAAATCTTAATTTACTGCTAAATGGCTATTAGCGTTGTTTTAGATTAATCTGATGTTCTGAGTTCTCACTTGTCCTCTCCTATACAAATCAAGAGTTTCGGCTAAATTATTGTGGAGATCATGGGTAGATGATCATAATCTTAGTGTGTTGAACAATTGGCAATAGTGTCAAGGCGTTTGAAGAAACCCTCGTTTTTGGAAAATTTAGCTAACTGTCGAGTCAAAGGCGGTTTGATTAGACCTATGGACGGTTGGACCAGCCTTGGGCTGGCAGTTAGACCAACCACATGCGGCGGTCTGATCGGCTGAATTTGAAAAGTAATATTTTTGGAATCGGCCAAAAATCACGTGTAAGAAGGTGAGAGGATATGTTTGCACTTGGTCTCATTTAAAATGAAGTTTCGAGGAAAAACTAGATAGAGTTTGACATTTCCAGAGAGAGTGTAGTATGGAGACTTAGGAAAATTTCCAAGTCCCCAGTGGTCTGACCGGCCAGGGGGCTGTCAGACAGGTGGATTGGCGGTCAGATCGGCCATGGGCGGTGACCTAATCAGCTAGAGTATGTTCATGCACGGGGAAAGCGGTGAACTTCGTGGAATTGGGCAAAGTCATGAATTTCAGTGTATAGGTGTTGCATGATGTATGTTTTGGCTAACGTGGGCCAAGGTGTGAAGAACTAGCGCCCGTAATCGACTTCTTAGTCTATCATTGTGTAGGTGGCTTGGAGTCAACGATGGTCAATGGCGAGGATGATCGGGACTAGACTAGGAGAGCTAAGGTCCAGAACGATCGAGAATGTCGAGTGAAGTGGTTGGACTCAAGCATAACGCAAGATGGACAAGATGACCGCATGAGAAGTTCAGTGCGACAGGTTGCATCAAGTGGCTTTGGAGTCAGTGCAAGTGGCAGGGTGGTTCGGTAGGAACCGGATGGAAGAGACTTGCTGACATGAAGAAAGCTGTTGTCGGGACCAGATTTCTGAATCTGAACCCTCTGTGTATTTCTGCACCAGTCCCAGATCAGTAGCTAGTGCACACAGTGGAAACATTGTTGATAACCAGTTTTAATCACGAAATAATATTAATAAACAACTGAGTACCGGCCTTATGGCCACTTATTACAAAAGAGGTCCAAAGACCTTAAATCTCACAGCAGTGGAAATAAAATAAACTCTGAGGTTGACCCATCGAATCGCCCACTGGCATTCAACTGGGGAAACACAGCCTAGTACTCTAGGAAGCCTTTGTCGAAGCCGCATGCGAAGTAGTCGTAGTCGTTCTCGGCATCTTCGTAGACTTCTAAGATTTGTTGAGTGTAACATGTGAGTACATAAAGTACTCCACGAGTCTTGGAAAATGATGCATATGCATAGCTTTAACAATTGGGCATACATGGTTCGTTTGCACAAAGTAATATTTTAAGTTTAAACATCTTTTATAAAGCTCATTTGACAAAAGATGATTAAATAGATAAAGTAATTTAAATCAAACTCTAATGCAGGTTCCAACTACCATACACTAGTAAAGAGACTCTAACCGCCAAGTTTTCAAGAATTGAGCTCTAGCTGCTCAACTAGCTCTAACTGCCAGAACCACAATCCAAGAGTTCCAACTACTCCCAGATTCCCAAAATATTTCTTTTAAAACCAAAACTGAAATCTACCATGTGTATACGCACCTTGCTCCCCCTTAACTGTGGGCACGGCTATTCGAATAGTTTTTAACACTCTGCAGAGGTTGTACAGCTTGACCCACACGAGATAATCAACTTATATTGTACGCTCACACACTTCCAAAGGTGTGCGACTAAGCGATTATCATAAGGCTTTTACAATACTATATCCTAACATTAGCCCGCCCGATGAGCTTTACCCCAAGTTATGGACGTCATTTACCATCGTCCTGGAGCTCACCGTTGTGGAGGATAACCTACCCGGACTTGGACATCTATTACCAACGCCCAGCGCAACTCCCGACAAACATGGACGTCATTTCCCATCGTCTGCACTAACCAGGTAACACCTACCATCTACAGCCTACGGGCGTAATGCTAGAACATAGTAAATTATTCAGCCATGTCCTTCCCATTTAGGACATGTGGTTGCACGGTATTGCTTGGTTTGAATAAACACAAGAGTCGGTCTTTAATCGACCAGGGTGAGACAAACCAGACTCATGCCACTCACCCTAGTCTAAAATATTTTCCACTATTTTTATTTTATTTCCAAATATTGACATTACCTAATGTCAAGTATTTTCTAAAATTTAAAGCATAACAAGTATTAAATGTTTTTCTCCCTCAAAGGTTAAACTGGACCATACAACAAGCCTAAGCAATTCTACCGTATCAAACTATTCTGCAAAATTGTATTCAATAATGCGGAATTTCCTATGCTAGGGTCACAAAGGTGGAAGATATCAAATATGAATGATGATAATAACAAACTTTAGGTTTTTAACTAACAACCTACAGTTTAAACTCATCATTTAAATAAAATAACGATGCATAACTTTAGAACTGAAAACATAATTTACAAATCATAGGTGCAAAGTGGTCAAAGGAGACTCGCCTTCGGTGATGTTGGAGGTAAGCGCTTCTTGTTGATCCAAACTCGCGTCGGCGACGTCGGACTCTACACGCGTAAATCGGATCAAATAAATAACAGAAATTAAATAAAAACTAAAAATTATAAAATAAATACTAGAAATTAGAGAATTAATTTAGATGACTTTAGGAGAAAGAATCGATGAATTTGAAGTTTATATGAGAGAGAACAAATTTCTGGAAAATAAATTCTCACAAAAGATGGACATGTACAAAGCTCCTAGAGAAACGACTAGATAATAGCTACTGTTTATTGCCATTCCAGCCAAACAGAAAGCACAACTCGGGCAAGCACAGCGCACAGCCGGTGGCTTGCACGGGTCGACGGTGCTCGGGCGGTGGCGTCGGCGAGAGAAGGTGAGCACGGGCATGAGCACGACGTGGGGATCACGATGGCGTGGTCAGTTCGGCTCAGGAGTGGCCGAGGAGGTGCAGCCATGGCGGCCATTAACGATGGCGAAGAGCTTGCAGTGGCGGGTCTTCTCGGTGACGAAGAAGATGAAACGAGGTAGAGGATTGGAAGAGTGATACCGGGAACACGTTATAACACGGTCACCTTGGTCGGCGGATCACCAGAGAGGAAGAACAACGTGAAGGTGGTGTTGTCGGACTTGGGAAGACACCGGGTTGCGTCGCTTGTTCCAGAAAACGAAAGGGAGTTAGGGTGTGGTGTTTGAGGCAAATCGAAGAGGAGAGACGGGCACACGTGATGCTCTCTTTATAATGCGAAGGGGACGTTTGAGGTGATGGGAAACGGCTGGGGAATAAAGCTTCAATTTTCGGTTTGCAAAAGATGAACGGGAAGAAACAGCCAAATTGAATGCAATTGAAGGAGGAAATGTAAAATTGATGGCTATATGATGTGGGCGAGGTTAGTGCGGTCTTAATGCTTCAAACGGAATTGAATTTGGTTGATCGTGCATGGAGAACGGGGAGAAATGGTAACCGGCAGCCATTGATGCATGCACAGCTCGGGTCTGCTCGGATGGCTACTTTGGGGCACGGGAGAGGGGAGAGGAGGGGTGGTGTGGCCAGGGAAGGGGGCGGCGCGGTGAGAGGTGGTGCCGACGGTGGTCGGTGGTGGCCGAGCTGGGTGGTGGCGGCTCGGCCATGGCATGGCTTTGGCATGTCTTCACGGTTGGAGAAAAACAACAGAAAGCACGCTTCGGGAAGAAGAAGGTAAGAGAGAGAAAGAAATGAGGAATATCAAAATAAAAGAGGAGATGCAAACAATTGAAAGAAAAATGAATACTGGTAATGCATTGAAGAGCTTTTGCTCAGTTAAGTGAGCTGGCTAGGGAGGAGAAGGGTTAGGATGGGTGACCAAATGGGAATTTGTTTTTTTTCTAAAGAAAAAGAGAGAAGTGCAAAAAAAAAAAAAAGATCGGACCGAGAAACTAGAACGAATATTTTTCTGGAGATTTGAATTTGAATTTTCAGAATTGGAATTTGAATATGGAATTTAGATTGGAAATGTAGTTTTGGAATTTGAGTGGAAAATTGGAATTTTGAGATTTCCTTCCAGAATTATACATAAAATACAGATAAGATCCAAATAAAATCCAAACAATTTTAATTAATTAATTTGAAATTAAATTTTAGAGAAAGCGAATTTTGGGATGTTACAGCTGTTAATCAACCTACATGTGGCGAAACATAAGATTGCTTCATGACAATTGGACTCTGTCTTTAGAGAAGGAGCAAGAAGGGGTACTTTAGTATCTTCGCCAAAATACCGAGTTGGTGACATTTGGAGAAACCACGATGCAAGACGGCGAAAGGAGAGACGGTTTAGATCAAGACAAGATGAAGATCACAAAGTGACGAATTCGAGAGACCCGGTTCATCATTTGCTTTGAGAAACGTGCGTGAGTGTAGACCTATTTATGTGTGGGCTTAATGGCAGCTCGATAAGGTTTTGTCTCTAGATTTAGCCTCCACTATAAAAGGAAGAGGTACAATATTTGCACCTTAAACCCTTCTAAGTCCAAAACCCTAATTTGTTATTTGAGGAAAGTGGGAATAGAGGAGTCTAGGGTTTGAGGGAGATGGATTGATTGAGTGCTCAAGTGTTGAGCATTTGTCCTCCAAGGTGGAGTGTCTGTAAACAAACAATCTCTTGAATCATTCAAGCAAGGTTTGCCCCCAAGATGAGTTCTATCTTGTTTTTGCTTTCTCTTTGATGCCTTTGGGATTTTGTGTGTTCTTTTGGTTTTTCTTAGGTCTTTTGCTGTGATCTAGCTTGCTAGGACCTGTGGAAATTGATCTAAGGTCATCTTGACCATCTACCACATACGAATAAGTTTTTGGATCAAAATTTGAATTTCCTCAATTCTTGTGCCTCATTGACCTCAATCAAGAAATTCGTGGAACCTTGACTTCAATTTTCGAGATCGTTGATTGGAATATGTTTCATGGCCTTTTTGATGAGCTATGGTCAAAATATCAAGGGATTTGAATCACCAAATTGAAAGTTAGGTCGTTGTGTGATCGTCGCGGGCTACTGTTCAGGCACCCGGTGGTCAGATCGCAAGACCGGGCGGTCAAGCCAATCGTAGTGTGGTTAGACTGGCCGATTCTTCTTCGACTAATGTGGAGTGTGGACTGGGCCACAAGCTCAAGCTAAAGTGGCCACCAGCAGTGGCGAAGCTAGGATGAAAATGGAGGGTGAGCTCAAAACCTCAAATGACTAAGCTAATTTGAGATAAATATAGTCTTGTATATTTTTTTTGCAATCAAATTCATACATAAATAAAAAGCAAAGTAAAGCAAAAAAGACAAATACAATAAATGCACCTCGCTAATGGAAAGCGCATCTCCAAAACATATAAATATGGTTCCAATGGGTAACGGCCTATACATCAAAATTAGCAAAATTAGTGATACAATAGCAAAATTGTACTTAAATGATCATGAACATTCAAAATAAACGATCCATACCACTAAGGCGCTAGCTTGAATCACGACTTTCACTAGGCAAAATCATTCTGCGAGATTTCATGCCTTGGAAGCATCTTCTTTGGTTGAGTTGTGCTCTCATCAGTTGGCAGAGTACTGCTTGAATTGCTTGTGAAATAATTACGCAAAGTCCATTTCTCCATTATTGCAGACCTATGAACAAATTGCTAATTGAGTATTGTCGACATATGAGACTCTCGTCACAGAACGGACAAACAAGAATATAAAGAAAAATTGAGATTGTTATCTATTCGCCAAAGGTCTCAAAACGGTGATGTATATTGCAAAGGATATACTCTGATTATAGGAAGAATGATTGTGGATAAATGTGGATTAGGGTATGGATTACAAAGGCACTTAGGCTGGGTTCTTACAAAACGTTAGCAGCTTGTTGTAGTGGTGCCTCTTCGCGCCAATGGTTGCGTCCCTTCAAGTTAATTGTTGTGTCCCTTCGTGATGACCGTTATATCTCTGAATATAACAGTGGCATATCCTGTGCATATGTCCCATTTGGTGGACATGTGCACATGGATCATCCTAGCCGTTGCCTCAAGACCTATTGGCCTCAGTCCACCCCGCAGCTCCCACTTGAATGTTTGCGAAAACGCCCCACATAGACCTCGTTCTTCCTCCCGAGCCCCCGCGTCTCCCCCCCCCCAATTCTCCTCCATGAGCTAGGGTTGGGGGTGCTCCTGCACCGCGCGCCCCCTGCGTCACCCCCGCACTAAGCCCTCCGATGCCCACCGGAGCCCCACGCTCCCCCCCAAAAATCCTCCCATTCTCCACTGCACCACCACCCTATTGCGCACTGAGCCGAGCCGAGTTCGCACTGAAGGGTTCGGTTCCTGCGCCGCCCTCGCACCGAGGACTCGGCCACCCTCTAGAGCTCCTGCGCCGCGTGCCCCCTGCGTCGCCCCAGCACCAAGCCCTCCGACGCCTGCCGAAGCCCCACGCCGCCGCCCCCGAATCCCCCCATTCTCCACCTTGAGCTAGGGTTGGGGTGGTCCTGCGCCGCGCCTCCCTACGTTCTGCCTAGGTCCCCCTCCCCTACGCCGATGCCCCCACGCAGAACCCTCATGCACCGCCACGAGCTACTCTCTACTGGTCCCGTGAGGTAAGCACTCGATTCATACTTGTGCTTTCTTGATTTTTCCGGTTGAGCTGAGAGATTGATGTTAGAGAGAGCGATTTGTGATATACGCTTGATTTTTCGGTTGATTTTCTGGTTGGGAAGTAGTACCAAGTTCATGGAGAAGAAGGAAGTGTCGGGGCCTTGTGGGGGGCTACAGCTTGTGTCATACCCTAAATGCGGTCAGAAGATGATTTGGGCAATGTCTGGGAGCTCGAGGAATCACGGAAAAGAGTACTACAAATGCCCTAACAACAACGGCGTAAGATTGTTTGAATACAACTGGAGTAATCGCTCTTTTTAGAAGATATGTGTTTGAGGAGACACTTATGTGTAATCACCTTGCTATGCTTTTGTGCAAAAGAATTTTGCAGGCTGCGACACTTTCATGTGGAAAGATCAATATGAGACACATCTAGCTAGCTTGCATTTGGAATAGGACAAAAAAGAGGAACGATGTGTCATATTCGGTAATACACACCGAACATATCCAACAGCTTACAATGTTGACGACCATGCCTTGGCACATTTAGCTGAAATGAACAAGTTGTTGGACAAGATTAACAAGTCAATTCTGAAATCGGCTGCGGTAGATGAGAAGTTTAAAATGGTTCTTGTTGCATGTTTAGTGTTCTTTTTAGGAATTTGCGTTGTGAAGAATGTCATTTAAATGTGTTTGTGAACTGTACTGTGCCAATCCTTGTATGAGTGATTTTGTGTTTTATCAATGATCCAAATGTATGCGCATGTTTTGTGTTGTATGTCTGAACTAGAAATCATGGCACTTCATGTTTTGCAAGAAGCACTGCCTCGCCTGTTTTGTGTGGCTGATGAATGCAAAAATAGTTATGACATGAAACTAACTTAGAACTGCATGTTTTGTGTAACTTGTTAAATGTCCAGGAAAGCTGTCCCTTTGGTTCCTCTGTCCCATTGAACTGCGAAGACACATCTGTCCCTTTGGGTGCTCTGTGTTCCTTTGGTTGCTAAGTTATTGGATCACTTGAAAAATGGCTGGAGCCAGAAAAGCTAGCTCAGAGTCCAGGATTCCAGAAATATGTCCAAGATTCCGAATTCTCAAATCTGAAATAATCGAATCGACATCAGAGCTAATCGCACCGAAATATGTCCAGAATTCTATAAATATGTCCAGGATTCCAGAATTCCAAAATGACTTTACCTAACTAAACTGAACCTGATAGTGTAGCTATCAGGTTAGAAATATGTCTAGGCTTAATAATGGCTACTTGGTTGGAATCCCTATGCTGTTTTGGCTAGAACCATCCTACCACAGGATGCAAAATTGTCATAATTGCTGCTTCACACTTGTCAGCTCATACAGATGAGGCAGCTAATCCAATGCAACAAGCATGCAAGATTTCGCCTGGATAAAATGTTGTTGCACAATAGTTCAAAGAGATCATGCTGGTATCACTTGAAAAATGGCTGGAGCCAGAAAAGCTAGATCATGCTGGTATCACTTGAAAAATGGCTGAACTTGACACTGTAGCTATCATTATAGAAATATGTCCAGGCTTAACAATGGCTACTTGGCTGGAATCACTATGTTGTTTTGGTAACAATTCAAAGAGATCATGCTGGTGGTAACCGCACACAGACTAGGATTCCTAAAATCTGAGCACAAAAAAATCTGACATTAAGGGAAATACAACATGTCCATGTTCAGGATTCCATTGAGCATTAACCAAACATATTACAAGTCTAGGATTCTAGAATTCTGAACAATTGAGCATGTGCATAGTATCAAGTCCAACATGCAAAATATTACAAGTCCATGAATACTTCAACAAACTACTGAACTTCAACAAAGCAAATATTACAACTCCTGCTTAGCCACCTTCTTTGCAGCCATCTACAAAGCAAATATGAATACTGAACATGTTAGACAATGAGTACTAGAACCAAATATCAATGGAATGCTACACAGTGAGTACAAGTCATACCAGAATTCCGTACGGGCATGATTATTTTGCTTGCTTCCTTAATCTTTATTGGGAGTTTGTTCAATATGTGCCACATGCATAATCTATGCGTTGTATTAGGGAATATATCTTGAATTGTCTTCTTCATGGCCGCATCTCCATCGGTTATTATAAGCCTAGGTACAACATATGTCATACATCTTAAGAAAGTACGAAACAACCATTTGAATGTTTCAATCGTCTGATCGAGCAGCAATGCAGCCCCAAATAGAACACATCCCCCTTGGTTATTCACTCGCATGAATGGTGCAAATATCATGTCATATTGGTTTGTATTATATGTTGTATCAAATGAGAGCAACTCCCAAAAATGAACATAATTATTCCTGCAGGTTGCATCCACCCAAAACACATGGACAAACCTACACTTGCCGTCAATGACATAGTCAAAATAAAATGCAGCATTGTTCTCGTTCTTTCTAGCTAGATTATCAAGGAACATCTGAGCATCTGATGACTTTATACTCTCTCTCAAAGTGCAGTGATAATTTTGCAAATCCCTCCTTGTGCATCCAACATTGAAACCCACCCTCACTGACATGAAGACATTTAAATGCCCCAGATGTCCCAATGCTAGCTTGATGGCATGCGAACAATGTGGTCTTAGCTTTCTCATTTACTTGTCTATTAGAACGTATCAAGTATTGCTTACTAGGTGAGACAAAACTATGGTTATGCACTTCCACAAATGTCTCTAACCTGAACTTATTGTTCTTAGTCCGTTTGATACCAAACATGGCCTCACACCCGCACCTACTCAATTTAGACTCATATGACCTCTTCAATTTGACCTCCAACTTGTCCTTACCTTTTTATTCCTTCCAGACATGTCTGCCACAATAGTACCGCCTCCATTGCAAAACACTGTTTGTGGTCGTCCGCTGCTCGATACGAATGGAGAAGTCGACAACATGCACATATGCTTTGTAAAACTTGAGGGATGCATCCTCATCTTTAAAAATCATCCCCACGGTAGGCATCAAGTTGTCATTAACTACCGGTGTAGACGACGAACCCTGTAGTGGTAAGGATGAGTTAGCATGAGAACAACATTAATCATTCAAATTTTAAAAGTTTAAATAACCATACACTTACACAGAACGGAATGATCGCCGCCTTTTGTGGTGTTTTACACAAATTGCTCGCGATGAGAGAGTGCGCATCGCCGCCTTCGAGACATGGCAAAGCTAGTGTCCGTACGGAGCTACTCACATCTTCCGTGGAATCCATGTGGTACTTGGGCACAACTCAATTTTGGGACATGGCAAAGCAAGGGGGGCACAGGTACTTGAGCTGCTGTAAGTCGGCTAAAGCACAAATCAGTGGGTTTCATCTCAAGTGACTCAAAGAAATAACCAAATAACGCTTACCTCTCACAGAGCAGCACGACGGCAATGCAGGAGGGTTCGGTCAGAGAAGGGCAGCGCAGAGATGTGGCGTGCTGGGAACTCGGCTCGGCTCAAGACGACAATGCTGTGCGCAGGGAGCTCTAGAGGTGGCGGAGCCCGGTCTGGGCAACGCAGAACCCAACCCTTCAGTCTGAACTCGGCTCACCTCGGTCTTGTGACAGGTCGACGGCGTGGTGGAGAATGGGGATTCGGGGGCAGAGGCTCCGGCTCCAGCGTCGGAGGGCTCGATGCGGGGGAGACGCAGGGGACACGCGGCGCAGGAGCACTCCCAACCCTAGCTCGTGGAGGAGAATGGGGGGGGAGACGCGGGGGCTCGGGAGGAAGAACGAGGTCTACGTGGGGGGCATTTTCGCAAACATTCAAGTGGGAGCTGCGGGGTGGACTAAGGCCGATAGATCTTGAAGCAACGGCTAGGATGATCCATGTGCACATGTCCGCCAAATGGGACTTGTGCACAGGATATGCTGCCGAATATAACAGACAATATCTTCTCTCCACGTGTAGTTATCATTAACCACACGTGGGTAACAGATGAAGTTTTGATTTATGAGCAAAGCATGAGACACATTACCAGAACCGAGTCGGCAAAGATGATGACGACAATCCCTACGGACGGTGCCAGCTGTTAACGTCTGGGACTCTCATCACAGAACGGACAAACAAAAATATAAAGAAAAAAAAATAGAGATTGTTATCTATTTGCCAAATGACTCAAAACAGTGATGTATATGGCAAATGGTATGCTCTGATTACAGTAAGAATGATTGTAAATAAACGTGGATTAGGGTCTGGATTACAAAGATACTTAGACCGGGTTCTTATAGTCTACAAAATGTCGACTGCTTGTTGTAGTGGTGCCTCTTCGCGCCAATGGTTGTGTCCCTTCAAGTTAATTGTTGCGTCCCTTCGTGATGACCGTTATATCTCCGAATATAACAGCCAATATCTTCTCTCCACATGTAGTTATCATTAACCACACGTGGGTAACCGCTTTCGAGGACTTCCTTTGCGGGGGAGAGGTCCTAGAGTAGTCCTGGAGTGGTCCTAGAGAGGTTCGAAGAAACCTATAGAGGAGGTCCAATTGGACATCCAGAAGAGGTCTTGAGAATGGTCAAAGAAAAGACTTTCAAGCCTACCTTCGGACTGCTTAATTGATCTTAGGCCTAGAAAGCTAATTTGGGCCCAGTAGAAAACCTAGCTTATTTATAAATAAACAAATAAAGATATACTAGGATAATTGACTGATCAACAACCCTCGTCAAGTATATATCACATTACCACACTATATTCTAACAAATTGCTAATGGAATAATTGAGTATATTCTAACACTATATACCACATTACCACACTATATTCTAACAATTTGCTAATTGACTACATTCTAACACTATATACTAATATACCACATTACCGGTAGTAAGTAGAAGCTCCCCTTCAATCTTCAGTTCAGCCTTCAGCAGATGGCCTCCTCGCCTCCTCAACTCAACCGACAGACTTCAGCCTTTAGCAAACTACCTCATCGCTTCCTCCTCACATAGCCTAGCCCATAGGCCAGATCTCCATCTCCCCCTTGCCTCGACGCCTCCTTAGGCTCCCCCACCCCTAGATGGCCAGATCGCCCCAGTGGCGCTCCTCGTCTCCTCCGGCTCGGCGACTACCCCGACGCCCGGCTACCTGCCTCAGCCTCCTCCGGCTATTGGCAGCAACGCGTGGTGGCTCCTACGCCCTAGCTCCCTCCTCGCCATCCTCGGTGGCGCTCCTCGACCTTCCCCGAGCCCCAGCTACAGGCGGCACCACAGTAGCTCCCCTCCCCAGCTCCCTCCTCGGTGGCTCCCAAGCGCCTCACGCCCTCACTACCTCCCCTCCTCATCGCCATTGGCTGCCAGCCGGCCCTCGGGTGTGTCTCCTCTCGACCTCTCCTCAACCACTCAATGGATTTGGGAATTTTGAAATGGGGAACAGGGAACATGAGGCGGGGACGTGGGGTGGATGTGAGTTGGGCCTTGTGGGCTTCACCGCTTCGACAAAGGCCTGCAAATGCTTTTGTTCCCTCCTTGGCTCCTTCTTCTTCTGGTAATCTAGTTGAGGCAGCCATGCCCACCAGATGGCCGGGGGTTGGGGGGGAGGGCTTCCAGCGCACGGAAGGTAGGCTGAAGCATGATGAAGGCCCCCCGCTAGATTCACCCCTAGCCACCAACCTCTTAATTGAAGGCGACCATGGCATGTGAAATAGGAACCTTACCAACTGTTCGTAAAATAAGACCATATTCTGGATTCCTAAGCCCTATCAATGTCATAACAAAACCTTTGCCTTTGGTCCAACACTCTACTCTGGTTCTCCAAGGAAAAAGAGAGACGAGACGAGAAGAACTCCCCTCGAAAATGGGCAACCGCACGATACGCAACTCCGTTTCGATTACTTAACCACACAAACCCGACCAACTCGCCTCATTGATCAATGGGCCCCACCGTGTGCTGTCCTGCCCCTGGAGTCTCTCTCTCTTCATAGTTCACATGCTTTGCCAAATCTCGACCGGTTTTAACTAAGCTTATCAATTTCATTCTAGTACTGGTTGGAATGGACGAAACATACCATAACGACACCCAAAACGGCACACAACAGGCTCAACCCCATACCAGCCTCAATATCGGTCATTCCGGCAATTCTGGCACCGAGCATAATTGAAGCGACCTCTCCTTTGAATCAGGCACAAATATCTAGCCCAATACCACTTCTTCGGTAAGTGAAATTATGCTAGACTAGTATACTAGATTATGGTAAAATATATGAAGTTACGAACTCGTGTTGTATTATTTAACTACGTACGACCTTTGTGTTTATATAAACATATATATTTATGAATAAATATGTATTACTCCCTTCGATTTTTATTAATCGGCGTCGCCCGAGTCAACCAACTGCTACAGGATGTCAAATAATTTTAAATGGAGGAGTATTATATTAAAATCCACGTTATGCGATCGGTATCCGATCGTTTCATTTCACGAGGCAAACCAGAATTGGCAATTGTGGTTTTAAGGACCTGTTTGGTTGGTGCCCTGAACTTCATACCTGGGAAAAAGTAGTGCCTAGATGTAGCCTGAAAAATAGATGATTTTTGTTTGATCAGATAAACTTAGAGATAAGTTATTTGGTAGAAAGTATATATCTAAAATTGATAAATAAAAAATAAAACATTGAATCGAGCTATTAACGATAGATTGAGCTGCCTGAGACCTCTCAGACGCTCGTTTTGTACGCCTGAGCTGGCGGCTCTCCTGGCTGGCGAGCAAACGCACGCAGACAGAAGGCAGGAGCCGTCCTGGCCAGGCAGTTGGCGACGAGGCTTCCAAGCAAACAGCCCCTAACTCGGCCACCTCCTGTCCTCCCCGAGCCGGTCGAGCACGTGGCCGAACCAACCAACCAGCCGCATCCACCTCCCAAACCCTAACACCTCGCCCTCTCCGCCGCGAAGCTTCGAGAAGCGGTGCACGCATGGGATCCCCCACCGCCGGAGACGATGCCTCCGCGGCGGCGTCGTCCTCGTCGGGCCCCTCCACCTCCGCCTCCCCCTCCGGCGCGGCGCCCTCCACCGCCGGGGGCGCGGGCGCGAGCGGCGCCACCCATTACCTCGCGAAGCGCGTGCTCCGCGGCAGCGCCGTGCTACACGTCGCCCAGGGCTGCTTCCGCTCGAGTGACTGCGTCGACGTCGTCCTCTGCAAGGTTGGCTGGCTCCTCCTCCCTCCTCCCCATTCCCGCTTGCCGAATCACGTAGAATTGCGATTGCCGTGTAGAGACAGAGGTTCGACTCGAGACCCCCAAGTGTTTGCCTTGTGTATTACTACTAGTCTGGGGGAGTGGATCTGGAAGGGATGTTCTATATGCCGCAGATCATAGGGTCGGGGTTTGAGGTTTGGAGTGTGGAGGTTTGGATCGGGGAGGGTTTGATTGCTCTGCTTGTGGTAGTATAAGGAAACGGCCGTGAAATCCGTCGCCGATTTGGTGGGGGGAAAACGCTAAACCCAAACTAATCACGATTATGCAAGCGATTGGGTTGTTTACGCTAGCAATGTCTCAGTTTCAGCAGCATATATGTTCCTTTCTTTTACCATCTTCCAATCTATTTTTATGTCGTCCTTGTATAGCTTGAATCGGAACGAGGCATATTGGGTACGGTTTGAGAAATACTACTTTTAGTACTATATATGTTGGATGAACTAACAGAGAAGTGTATATAAGAAAAAACTACAATGGGAGCTCGTCTATAGTATGAGAGGAACCTATCAATCTCTGGTTGCAAGGCTGCTGGATTGCTATTGTGCATAGCATAATGCTGTTGTTAGTTCTTGTTTATTGTTTTGCTGAAAAAGTTGGTTATTGCTGCAGGAAACTTCACTAGAATTGGTTGTGGTTAGTGATGATGGTGTTTTACAGTCAATCTGCGAACAAACCACATTTGGGATTATAAAAGATATTGGGGTCTTGGACTGGCGCTATACTCACTTTGGTTTAATGCCGAAGGTGCTGTTCTTTCTCATAACTAAGCATAACACTTTGCAATTTTTCCTTGTACACGTCTCTGTCTCTAATTGTCTTCTGAAGTGTTGACAGATTGAATGATAATTAATTGCTATATTTTTCAGATAGAAGGGAAAGAAATTCTGGTTGTGCTTTCAGATTCTGGAAAGCTTTCTCTTCTTTACTTTTGTTCTGAGATGCATAGGTCAGTGCTGCTCCTTCTTTGTTTATGACCTTCTTCTCTTCTTCTATGTAGATTCGAGATGCTTGTTATACAACAAACAATATGTTGCAAACTAATGGTTTGTACTCTAGTAGCCTAATGATCATATGCAACCAGAGGCACTAATGAGTAATGAGAATTGATATTGCAATATAGGATAGAAGAATGCATATCACTTCTTTTTAGATAGGATGCATACCACTATCAGTATCTAACTCATGTTTGGAAATTGCAGCCAGAATTTCAGAATCTGGAAGCACATGTACATTAAATTATAAAAAAATACTTTGAATTGAATTGAATTACGCTATTCCTTAATGCTAATAAGTACCTTGGATTGTGGGCCCACTTTTAGACATTTTACTTTTGTTTCACACGTTCCTCCATGTGCTTCCAGAGTGGGAACAAAGGTCAGGATAATGGTTCCATACTTGTGGGTTTGCACTTTGCAGACAAACTAAATTAAGTGAGATGGTTTTCTCTAACGAAAGTTAACTGCCAGGTTCATCATTTATCAGTTTCCCCTAGATGCTAGTTGGACGGCAGACCAGCGCCTAGCGCCTAATCGCTGTCTAGGCGGGATAAATCGGCTAGGCAGTCTAGGCGGGAGGGCTGCGCCTAGCGCTTAGGCGGTCTAGGCGGGCGCCTAGGGGAACACTGTTATTTATAGAAGCATGTTATCTGCTGGTTCTTAAGTAAGCCTGACGATAATTTAGTTAGTTTTATTTAGTGCATGGCAATTTCATTCTGCACTTCTTATCCTGTTTTGTTTGAGATTTGAGCAGAGTTGCTTAGATATTTTGTCCACAATTCAAATAACTATTATTGATAGATATCAATTTGTTGTAGGTTCTTTGCAATTGCAAATATTGAGTTATCCAAACCAGGAAATCTGAAGCATCATCTGGGAAGAATTTTGGCTATAGACCGAGAGTGAGTGAAAATTCTTGTGCTGAAGCTTTTGTTTACATAATGCTTCGTCTGTTACATCAAAGCCTCAAATATTATACTGTCAGTGATATATTGATCCTTGTGTTAAGGATATTTGTGGTATTCCACTCTAGTCTAGGGTTTATTCTTGTGTGTCCTTGCACTATATATTGCCCTTTGGGCTATTGCAATACAACTATTCATTCACACTTGTACTCTCCCTCTCTATCAAACATTGTATCAGAGCAAGGTTCATAGCCAACACTCCTACTCGTCCTCTGCTGCGGCTGTCGCCGGGAGGAGCAATCTCCCCTTCCAGGGGTGGCCTCCTAGTTGTAGTTTAGTCTTATTCTTAATAGAAGCAGCAGCAAGCCAACTCCTAGTCGTAGGCATCATCAGATCAGCCTCGTCCCAAGCCAGATCTGGCGAGATCCTGAGTTGCCGCTGTGTTCCTAGCTCGGTCCCGGTCGGATCTGGGTCTCTCCGTCGTCGCCAGGACATCTCCCGGCCAGATCTGGCGTCGGTGGGCCGACTACCAGCTGGATCCACGCCGGCTTTGCCCAACGTCGCCTGGAGGTCGAGCTTGTCGTCGCCGCCTCGCCTTCATCGCCCGACGCTGCATTCTCTTCCACCGAATTCGTCCGCCGGAGTAGAGGAGGAAGACAAATCCGGCAGTTGGGGGAATGAAGACGCCTGTATTCAGACGCTTTGCCGCCGCCCAGATGCATCGCGGCTTGATCACAGCTTCGGCTTGCCGACACGCTTACCGCTATACTACCACGCCGCCCTCCTCATTCTCGTCCTCCACCGCTTCCTTTGCTTTGCGCCATCATCGCCCGAGTACCTGCTCATGCTGAAGCTCCGCCGCCACCACATGCATGCGTGCTATCTGCGAAAAACAGGAGGAAGGCAGGAAGCAGGAGGCTTGGCCAGAGGGAGAAGAGCGGTGGAAGGAAGAGAGAAGAAGAGAGGAAGAGAGGCCGATCTGGTTTATAACCAGATCTGGCCGGAGCCGCTTCGGCTTCATCGGCTCCGAATTCTCAATCGACTCCGGCTTCGGTTTCTTCTTTGGCTTCTCCGGCTCCGGCTTCTCACAACTTCTTCCGCTGTTAAAGAGTGCTGCTGTTAGTATGCTGCTCTTTTGAGTCATTTTTTTGTTGCACCCATCCAAGTCCGTAACACTCTATTTTTTAGTTCGTCTAAGCCGTGCGAGTCCATAAAGTCCTTGTCAGTCAGCTGATTGCTTCTTGGCCCTTTCCTTCCCTTTCGCATGGCAGCAGCCGCCGCTCTTCTCTCTGAGTAGCTGCAGATCGCAGAAGTCGTTACGATGTCGCCGCTTCTTTCTGAGTCGCCGTCCCGAGCTTCTAAGGCCATGCTTACGCTTCAAGATCACTTCTTCTTGCACCTTCGTCACTTCTTCTTGTGCTCGCTCCGTCACTTCTTCTTGTGCCTTTGCGTCGGCTTCGATTTGCGCTACCATGCTTCTATCCATTCCTCTTTAGCTTGATTTGACAGCTCTATTCATGCCGGTTTCATCTTCTTTGTCGTGTTGCCGTGGACGACTTCACTCCCATTTGCATCTACTTTCTCAGCCCCTACACCCTGTGCTATGGACTGTCGCACAACCCTAGATGAGAGATCTTTTGATACTCGACATATTTTCCAAAAACTACACGCTACGACGACATTAATAAGACTCGGACTTCGGATTTTTCTCTCTATTGTAGTGTCAACCCTCTCTAGTCTAGGGTTTACTCTTGTGTGTCCTTGTACTATATATTGCCTATTGGGCTATTGCAATACAACTAATCATTCACACTTGCACCCACCCTTCCTCTCTATCAAACACCTGGCACCACACTATTTTCCTGAGAACAATAGTTTCGTTTACATGCTGTGTTATGCATTGACACAAAGGTTGGCATTTGTTATAGTGCATCTTGTGCTGAGCAAAACGTCCATGCAGGATTTTAAGCCTGTTCTATTTCTGTCCTCTGTACATGCTTTATTTTGCAGCTATACCTGTACCAGGTAGGAGTATTTTGATAATGTGGCATGGGGAAAGTTCAGTCCTTCCTGTCAGGCACTGTACTTTTTGTTCATGTCTTATGGTTGACAGTTGACTTATATTAACGTTGAACAAAAGAAAGTTTTCACTATTTCTGTACTCTTGCATGCAACGTTCTTGTTATCAGTTTACGTTGGCGCCTTGCATTAGAATGCTGTCCAATCTAATCCAAGGAGATATTTGAACTACATAAGATTTGTTTGAATGCCCTGTGAGGCATTTCTATGGCACGAGTTATTATGATCTTGATTATCAAATGATTGGGCCGAACAGTGGTATAACCTGGTGAACCGGGCCTACTACTAAACATTGATTTAACTACAAAGATTTGTTTGTTGTCGAATCTTTCAGGTGCATATGATATTGTGAACTGCAATCATTATTCTCCCATCTCATGCTTTAATACGAATTTTTTACTTTATTACTGCTTGATGTATAAGTAATGTTTTGAGCGCTTGAAGGTTGACTCTTGTTATGAAGATTCTTGACCTTAGTTCTGTCTTCTCTTGTCAGATCTAGTTTTGTTGCTGTTAGTGCATACGAGGATGAGTTTGCTTTTGTACGTGTTTCAGTGGGTCAAAAGCTTTATGGTCCTAATGGAGGTAAAATTTCTGAGAAGGTGCCTATTGAATGTAAATAGTGCCTTTTGCTGACTCGTGTTGCTTATGCTCAATCTAATATTTACAGTACATTATTCCAGATTTTGAAGATCTTCCATGTCATAATTTCAGAAATATTTTTATCCACCAGAAATTAAAGAGGATGCAAAAATCATAAGTGGTGCATATAAGACCAGCAGTATCAGTGGTACAGTTTGGAGCATGTGCTTCATACCGACTTGCCTGGATGAAGAATATTATCCAGTTGTGGCAATGATAATTAACAGGTTTGCCGTTTGCCCTTAACTCATATTCCACACAGCTGCTATTTGTGTGTGAGCTAATTCCCTAGTATTTTTTAAAAATGTTGTAATTTCTTTGTTCCAGGAAGGGCTCTGATGTGAATGATTTGTCAGTGTTTGGGCTGGACTCCCATGAATGTACTATCAAGCACATATCTAGTTATTCAGAAACTGGACCTTTGGCACTTGAGATCTCAGAAATTCCTCAGCTTTATGGCTTTGCACTTCTGTTTCGTGCTGGTGATGTTCTACTGATGGATCTTAGGAACCCAAAGGACATCTGTTGTATCCATAGAATAAGCTTGACAACTAGTCTGATTGGAGAGCAGATCACTGTTGATGATTCCTGTCGAGGATTAGACGTTGATGACGATGTTGCTGCTTGTGCTTTGCTAGAACTGAGAGATTCCGGAAATAATATAATGAAGGATGACAGTTGCATGGATATTGATGGTGTTGATAACAAAGGTAGTGTAAAATCAAGGATTGTTTGCTCCTGGAGCTGGGAGCCGAATGCCAGGCGAGGAAGGCCAAGGCTGATCTTTTGCTTGGACGACGGAGAATTTCATATTCTGGAATTTAGTTTGGATGTTGAAGGAGTGAAGGTATTGCCTGAGTGTGTCCATAGGGGTTTGCCTTGTAAACCTCTTTTATGGATGAACAAAGGAATGATAGCAGGTTTTGTAGAGATGGGAGATGGTATGATCCTTCAACTTGACCACGGTAGATTGGTTCATAAAAGTACAATTCAGAATGTAGCACCAATATTAGATCTAGCAGTTGCTGACTACCATGGTGAGACACAGGACCAGATGTTTGCATGTTCTGGAATGTGCCCTGAGGGATCACTGCGAGTTATACGGAATGGTGTCAATGTGGAGAAACTTCTGAGAACTGAACCTACTTATCATGGTGTTACTGGTTTGTGGACTTTGAGAATGAAGGGAACTGATACTTATCACTCTTTTCTTGTATTATCATTTGTCGAGGAAACCAGAATACTATCGGTAGGACTGAGTTTTAATGACATCAGTGATGCTGTGGGATTTCAGCCTGATGTTTGCACTTTGGCATGTGGTTTGGTGGCTGATGGTTTGCTTGTGCAAGTTCACAGCAAAGGTGTAAAGCTCTGTTTGCCTACAGCACATGCTCACCCTGAGGGTGCCCCCTTAACATCTCCAGTTTGTGCTGACTGGTATCCTCATGTCACTATCAGTGTTGGTGCTGTTGGACATAATATTGTTATTGTTGCTACATCAAATCCTTGTTGCCTACATATTCTTGGGGTCAGATCATTATCTTCTTTTCAGTATGAATTGTATGAGACACAGCATGTCCAATTGCGTTACGAAGTATCTTGCATATCCATTCCGCAAGTGGACTTGAGACCTAGTACTGTATCTTCCAATTGTGCATTGGGTGGTGATTTTTGTAATAATCCCCCAGCTAAAGTTAATATCCGCAAGTTTGCTGTCATTGGAACTCATAAACCCTCTGTGGAAATCATCTCGTTGGAACCTGGAGAAGCATTTAGGCTACTCTCTATTGGGTCTATATCAGTAAACAATGCGCTTGGTGCTCCTGTTAGTGGTTGTATACCTGAAAATGTTAGGCTTATAGCGTCTGAGAGGTTCTACATTCTTGCAGGCCTAAGAAATGGAATGCTGCTCAGGTTTGAGTCAGAAACAAGCAAAGAGCATTATTTCCCTGGTTCCTTTTACAAGGAGTCTTCTACCCCTTCTGTTAATACACAACTTCAGTTGATTGCTATACGGCGCATTGGAATCACTCCTGTAGTCTTGGTACCATTGCATGATTCAGCTAATGCTGACATTATTGTTCTCAATGATAGGCCTTGGCTATTACATGCCGCTAGACACAGCTTGGCATATTCATCCATCTCATTTCTGCCTGCTTCCCATGTGACGCCAGTATCTTCCGTGGATTGCCCCAATGGTCTGCTGTTTGTTGCAGAGAACTGTTTGCATTTGGTAAGTTACTCGAACTGGTGAAATCCACAAAAGCAAAACACGTGTGCACATGTTTTTTTTCTTTCTGAATGGTCAGGGGAAATTGTATTATTGCTTCTAGTACGTACCCTGAGTCACTAGGACTGATAACCATAGAACTGCTAAAATGATCTGGGTCTCTGGGATCAAATCCTATGCTAATGAATTCTCCAAATAGGTAATTAGAACCAGGGTTGATGTCTAGTGCGAAGGGCGCATTGAGTGCAAACTAAGTTGAACTATCAGATTAGAAATCACTGCTGTTGATTGATGTCTAGTGCGAAGGGCGTATTGAGCGCAAAACTAAGTTGAACTATCAGATTAGAAATCACTGCTGTTGACTGATGTCTTGTAACATATATACTACCTCTGTTCTCAAATAAATGTCGTCCTAGAATTTGTGCAGTCAACCTTTTTTAAAAAATTGACCATTAATATAAATATAAGTATTTAGATTTGTTGCATAGAAATGATATTAGTAGATTTGTCATCAAAAGTGCTTTCACGTCATTATATTTTTATTAGTTTTTGCTGATATGTAACTAGAAAAGGTTGTGGTCAAAGGTGTATATTGGAGATCGTGTTCAAGGTTATCACAGCGTCACCTAGTCAACGACTTGGCGTCCAGTCAGCCGGAGGGAGACGCCGAGCTCCTTCGCCCAGGGCACATGGAGTTAGGCGAGCTCCTGCGCTGCTGCTGCTGCTTCTCCCTCCTGCGCTATTGCTTCTTCTCTCTCCTGCACTGCTGCTGCTCTGCTTTCCTTCTTTCTCTGCTTCTTCCTTCTTGTGCTGCTGCCTGCTGCTCTGAGTAGGAGACTAGAGGAGGAAGATACGAAGAGCACAAGCAGAACTCTCATGGAGGAGAGAGAAGCAGTGCCAGGGTTGATTCGTGGTGAGGGAGAAAAGAGAGAGTCACGTGCTCTAGGAGGGCTAAGAGAGGATGAGAGCAGTAAATAGGAGAGAGAGAGACTGATATAGTAATTTTTTAACAAAAGGTGGAGCTGCACACCATACCAGCTTTTCCTTTTTGTTTGCTGATTCACACCATCTAGGATCTTCTGTGGTTGGCCTATTCCTTTGCTTCTCCTTTTTCATTTTTTCTTTTCCTCCCTTTTCCTCCCTTTTTCTCTTTTCGTTTTCAAATATTCTTAGATTACATTATAGCAAATGGCTTTATAATTGGGTTCATTTAATTGCATCTTTTGATTTTCTCTTCTGCTCTACTTCTTGCTTGTGTTCATTTAATTGTTATCTAGAGAATTTGGAGTATATTCATTTAATTCCCTGCCATTTGAGGTATTATATGAGATATATTTATTTAATTCCCTACCATATGAAGTATTATTTATCATTTTATTTCCATCGTCTAACTCTCGCTATGGCGGGCGCCTAGGCGTCCTAGCGCCTTGGGGTCGCCGCGACTTGCCGGAGCGTCGTGACAACCTTGATCTTGTTGATGTTCAAAACAACTAGTAAAAGAGAACGGATGTGATAGTAACTTCGGTGAAATGGGCAGAACCTAACTGGACCAAGATTATTAAAGAGATAACGCGAGGCGCGACGCCTCATTACCTTTTTACCACCAAAGCGCTCAAGGCACGCGGCAAGGCGACGCCATACACACATCCTAACCTAGTATGGCAGCAAATTAAATCAACAATTTTAGTAGTGCACATGGTTATTAAGTCTCGACTAGTCGACAAGTCGGTGAAGAACTGACTGGGCCCGGCGACTCGACAAGGCAAGTTAGGCGACTTGGACCAGGCGATGGCAAGTGGGCCGACTTGGTGGGAGAAACGTGGGGTCCGTGTGTCAGATTCAAAGTGACAGAGAGAGAGTGAGGGAGCAGTGAGGGAGTAAGGGAGGGCTCAGGGCTCAGGCAAGTCCCAAATCTAGCTCTCGTCACGCCTTCTTTGTCGCCTACCAAGCCTCCCAAAGGTTCTGTCGCCTCTTCGTCACCCTCGACAGAGCCAAGGTTGCACTGCCCACTGTCGTTGCTCGTCCTCGCCTCCCAAACCACCCTTCATCCTCGGATCTCGAGCTCTCGGCAACACACTTGGCCATCGGTCGCCGCCTCTGCCTCCGTCGCCGCTCACCAGAGCTCGCCACCATCATACATAATGATGACTTGTTCATTCAAGCTATCATGGTTATCAAGTCGTCGACTAGTCGACGACTAATCGTCGACTAGTCGACAAGTCACGGAGGACTCATGATCGAGGCGCCGACTCGACTTGGCAAGTTAGGCGACGGTCGACGGTCGTCGACTTGTCGTGACTAGTCGACTTGGAGAGAATGAAAGCGGGGTCAGTCCGACTCAGGTCGATTCAAAGAGGCAAGAGGAGTGAGGAGCGAGCGAGGCGAGGGAGGGCCTAGTGCCTAACCTCCGAGCTCGAGAGAGTCCCAACGCTAGATCCGGCTACCACACACGCCCAGCCCCACCTCCTCACGCCATCCTTCAGACTGCAGAGCTCCCAGATCCGCCTCTCACACAGAGCTCCAGATCCGGGAACTCGCTGCCACTCCATCGCATGGCCTGCCCTCCGTCACTGCTGTCAGCCTCCTCGGCTCCTCGCCGCGCCCAGACCCAGTATGCTCCTCGGTCCTCTCCTCTCGTCTCTAGTCCTCTTCTCTCCTCTATTCTCACGAGTAAGGGGAGGTCGAGATGGAGGTGGCCAGAGGTGACTGGGAAGGGAGTGAGAAGGAGGAGCTCTGGGAGACTGGGAGGAGGGAGGTGGCGACCGTGGCGGAAGTGGAAGTAGGCGAGAGGGAGCTGCTGGGAGAGGAGGAGGCAGGAGGCCATGGATCAAGCATCGCTAGTGGCCGAGCGCATGGGAAGGAGGTACTGAGGTATATAATACAAGGTATATAATATATACATGTGTACATAGTTACGCACATTCTTGCTATGAATAAGACTGCACGACTAGTTTGCGACTAGTCGATCGACTAGTCGATTAGTCGGCAAGTCATTCATACGAGAGTAGTGTCGACTTGTTTACTTAATAACCTTCAAGCTATAGATGTATTTCTCAATCAACGCAATGCAAGGTATATAATATATATATATGTGTACATACATATCACTGCCATATGAACAGTACCTTTCGACTAGTCGGTCATTAGGAGGGTAGTGTCGACTTGCCAACTTAATAACCTTGGTAGCACATGCATACCTTGATGTTGCCGGTTCTTGAGGCCCATGTAGCACCCATCCTCTTTCCATATGAACAGTACCTTTCGACTAGTTGGCAAGTCGGTCACTAGGAGGGTAGTGCCGACTTAATAACCTTGGTAGCACATGCATACCTTGATGTTGCCGGTTCTTGAGCCCATGTAGCACCCATCCTCTTTCCAATTGCTCTTATCTCGTGTAGCACCCATCCTCCTTGCAAGTTCCAACATGTAGCTTGTTACAATACATTACACTAATTCATATTTCAATTAATTGAGTAAATATGGATTGAGTGACATACCTTGTTGATAATATCTCATCTCATCTCTCCTCTCAAGCAACAAGCTACATGGAAATGGGACAACAATGAAGTGAAAAGCCGAGAATTAAATATACGATTACATGAATAATGAACAACATAACAAGCATGACATAACCAACATAAGTCCACAACAATAAAATGAGTCCACAAGCTTAGAGTCTAATGGCATAACATAAGTCGACAACAATAACATAAGTCTAACTCTCTCATCTCTCAAAAGTCATCCATCTCGAACTCATCTAAATTGGTAGTAGCATCCATGTTCTCTCCATCACCATCTTCGATAGCATCGGCTGGATCTTAGCCATAATCATCCACATCGTCGTCATCAAGCACGATCTCTTCTTCCTCTTCATTGCCCAAATCCTAGTGTGGCTGCTCATCTTCTTCAACAACCCTTGGTGTAGATCTTACACGCCGAGTGTAGATCATAGGCTCGCAATTAGCTCTCCTAGGAACATTGCGACCTTGTAGCTCACGTGATGCACCAACGGTTTTGTCAACATGGTCCCATGTAAGGTCACACTCACAACTGCGACTACCTTGAGGTGGTTCGGCCAATGGGTCAACCCATTCATTGTCTCAATCAAACTCATCTATGACCAAATGGTCATAGCTTTTGCCCCTTATGCTGCTTTTGAAACCTACTTGTCATCTTTCGTTTGTATGCAACATAGACCAAATCATTCAATTTCTTGTACTCTAACCGGTTCCTTTTCTTGGTATGGATCTACAAATGGCAATCAAAGCAAACAAAATGAATAAATGGCTTGCTGAAATTGATAATGAATAAACACAAAGAAGCTACAAAATGAGGAGTAATTCTTCATCAACTTGACTTACAAATTCAAAGGTACTCCAGTTTCACTCACAACCGGATGATGAAGCACAAAGACTAACGATATGCGTAGCAAATCTTTGTAGTTCAATGGCTCAGCCACCATATGCACGCCACCAATCAACTAAAATGGCAAATGCATGCATATATTAGGATTTAAGACTGAAATTAACTTGCTGAAATTAAAAACACTTACTAGGTCTCGTTGAATCTATGTTTTGGACAACCATTTTATTTGAAAAGACGTCTTCACATTGGTCCTCTTAGAGAATGGCTTCCTTATTGATCTTGTTTCGAAGATCGGCATCTTCTACCATTTTTGAAAGCACATCCGTGAAACAACCCCTTAGCTCCCCAACATATGCTTCATCATTCTTCTTTTGGATGGGAAAGAATTTCCCCGGGTTCAAATAGAGTGCAACCCCATATAGTGGGGTGTCCATTTGCTTTACCCAACGTTGGCCAATAATTTTCATGATGTTCTTGAGCAAACCTTTCTTGTTTTGGGTAGGGAAGGATGCCTTAATCTTTTCCTTTGCTTGAGCCATGAATGCTGCAACCTCTAGCATGGCGGTCTTCTCATCACCATCAACCATCCTTAGCACAACAAGAATTCTTGTTGTGAAGCCCTAAGACAATCCTGAATTGAATTCCAGAACTCTTTAGAAAGCACAATAGCATACATTTTTTTCCAACCTATTGTCTTTGCCAATTTGATCATAGTCCAATCATCATTGTCAAATAGATGTCTCAACGCATCTTTTTGCTTGTGCAAAGTCCACAAAGTAAGAAATGTTGTGGCAAACCGAGTAGCTGCGGGCCTCACAAGATCCATCCCACCTGTCTTCTCCCTCATTGCACTAAGAAGCCTCCCATGCCTGTAAATGAATGTGGTGAGATGCCGGTCACATGCAATAGTCTTATTAAATTCCTTCAACTTCCCTATGTCTTCCAACATAAGGTCCAAGCAATGTGCAGCACTAGGGGTCCAAAACAATGTAGGAATCCTCCCCATTAGAAGTTTGCCCGCTGCCTTATAGTTAGCACTTAGCACCATTATCGGTGACAACTTGCATAACTTTGTCTTTTCCAATGTTCTCGATTGTCTTCTCTAGCAAGTCGGCTAGCATCGTTGCACCATGTGATTCACTTGATGCATCAACAGACTCGAAGAAGAAAGTCCCATCCGGACTGTTGACAAGGAAGTTAATCAAGTGGCGTCCCCTCCTATCCGTCCATCCATCCGACATGAGTGTGCAACCATATTGTTTCCACGCCTCCTCATGCTTCACCCTCGAATTATCTCTCATTAACAACCTCCTCAAGGAAATGACTCCCTCAGCTCATAGTAACTAGGAGGCCTATACCTAGAACCGTATTGCACAACGACCTCCATAGCAATCTCGAACTGCCTTGAGTTTGCGGCATTAAATGGTACGCCACACTCATAGAACTTGGCTATCTCTAGGTTGACGGCGTGCCTTTCTTCATTGGTCCTCATGCGGAACTGAATGCTACTTTGAGCCGACCCCTTGGCATGTATTTGCTCTACAACCTCTACGGGTGTTGGTCGGAGCATAGCACTAATGGACTTGGTCTCCTTTCCCTTCTTGGTGCGGGAACCTTGAATTGAATGGCAGATTGCTTTCTTTTGGCGACTGTCCCATAACTTGGTTGCACAATAGAGGCTTGGGACTCCTTGTTGGTTGCTGTCACTCACATCTTCATCATCTTCTACTTCTCTTCCTTCATCATCATCTAGGTGTAGTGTTGTACATTATCTCTCTTGGCCTATGTAGCCCATATAACAATGTCTATATATACCCTCTCAATAATGAATAAGATGTATAGTTGTGAATAGCAAAATCATTCTCCCAAATTGTAACATGGTATTAGAGCTCTTCCCAACCCTATTTCCTAAAACCACCGTCGCCATCTTGCTAGCCTCCTCCGCTTGAGCCGGTGGGCCCTGAGCCATACCATCGAGCTCCATCGCCACGTTGCTCCGCCACTGTCGCGGTAGGCGCGCTGCCCCATAACTTGGTTGCACAATAGAGGCTTGGGACTCCTTGTTGGTTGATGTCACTCACATCATCTTCTTCTACTTCTCTTCATCATCATCTAGGTGTTAAACTGTTGTACATTATCTCTCTCTTGGCCCATGTAGCCCATATAACGATGTCTATATACACCCTCTCAATAATGAATAAGATGTATAGTTGTGAATAGCAAAATCATTCTCTCAAATTGTAACATGGTATTAGAGCTCTTCCTAACCCTAACCCTATTTCCTAAAACCATCGTCGCCATCTTGCTAGCCTCCTCCACTCGAGCCGGCGGGCCCTGAGCCGTACCATTGAGCTCCATCGCCGCGCTGCTCCGCCACTATCGCAGTAGGCGCGCTGCTCCTCAAGGCCGCCGGTACGAACATCACCTCGTCTTTGTTGCCCTTTGTTGCCCGCGCGCCTCCACGCTCGATCCATGTTGCATCGCCTCGCCTCGATCGGATCGTCGCCCATCGCTTAGAGCTCGCTCACGCCTCTCCTCTACGTCGGGATCCGACGCCTCTTCGCGGTTCCTCTTCTCCGCGCGAAGATGACCGGATCCGTGCCTCCATTGCCTCGGCTCGTCCAAATCCGTTACCTGCGTCGTCGGATCTGCGACGTCAGCACCTCGACTGGTGCTCTGCCGCCGCCACCGGTGCTCTGCGCGAAGACGACTTGCTCAAACCTCCATCAAGCTCCACCAAAACCGAGCTGCTCTTCACCTCAACACCGCCACGATCGGCACCGAGGAGCTCTGACCTCCACCGGGCTCCATCCTCTGCGTCACCTTTGTTGCCAGTCGTGCTACTCAGGCCTCCACTGATCTCCACCTCCACCGAGCTGTTGTTCACCTCAACACCTCCACGACCGGCACCGAGGTGAACCTCTGTTGTTTCCGTGTACTGCTTGCTGTTAGGGCTACCGAGGTTGTGCATTCTTGGTCATGGACCTATTCGAGGTGATGCTACTATTGTTTCTTGTGTTGTGGAGTCTTGTGCAACTTAGTTTGGTCAGATTCCAGCTCAGATGAGCTATCTTCAGGTCCCCGTTGTGTCGGCTGCAGGCATCTTCCGGTGGATCCACCATCATGTCCAATGTCGGGTGCTTCACTCCCATGGCTGTTGGATTCAGGGCTAGGATGCACTGCGGTACATGATACTGATGCTGCAGATGCGGCGATAAGACATTTTCAAAAAACTCCGATGCGTCGATGCGATATATATATATATATATATATATATATATATATATATATATAATAAAAGTAATAAAAATATATAATATAAAAGATAACTCATAAACTCATAAGACGTACATAGATAGAGCATTGTGGGAATATCCATTTGCTGTAGCTAGTGTAAATATTACATTCATGCTCATTCAGATGCTTGGTCTTCAAGCAGGTTGGTTCATTAGACTTTTCAATGTTTCTTCAGTTAAGCCAAGGTCGTTGATTGGAGCGGTGTTCCTAAATCTACTTTTAGGTAGAGTCAGTATTATACTGTTACTTTTGTGTAGGCTTGAAATCGTACAGAACTGCTATATATATGGCACTATAGGTGTGATGAACACATCAGCTTAATGAGGGTTGCTTCTACTCTTTAAAGCACCTGTTAGATGATTAACATATCAGCTTAGTGAGGGCTGCTCCCACTCTTTAAAGTACCTCTAGATACTAACATCAAACCGTTGTTTTTTGTTCAGAAAATGATCAAGCTTTTGACATTCTTTCTTGCATATTCACTCACAACATCTTCATCTTCATGGGGCTTCTTGGGTGGGTTTGGGCTTCTGTTCATTTCTTTGGGCCATACCAAAGACCCGAGCCATATCGGCGATGCCGTTTTTATTTTGCTTTGTTTTATTTCATATAAATACCGATCTGCTTGTCACTGCACCAGCCGTAACCAAAGCGTGTCGGTCTGCATCTTGCCGGTGTCTTTGCGTGACCACTTGCTTGCGATCTGCAGTGCATCACAGGGCTTCTTTCGATGTGACATCTGATGCATGTCAGCTCACATCATGTTGTCTTGCTGCATAGGGTATCAAGATTCAGACAGCTGATGGAACACTATGCACGATCACTCATCAGGGGACTTTCCACCTCTCACTTCGCAGTTTCAGATATCTCACTTGTCCCCACGCTCTCCATGAATATCATCTCTGTCGGACAGCTCGTAGATATGAACTGTTTTGTTGGGTTTGATCATAGCTCCTGCTTTGTGCAAGATTGTCAAACAAGTTTTGTCATTGGTACAAGTCATCATCAGAGAGGTTCTGCAGGGCTCTATGTTCTTGATCGTCTGAGTCTCCCTTTATCCTCCATTTCTGTTACTGCTCTTGCTCCTATTCCTTTATCCTTTGTTATTAGTCCATCTACTCCTTGCCTTTCTGCATCAACTTCTGTTTGCAAGTCTTTTTCTCAATGGCATCATCGCTTGGGGCACTTGTGTGGCTCACGCATCTCTATCTTGATTCATCAAGGTATTCTTGGTCCTGTTTCTGTTGACACAAAATTTCAGTGCAAGGGTTGTAGACTTGACAAGCAAGTACAACTCCTGTACCCTTCCAGATTTTCTCGATCTGAACTCCCCTTTGATTTGGTCCATTAGGATGTTTGGGGTCCTTTTGCTTCGAAGGGTGGTCACAATTACAATGTCATCTTCATTGATGACCACACGATACACTTATCGTCTACTCAATTCTCTTACGCCATCTGTGTTTTTCGTTACGCTCACGGAGGAAGTATCTTTCATCGATCTTTAAATCCGTTCCTTTCTTAACTCATCCTTTGATTTGGTCCATTAGGATGTTTGGGCCCTCTTCCAAGCTCCTTGGTTTGCTTTCGCTATGATCATCTTTGTGTCTTTGTGGGTTTTCTGGTCCTAAGCATAAGGGCTATCGTTGCTATGATCCTCAACACGTCACATTCATATCTCTCATTCTTTCCACATAATCAATTTCCTTTTTTGTGTCTACCTCCCATTCCTTCACCAGATACACCTTCTCCACCAGTTTCACCTTCTAGTGTGTGTCCACTAGTTCCACCAGTTTCTGACACTTCCACATTTCCCTTTCACTATAGTCGCTGACACAGAGTTCGTTCTGATCCTCAAACTTCCATTCCTCTTGAACCTTCTGATCCTCAGTCCTCCTCTCCTCCACTTGACCCTCTAGCCAGTACCACTGACTCTGACGATCGTTTTACTACATCACAGTATGCCCTACGTGATCGTTACTCTATTCAAGCACCAGAGAGTAAGGGGTTTTCTTCGTGCATGTGCAGTATCTGAGCCGAGTACCTACCAGTAGGCAGTCAGTATACCTGAGTGACAATTGGCTATGACTGAGGAGCTTACAACATTAGAGTGTACAATTACTTTGGATCTTGTTCCGCTACCATCTGGAGCTAAGCCTATAACTTGCAAGTGCGTGTACAAAGTAAAGAACAAGTCAGATGGTTTAGTGGAGCGATACAAGGCTCGTTTTGTTGCAAGAGGTTTTCAGCAGGCTCATGGTTGAGATTATGATTAGACTTCTGCTCCAGTTACTCATATGACTACAGTTTGCACTCCTTGCTATTGCAGCCATATGCTCATGGACTATATCTCAGATGGATGTCAAGAACGGTTTTCTTCATGGTGATCTACATGAGGAGGTTTATATGCAACCACCCCCAAGTGTTAAGGCTCCTACAAGCTATGTTTGTCACCTTAGGCGTGCTCTATTTGGTCTCAAGCAGGCTTTTCGTGCTTGGTTCGAGCAGTTCAGTTTAGTTCAGTTTTGTGATTCGGGCTGCTGGTTTCACTCCAAGTGAGTATGACTCTGCCTTGTTTATTCACACTTCTTAGCGAGGTCGTATTTTGCTTCTGCTGTATGTCGATGATATGATGATCATAGGAGATGACATGGACTTTGTGGATTTTGTGAAGAAGAAATTGAGTGAACAGTTTATGATGTTTGATTTAAGACCATTGTGCTATTTTCTGGGGATTAAGGCTCATTTTGATGGTGATGACTACTACCTCTCTCAGCATCGCTTCGTTCAGGATCTGCTTGCTCGCTCTGGAATGATTGATACTCGCAACGTTGCCACACCCATGGAGCTTCACTTGCAGCTTCGACCTACAGACGGTGTACCACTGACAGATCCTTCCCGCTATCGTCAGATCGTTGGGAGCCTTGTTTATCTCACGGTCATCAGGCCAGACATTGCTCATGCTGTTCATGTGCTAAGCAAGTTTGTCAGTGCTCCTACATCAGTCCACTATGGTCATGGTCTTCGTGTGTTGAGATACTTGACGGGGACTGCGTCCATACATCTGTTCTACGCCAATTTGAGTCAGCTCCAGCTCTACACTTACTCTAATTCCTCTTGGGCGAGTGATTCTGCTGATCGTCGATCTATCATTGGCTATTATGTCTTTCTTGGTACTTCACTCGTTGCCTGGAAGTCTAAGAAGCAGACTACAGTGGCACGCTCTAGTGCAGAGGCTGAGCTTCGAGCCCTTGCCGCTACCACCTCATAGATCATTTGGCTTCGATGGCTCTTGGCTGATCTCGGTGTCCATTGTGATAACCCTACACTACTGTTTTGTGACAATACAAGTGCTATTCAAATTGCTAGTGATCCAGTCAAGCATGAGTTGACAAAGCATATTAGTGTTGATACATCCTTCACACGGTCTCATTGTCAGCAGTTGACCATCGACCTCAAGTATGTACCCTCAGAGTTTCAAGTTGCAGATTTCTTCACTAAAGCTCGGACTGGAGAACAACATCGACTTCATCTACTCAAACTCAGTGCATCAGATCCTCTTGATTCACCTTGAGTTTGAAGGGGGTGTTAAGAGTGTTGTACATTCTCTCTATTGGCCCATGAGGCCTATATAACAATGTCTATATATACCCTCTCAATAATGAATAAGATACATAGTTGTGAATAGCAAAATCATTCTCCCAAATTCTAACACTAGGAAGAGTGGTCTGTCCCTCTTGCCCTTGCACAAAGCCTCTCACATCTTTTTCATTATTGTTGTTGTAGTCTTGGCATATTTTTGGACGTCTCCAAAACCACTCGCAAGATGCTCCTTCAATCTTTTGATTCCTCCTGATACCTTTCGGTCACAAAGCGAACATTGGACCAAATCTCGGTTGCCAATAACTAGCTAAAAGCCATACTTCTATCCGGGATTATTAGACTTTGCCTTCCGTTTTGGATCGGTCCTTGGATCATACACGGTCTCAGAGGATGCAATACTTGTAGTTGCCATTTTTGTAGTGCTTCTGCATTAGGGAGAGGCAGAGAGCATAAATATCAGGCCTCTGTTCTGCTCGATTCCCGGCGCTCCTCCTTTGTTATTCACCTCGCCAGCACCCCTTCTCTGTTATTCACCTCCTCGGCGCCTCCCCCTCCCCGGCGCCTGACATGACGGAGAAGAGGGGAAGGAGTACCTAGATCTGGAGGGCGACACCGTGACGGGGATGGAGGCGCCGCGACGGGGACGATGGCGCAGCAGTAGATGGCCGGCGCGAGGGGGATGGAGGCGCAGCAATAGATGGCCAGCGCGAGGGGGATGGAGGCGCGGTGGAGATGGTGGCGGCGCTAGTGTTTACACGTCCAGGCTCTAGGTGCTCTTCGTTTTTCCCCTCTGGGGCGCTGGCCCCTCTCTAGTATTGCGCTCGAGCCTTCTTCTGGCGGCCACCTCAGCCGTCCATGATGCCAAACTCCGCCTAAGCGACGCCATGGGGACGCCTCGGCCTTGAGGCGGACGCCACAGCCAGGCTTGGCAAGGCGGTGTTGTGGCGATGCCCCCCTGACCGCCTTACTGTCTAAGCACCGCTTAGGCGACACTTTAACAACCATGAACTGGACCAAAGGCCGAAATGGAAAAAAGTGAGCTATTGTTCTTCCTTCTCTTACTCCTATTTTTGTGTCTTAGGCCCATTCCATGTCTTCATCCATGGGATCTTTCCTGGCAACAAAAATAGTGGTTTCTGGTTCGCTTGTGTCCCAAAAGGCCAAAACAAATCCAGTAGTGGCTAAACTCTATGTGTAACCAAAAAAATGTTGATACGGGCCAACAGCAACTTGTGCATCCAACTTACTGTTTTGTGGAGAAACAACAATCGGCGATGAATATCAGCCTTGTGCCGCATCAAATGTTGGGGAACCAGTTAGCCTTGCTGGCCAATTATGTCGACTGGTGACGCACTATCGAGGGCAGATCATGGTTCAGAGTTTTTTTTTCTTCATCCAATGTGCCCTTTGCACCATAACAATCCTTAGAAATATTTTCCACTATTATTCTACTATAATAACTGTGTTGTGTCATGTACTAGTTGGATACTTGGAGGGAAACTGGTAGGTAGCAAACTAGCAATTGTTAGAAGTTAGCACACGCGTATATTTTTTTGCGACCGCCGCTATTTTCCATGGTGATAATAAACACTAGCTGATTCAAAACATTGAAACAGGAAATCTTGAATAAGGTGGACCTCTTAGTTGTACTAGTCCTTTTGAAACCCTGCCCTGTTAGGTTACTGTGCTCACATTTCTAGTGGACTTCTTTCGTTCCAGTCCATCAGTTGTAGATCTGCTATACAGTATGAGGCAATTGCTGGCACAATATCAAAATCATGTGACTTTGGTTTCAAAAGTGTTGTTGGAGGCTTGGAGCTATTGTTGCCAGTGATGTTTCTATTATTTTGATATTTTCCCACTATCTGTGTGTTCCCTAGCATGTATGTGCACATAAGTGTGCGTGCTGGTATGTTCATTACATTTTTTGTCAGTTTAAAGCAATTTCATTTTTTTCAGGTTGAAATGGTCCGTGGCAAAAGATTAAATGCACAAAAGTTTTCAATTGGAGGGACTCCAAGGAAAGTGCTATACCACAGTGATAGTAGAACACTGTTGGTTCTGAGAACCGGACTAACTGGTGCACCATGTTCTTCGGATATTGTCCAAGTAGATCCACATAATGGGATATTGCTTTCCAGATTCAAGTGTGAACCTGGCGAAACAGCAAAATGCATGCAAATTGCAAAAATAGGAAGTGATCAAGTATTAATTGTTGGAACAAGTAAATCTACTGGCCGGCCAATGATGCCAAATGGTGAAGCTGAAAGGTTTGCACCTCATCTATTGTTCTTGCTAATAAAGCATTTATGTGTTGTCAGATGTCCATAATCCATTAGCAATATTTGTTATTCAAGTCGCAGTCTCAGTGTTCTTTTTTGCTTGGCTGGAGTGTAGTTATTGATGATCTGTTTTACCCTCCATTTGTTTGCTTACTGGCAGTCCTTTCTGGCCAAAAAAATGACATGGTTATGAATTGTCAAAGCTTGCAACCATGAGACAAAGTTTCTTGACATTTAAGCTTTATTTTTGTTGTTCACAAACTTCAAACCATGTTACTCTTGCATCCTCGAATGTTAGGATTCTAAATTTAGCCTCGAATGCTCATGCAACCAGAAACAGATTCTAAATTTGAATAATTTTATTCTGATGTGATGTGCATAATTCCAAGTGTAATACAAAGATACGAGTTGTTAAGACTCATGTCCATATTGCTTATGAAACCATAAACCATGCTGGCTTTATATTTCGTGTACAGTGCACATACGAGTTACGAAAAAAAAAGCTTGCATTTTCACTGGAATCTGATTACAACATTTTCACTGGAATCTGATTACAATGCTGTGTACCATGTTTTAAACATTGAGCTCTTGTCCTTGTCATATGGAAACATTCTACCCGTCGACCTTGTACAGGACAAGCACCAGCAGTTTCTAGTTCGGATTAAATTAGGTGATGTTAGTTTGCTTCAGGATCAAGTTAGTAGATGAGTTGTATTAGGAAAGGATACCTCTAGCTATTGTAATAGGATCTATATATAAAGGGGACTTGCTATCTCCTCGTAATCAAGCAGAAGGTTAACCGACCTATTATCTCCTCTCTCGTGCTTCTCTTCTACCTCCTGTGTATCTTCTCCTCTGCGCTTCTTCCCTATCTACCAAAGCTCCAGCATCACCACGGTTCCTCACCAGTGAGGTCCAGGGCCAAAGCCACCAGTACACTACACCTACGTGTTACGTTCAGGTACCGGACGTGGCAGTCCTGCATTCTTCCATTATGTAAGAATATAACTGGAATGGCTGGGATTTATTTCTAGATATATGTAGTTATAGGAGTACAAAATTGTCTCCAAAACGCCAGGCAACTCTCGTGCTTCATCAGGCTACATGTGAAAACGTACTCTAGAATCTAGATAAGTTGAAGTAGCTGCCAGGGAAGGTAAACATAGTCTATATGTGGAGACTAGGACATGTGCCACTGATTTGATTTTACGGATGATTTTCATTCTGGAACAAGTGCATAACCGTGGGTTTAGGACAGTCCACTAACAACAATTATCCATTTGACTGGTTGTGAACAGGGATCCACTCCTGGTGGCAATCGGTTAATTGCCACCTGTAACTGGAAATCCTGTGCAAGACTGACATACTAGTTCGAGTGCTCGACAGTATATTTATGGAGGATGATTTTTTTCCCACTCCAAGTCACTACAAGCTAACAATTCTAACCACTTTTAATTTGTTTGAAGCATCTTGAATGTAAGTGTGGTGAACATGTAAATTGTTTGTAAAATTATTACAGGTTGGTTCTTGCCTGTTCATTGCCTGCCATGTGGCTGTGTTTTCCAAATTGGTCTCTGAGTACCTGTCTTCTCATTGATTGGTATTATACTTGATGTTCTGTTCTCGTTGATCCTTTGTGATTTTAGTTGATTGAAGCTTTTTTTTTTTACTATTCAGGTTTTGCTTATTTTATTGTTTTTGCTGCTGCATTTAATCTACTCTTTTCATTTCCATGACTTGTTACTTTGAATTGTGCGAACATTTTAAAGCTCTTTTTATTAAAAAAAATGTAACCATTCTCTCTTGATGAAGCAGTGTCAAGGGGCGCCTAATTGTTTTAAGCTTGGATACTATTGAAAGTCCTAGTGAGAGCAGTTCGTTTATTCCAGGCTCTAATCTGAATTCCTCCTCTCATACCGGCTCCCCCTTCCCTGAAATTGTTGGATATGCAACTGAAGAATTGTCTAGTAACAGCATGTGCAGCAGTCCTGATGACGTTTGCTACAACCAGATTCAACTTGAACAAATGGCAGGACATCTGAGATCACTGACTCATGTTACATTCACTGGTGCAGTTCTTGCTGTCTATCCATATCTAGATCGATATGTGTTGGCAGCAGCTGGTAATATGGTATGATATCAGTTGTTTCCTTGGCTCTATTTTGTTATAAATCACTTAAAGGGTGCTTAGCTCAGTAACATAGCAAAGAAGCGAAACTAAATAAATAACATTGCAAAGGAGCTTGACTGGCGACTGCCGTGATATCACAATCGATATTTATTCTGGAAAAGAACACTCCCGTGGGTAATATGATGTTCATGGCTTCTTGCCCACCTCGCCTTTTAGAGTTTGTCGGATAACCTATGCCAGAGGATGCTGCGGCAGAGGAGCCTCATCATTTATCAGTGGTGGAGAACTTTGTAGCAGTAGCAGCTGGACAGGCAGAGAAGTGGCAACCGGAGTTGGGGAGGAAGAGATAGGAAGGGTGTTTGTGTCATTTTTTAAATTTCCAAAGGAATATTCCACAAGTGTTATTTCCCATAATAAGGAGTGATGTCATTTGGCAGTCAAGCTCCTTAGTGTTGCTATTTCTCTAATTTCGTTACTTACTTTGTGATGTTACTAAGTTAAATTATCCCCAGACTCGGTTTGATTTGACTACTATTAAGTGTGGAAAATCATGCTCTAACATTTGTTCCCTTTTCTTTCTGTCTTGACAGCTTTGTGTATTTGGTTTTGTGAATGAAAATCCCCATCGGATGAAAAAGTATGCCACGGGTAGAACGCGATTTACAATAACTTGTTTGAAGACATATGCATCACGGATTGCAGTGGGTGATTGTCGTGATGGTGTTCTCTTCTATTCTTATCACGAGGTAGCACTGGGTTCTGATTAAAATGATATATCTTTGGTGATGATGTTTATTATTATGGAATAATGCTCTTTTTATTATTACTTCTAATCCTGGTTCCTCGTTTTGTTGATTAATACCAGAATCTTAGGAAGTTGGAACTGATTTATTCTGATCCTGCTCAACGATTGGTGGGTGATGTTGCTCTTTTAAACTGTGAAACTGCTGTAGTGTCAGATCGACGTGGGAGCATATCTGTATTATCTTGCCCAAGATTGGAAGGTACGCACTTGGTATATATGTCCGTGACACCCCTTTCTTTTTTCTATGGAGGTTTTTCACCTATATTCTTGTCCGGCTTATTCATAGCCTTTGTGTTCAGTTCCTTGTCAATATGTTGGTCCAATTCCCTTTGGCTTATGTACATGCTAAAGATGTAAATAAATATCCTAACACGGAACAGAATTTATCGATGTAAATTTGGTTAAGGACATGTCGCTGTATATTGTTCTCCAGTAGAAGCTTTAAGAAACTTGGGGTAGAGGCCCTACCTTTGTATGTTAGATGTTCTTCCATCTTTACTTGTTTGTGTACTTTTCATCAAACATAAAATAAAATGCTTCTAAGTTGCTGCTTAAGTTATTGTAATCTTACATTGCTTTGAGGTCTACTTTGACGTTTTTTTAACATATCTTGCAGTTTCTGAAAGTCCAGAAAAGAACTTGGCTGTACATTGTTCATTTTATATGGGTGAAACAGCTATGAGCATCCATAAGGTAAGCTTTTGTTGTTGGGGGTTTAGGGCTAATCAGTTCGATATTTCTCACAAGGAAACATGCTAAGGGGGTGTTTGGATGAGGGTGATTTGTTTGATACTTCTTGTAATTAGTCCTAAGGATTTGAATCCAAATCCCCACTATCCAAACAGGCCCTAAAGGATGAATCCTGTGTTTTTTACTTAGTTTAAGTGATCTAGGAGAAATCTCACCTAGTTATAAATCACACCCATTAATTGTTTGAAGGAAGAAGTCCATTTTACCCCCTCGAATTTTCCAAAAAGTTCACTTAACCCCTCAAACTAATCTTTCAAACCGAGTTTTTACCTTGAGGTGGTTTGGTTGGCTTTGCATACATGTTAGAATAAGTCTATCCTCGACTTTCCAAAAGTTCAATTAACCCCTGAAGTACAAAACCGGTTGGTTTTTTTTACCCCCCTAGTATCTCAAAACTGGGTCAAATAAACTATGAGGTGGTTTGGCTGATGTGGTCCCTAGAGCCCACTTGTCATAGAGAGACAGATTGTGAACAACATATAGAGGGAGAAGAGAGAGCATAGCAGAGGAAACAAAGGTGGCGACGGCGAGCAGCGGCCTAGGAGGTGACAACGGTGCCCAAAATGGGTTCCTGGGACCAGGATCGAATCTGGATTTTGGAGGAATCACGTAGGCGGCCGATAATTGATTCTGTTGGTAACTAGAATTCCCGGAAAAAACTCGATCAAAATTTGCCCAAATAAATTTGAATTTGAGATGTTTCCGCCGGAATTTTGAATTTGAAGTTTTCCTACGCAGATTTGAATCCCGCCTCCCACGTAGAATCCGGTTACCGCTAGTAACCGGTCGGGTTTTCATCCCTACCTAGGACCGTGGGGACTAGGGTGTCAAGGGGTGCTGGTGGTGTTCCTATATATGGCCCATGGCGGCGGGGGTGCAAGGCCGAGCGGCGGTTGGTGCTAAGGAAGAAGAGGGGCGCTAGTGATGGCGGTAGAGAGGGAGAGGGACAAAAAGGAGGTGAGCACATTCATCTAAGTGAGCCCATTCTCTCTCTCTCTCTCTCTCTCTCTCTATATATATATATATATATATATATATATATATATATATATATATATATATATATATATATATATATATATATATATATATATGGGTGGGACCTAGGAACCACATCAACCAAACCACCTTTGGGTGTTATTTGATCCGATTTTGAAATAATATGGGGTAAAAACCGGTTTTGTAGTTCAAGGGGTTAAGTGGACTTTAGAAAGTTTGAGGAGGTAAAATGGACTTATTCCTACCACATATGTAAAACCACCTCACGGTGTTATTTGACCCGGTTTTGAAAGAATTGGGGGGAACCAGTTTTGTAGTTGAGGCGGGTTAAGTGGACTTTTTGGAAAGTTCAAGGGGTAAAATGGACTTATTCCTTGTTTGAATTTGTTTTCCCATTCATTATGTCTTGTCCTTTTTTGTCATGGGTCCCTTGGAAAAACCTCACCAACAGGGTAACAACTGATTCCATGTTTTTACAACTTTGTTTTCTTTCCTATTTAGAACTAAGGAAATGTTTTAACTCGTTCTTGTAATTTACTGTAGGCTGCATTTAAGTACAGGCTTCCAATTGATGATGAGACAGACCCAGTGTTGGAGTCGGCTTATAACTGTGTTGTGGCAAGTACTTTGCTGGGGAGTGTCTTCGTTGTGATTCCGCTCACAAGGTAGTTTCTGAAGATTCGAAACATTCCCATGCAAACCCAAAAAGCTGATATTTGCACTATTAGTATCCAGTATCCCTGAAAGCCGGTGTTTGTCAGGACCAGTGTTAGATAACTGGGCAGGCCAATTTGGGAATTTGGATTTATATTATAACTTAACCTGGGTATGGACAACCTTGATAATTCTGGACGAGTCTCAGTTTTCTTTGGCACATGATTTTTTGATGTTCTTCACATGAATAAAAAATTGAAAATTCCCTTAAGAAAGGGAACAACCAAAACACAGACCGTTAACAATAGTTGGTAAACTAATTCGGTAATTCCCCTTCCACTCTATGCTAGAGTTCTTTTTAATATGATTTGGTTTAACATAGAACCACACAACTACCATTTGTAAAGAAGGAACTACAGTTATTTCATATACATCTGTTAAAGTGTTCGGAACCAATTTCTGAAGCGTATGGATTGATACTGCAGTGAGGAGCATCAACTGTTGCAAGTTGTCCAAGAAAGACTCTCAGTTCACCCATTGACTGCTCCACTCTTGGGAAATGATCATGCAGAGTTTCGTCGACGTGGTATCCCGGTATGATAATCATAGTTACTTATTGAACTATTATACATAATTTAGTCAACTGTACCTAATAAAGTTGATTTTTTTCTGAAAGTTTTGAATAACATGCTCTACTGATGTGACAGTCTGGAGTACCTCCCATTCTGGATGGCGACATGCTTGTGCAATTCTTGGAACTCACCAGCAAACAACAGCAAGCTATTCTTGATCAATCTTCTCCAGGAAATAGGCAACACCTTTCTATCTCATTTTTCGACGTTATGAAAACATTAGAGCGGTTCCATTATGCACTCAATTGAGGTTTCCTGCAATCAACATGGCTGACTGTTTGAGATGGATATTCTCCAATCTGTTGATATCCCGATGATAATGACAAATTCAGTGCTGAAGTAGTATTCAAATGAATGTGCAAATGAAGATGCAGCCGGAGCATGTACCCAATTTGAACCAAATCTCATCTGCAATGACCTGTGTCTCACTACGAGTATCTTGTAAAGGCCCTTCTCGCAGCAGATTGGTCATCGATCTAGTGAAAGCCTTGTAAATAACGAATATTTTGCAAAAGAATATGTATACATCCTCTGCTTTGATGGACCGTTATATGGAACACCTGAATACAGGGTTTATTTGTCTCAAAAAAGATTTTTTTTTGTTTCTCTTGAGACAATATAAGCTCTTCTGGTTGACATTTTCGGAGGCCCCATGGCTGAGATAACTACCATAGCGGTAATGGTTCACGCCAGCGAGGGCTGCGGATCCTTGAGGCGATCAGGTCACAGCGGCAGGGCTGGCGGTGACGAGGACTGTAGTTCGATGCGGTCAGGACTGCCTGGGTAGGGAGGGAGGGAGAGGGATGTTAGTTTGTTAGACATGTTATCAGAAATTTGTGACGTACGTCATGGCAAAATCCTAGGTAGGAGACCTCTAAGGGTGGTGTTTTAGGCTTTCATACAGAGTTTTTCCACCTACTTCACTCTTACCCGTTAAGGGTGGAAAAGGCTTGGCCTGCATACATTTTGACCGATCCGGGCTAATTTTTTAATACGGATGTTATTGGCTCGGATACTTATTGGTGATTTTTAAATAATATATTTTTAATAGAATTATAGAAATAAATGCATATTTAATAAAATTACAAAAATGAGATTATGTCGCTGTTTGAAATGATATGCCCTGTTGTCAGTGGATTGGCGATAGAAACCATATCGCCAATCAAACAGCATGTAATGTCTCTATCACTATTTAGAATGACGATTTTGATGCAAATCGACATTCCAAATAGTGACATTGTTAGATTTGAATCTTGTGAAACCTCCTAAAAGCCAAAAATTTCACGCCATTTGAATGAGAGAGAAACCCCCTACAAAAGCCCAAAATTTGAAAGGAGGAGGACTCGGTAGGTTAACAAATTAAACTAGCAAATCTGTAATTGAATGGATTAGATAGTTTTAGATGTATGGTTATGTAGTGTAGTTTGTTGTTGTGCATCTTTTTTGTGTGTATAGGTTAGTTTTAGATATGTGGTTAATCATATAGATCTATTTTATGGTGCAATACGTAGATATGTCGGATGCGGTCAATTTCAAATTTTACTATGGACAATGGATTGTTTTGGAGGGTTTCGAGGGGGTTGATTTGCATTATTTTCAATCGTGACAGTCAGCCTAACAAGACTAGAGCAACGTACATGGGGCGATATAATACGGTGGTTATATTACACCTTCGAGTTGGACCGTGCTATGTACGATTTGAAATTGAGCTGCATTGCCACTCGGGCATGACAAGGCACACATTGGGAGTTACTGCAACTGAAGGGAACAAGGTCATGACAGTCATACCTAAGCATGGCGAGGGATCGCGGGTGGGATTTAGTCCTTCTAGCCTAGGCACATGTCAAAGCTTCGTTTGCATATATGGTTGAACAAGGTGTAGTTGGTGGTGATGACAAAGTAGTTGGGGAGTCCAACCACAGCACGGCGCACACAATAATCAAAGGTCGGGGAGTTGCTGATTTCACCGATGAAGATAGGGTCGAAGAAGCAAGATAGGGTCGAAGAAGCTCATTTTGCCTAAAAAGTTAGTGGGATTGCAAACAAAGGAGATCAAAGCCTTAGTTGAAAGGATGGCGCTCGAAGACCGGGACCACGAGGAATTGTCGGAAGATGAAGGTTCGAATGACGAGGATGGTGGGGAACAATAGACAGTTCCTTCTGAGTGGAATACATACCAATTTGGATGAAGAATCCTATGTACTATGGGTAGGGGTGCCAACGGATCGAATACTAATCGAATAGTGGTCTTCCCGTATTCATATTTTCTAGACGAATACAAATTTGAATATTGTCGAATATGAATACAAATCAAATGTTGTAAAGAATACAAATATGAATCAAATACCTACTCAATTCGGCCGGATTCGGATGTCCTCATAACTTATGTAATTGCAAGATATTTATGATACTTTATCCTCATAAATAGCACACCTAATCATTCTAGTTTATCTATTTCACCTAAAAACATGGATTCATATTAAACTAAAAATACTCATCCAACTGATTAGCCATACTGTAATAAAATATGTATATTGTTTTATCGAATTCGAATACAAATACAAATAGCGCGGATAAAATAACATTTCAGATGGCAAAAGTCTATACCATATTTGTATCCATATTTTTTATGCGAATGCGAATACCAATACAAATAGGGGAGAAACTGTTAATAAGATGGAAAAATCTAAACCATATTTGTATCCTATCGAATATAGTAGTCGAATAAAACAGATAATTCATATTCGATCGACACCCCTAACTGTGGGAGTAGCACCAGAACGAGGTCAGGCAAGGAGTCATGTACCAATGCAAGGAGACAGTGCAAAAAGCTGTGAAATTTTAGGCCTTGTCGCTGCGGCAGACATCCACAGTAGTGAAGTCGAACCCTAGGAGCTACGACGTGAAGTGTGAGATAGCGGGACACCCTTGGCGAGTGCATGCATTCCAGCCTAAGTGGGACACTATTGGAAATACTCTATAATAGCCCCTCACACATGTGTCGTCTCTGAATCAATGCAATCCCATAAGAACCTATCATCAGGCTTTGTTGTGAATGTCATGTATGGCGAGATCGTAGATAACCTGAATTTTGAGCCATGATCCATCATTTGGGCAATAGAGTCATGGTTGCAATACACAATCAGTTATGCTAAGGTGTGTAGGGCAAAGCAAAAGAGTAGAAGACACTGAAAGCAAGGATCGGTACATTCGAGGACTTGTACCACAACCTACCCAATCAACTTCAAGTCATACAGAACAGGAATCCCAGTACTCATGTCAACATTGTTGATTCCACGCATCCACGGTTCACCGGGAAGAGGGTACTAAAGCGACCTTTCTTCGCCTTTGGTGCATGCATCAATGCATTTTGACATTACCGTCCGATCTTGTGTGTGGATGGTACGTTCCTGACTAGAAAGTATAATGGGCAGATACTTACTGCAATTGCGACAGATGAGAACAACCAGGTTTTTCCTGTGGTGTTTGCATTCGTTGAAAGCGAGAACATAGACAGTTGGTTGTGGTTTATGAGGAACGCGAAGAGATCTGTTGTACAATGTTGTCCTAATGTATGTGTCATACATGACCGGCATGTCAGTCTGTTGAGTGCTATAACTCAACTACATCAACGGGAAAATGAGCCACTTCCATTTGTGGATCTACAGAGTAGGTGGTGTATGAGGCATATGGATGCAAACTTTTACAAGTAGTTTCACAACAAGGACTTGATGAAGCTTTTGAAGCGACTATGCAACCAGAAACAATAGAGAAAGTTCAATACACTCTAGAAAACTCATTTTCAATGCACTCTGGAAAACTCTAAATGAGCGTAGACGACGCACAGAAGGGATGCAGCGAAGAAGCCCACCACAAGCGCTGACAATCTCCCTGAGTCATTGCCTTAGTGACCCACATATGGTCCTAGTGTGACGAGGAAGAGCGGTAGGCAGGTGAAATGCTTCTCGGACTGGATTAAGCAGGTGCCTAAGGTGAAGTGGTCATTGCTACATGATAAGGATGGCGCTCGGTATGGTGTCATGACAATGAATTTAGCTGGGGTGTACAATTGGGTCATGCGCGACGCGAGGTACCTTCCTTTAGTTAGTATCATGGAGGTAGTTTTGCGTGGTATCAAAAAAATACTTTGTTGATAGAAGCAACACTGTGTCTCTCTCCATAGCAAATGACAGAGTACTGTACTACCATGATCACCAAGTACATAGAGGAGAAGAACAAGAAGGGTGAGATGTACATAGCATTCAAGATGGGCACAAGGGAGCTTTATTTTAAGGTACTTTGTAGGGACGAACCGTGAGAGGATCATCCACAAGTACACGCTTGGTCGTGCTCGTTGTAGTTGCAACAAGCCACTTCTTCTGTGTAGACCTGTTAATCCTTTCGACACAGGTTTAGAGCATCTATCCTACTTCCGCTTGCGAGGGTGGTGGAGGCGACATGGGAGGATGACCTAGACAGTCGTACGTCCGATGCTTTCTATCGGTCTGTACGACCGACGAGTCCTTGTCATTTGTAGCCAGAGCGTATGGTCCCTAACGCTCTCAACTACACAGTGAGGAGGCACTTTGAGGCCTGCCTGTTGTGGCTCTTCGAGTTGGTCATGTTATGCGTGTCCCACGGCGACAACATCGAGAAGCACATGATCCGGTATGCCAAGGAGCTGGTGGACATGGAGTTGGAGGAGATCCAGCAGTACGCTTGAGGCCCAACAGTGTTGTGTGTGATGTACCTTGCCCTCTGCGACAGTTGTCGGAGGGTTGGGGATAGCTCCATATTCCCGGGATGCCTGCTCCTACAGCAATTGTAGTCGTTCGAGCGCTTCCAGGTCGGACGGCCACAACTCGGCTTCGCAGCGTACTCCATTGCCCTATATGGGGACGACGACGTAGACGGCCCGACCATGGATACGGTGTGGTGTCGTCGACGGGTAAGTTTTTTGTATCGTTCGTCCGTTCTCGAGTTTGTTTGCACTGCATCTGCTGAGGTGTGTCTTGTTTTATTCCACAAGTCACGTTCACACCAGTCACTACACACGCGTTGTACCCAGACTATGTGGTGATGTTCAACCAGCTAACGGACGACCGTTTCATCTTGACATCGTATACTGCCGAGAGGGTGTACAAGCGCACATCCCGCAGCTTGTCCAACCAGTGCCTGTGAGACTCCGCCTTCTAACTCACGCGGTGTCACTTGGTGCATGACATGTACGTGGAGGCCTACTCTGTCCACCGAGTCATAAGGCAATTCGGACTTCGAGAGGCATTCCAAGTGGCCCCGGGGGGGGGGGGCGTTGTCGCCGAACGTCCACTTGTAAATTCATCTTGAATATAATATTTTTGCTGTGTTGCATGTATACTAACATTTTTTATCATGTTGCTTTCCACATGCACAATAGGAAGGGTGTCACAGGTAACACATCCTGGGCTCAACACATGGAGCCTTGGGTGGTGCAGTGGGGACATGCCTTGGAGGACGTGGTCCAGGAGGCTGCCTTGTACGACGAGTACATGGAATGGTATAGCACTCAGACGAGAATTTGTTGCGCCGGGTCGTGGATGACCCACCGCCACACGTCGCCACGACGACTGACATATACCCCACGTAGCCGGACTCTGCATTTCATCGCACGATACATATTGAATGGTCCATAATGTTTATTTACTTCTCCTGTTTTTGGGTTATAACTTGCTCTTCATGCCTAACAAAGCGATCTAACAAGGGAGTTGTACTCAGAGGTAGGGGTGAAAATGGTAAGGATAATTCCCGCCCAATCCGATGTTGTATCCGGAAAAAAATTCTTCTAAATTATCATTTTTAGTCCCGACCCGCATTCTATATTATCCGTATCCGGAAAATCTCATGGAATATGGGTTATGATATGGGAAGGGAAATATCTGGTTCGTATAGGTCTCGAGCTACGACTTTCAGGACTCGGGCATACCGCGAGACGACGGTGGGTCTTCGCAGGCCAACGGCACTCCAGTCAAGTCTCTGTTGGGACTTCATAGCTCCATGGTGCGTAGGGTTGTTCACTTTTAGGCCGATATTCGGTTCGGTTTTCAGAAATATGTTTTTTTAATCGGTTTTTTCGTTAAAAACCGGTTAAAAACCAAACAAACCGAGCAAATGCTGGCTGTCGGCTGTTGCCTGTTGGGCTATTGGGCGTGTTGGCTGCTAGGCTTGGCGCTGGGCCGCTGGCCTGCTGGCCTGCCTGCTGACGCCTATTGGGCGTGTAGGCTGCTAGGTTTGGTTGGCTTGCTGCACTGCGCACTGCACTAGTGCACTACCGAGTAGGACTATCCTGTACATGCACTAGTTCATCCAGATATACACTTGTAGGACTATCCTGTATCTGCTATCTTTTTTCAAACCCAGGCCAACAGTCGACACCAACATTCAAGAGAATTAATGCATGATCCTGGTACATATACAGATACTAATTCTGTAGCCTGGTAATTAGATTTTGTTGCATGATTGCTTATTTGCTTCAACAATTATGAGCATTGAGTGTGTTCATTCGTTCACGTGTTAGGGCCAATAATCAATATTTGTGAGTTGTGAGTTTGTGACCGCACTAAAGAGTCTCCATATCATACCTAATTCGCGATAACTTTGATAAATATGGTATTTACCGATACTGAACTGTGTTTTTAAAAATGTCGTATTTACCGAACTAGCGATCAGATTTATTTACCGAATGTACCGTATTTACCGAAAATACGAACGAACAACCCTATTGGTGCGCCTAGACCAAACCAGTCGATGCAGCAGCGGTTCACGACACACGTAAAGGTTACTCGCCTCTAGTTAGTTCGGCGCTAAACCCTGGGACGATACTCACCGGCGTCGCAGCCCACCGCCACGGACGAGGGCATGATGTGGGGTACGCCCAAAGAGGGTCTGCGACTAGATATATCACTGATCTTATGTAAATATTAATTTATGTACGACTTACATTATATTTGCATCGGGTTTACAATCTTAATTTGAAGCCGCATCCTGTCAATATAAATATAAATTTATTTCAACTTTTTCTTTAAAAAATCAGGCCATGTCACTATTTGGTTTGGTGACGAAAACGTGTTGCCATTTGGAATGACGATTTGATTCGAAATCGTTAATCCAAATGGCGACAGAGACATTTAATACTGTTTGGTGAGTGACAGGGCTCCTGTCGCCAATCCAACTAGCAACAGGGGCATGTCGTTATTTCAAACGGTGACTGAAGCCCTTTTAAAAAAATAAATGGCCATTTTTTAAAATAAATAAGTATTAAATGGGCATTTATTTGTAATTCTATTAAAAATGCATTATTTAAAAAAATGGTCAACGGGGCTCGGAAACAAATATGGATTTTATTTGTTAGGAACGGATATGAATTTGGCACAATATCCATTGAATACAAATATATCTTCGGATATCCAAAAATCGATAAGCCCGGATATCCGGAGGTATATCTCTGTTTGAGGCTTCATGCATGTTGTCTTCTGAATGTCATAACTTTTTTGTTTGGAGTCCAAGTTAGGGAAATAAGTAGTCCAAATTATAGCTATTAATGAGATCTACAACTTTGTAATTGTGACTATTTTTGTCCGGCATTCCGTATTTCTCTGTTTTCTCCCAAGTTTATCCTTTAATGATTTTTCCTTGGGAGTTCCAAAACACATAATTATCAATAAAATAAATAAATAGTAATAAAACACGATTTTACAATGAATTGTGCAATGTTTATGAGATAGACAAAAGATATAACAAAAGTTGCAAATAAAGCACACATGAGATAGCATATTTAGACATTTTACCATACTACTCAAGTTTGTTGAGATTGTTGAGAGAGCAATTTTTTTTAAAAAGAATCATTCCTCAATGTTGCCTATTCTGTTTTGCAATGTTGTGCCCAGCGACATGAATTGTTGTGAATGCTCTAGTAAATTGTCGTGTCACTTTCTGGGACCGTCCGAAGTGAAGCCCCTATCGAACGTTGAGAAACTGCTCTCTCGTAGCACTATTAACTAGTTGGCCTGTGTGCGCATCCTGCGCGCCGAGACTGCGCGTGAATTTTTCCTCTCGCTGGTGGGTGGGGCCGTGCGAACGCGACGCGCCGAGAGGCACGCCTGTGAAAAATCTTGTGTGAACACATGCCGTGCGTGGGGCCCGCGCGTGGAGAGAGTTACGCTGCGCGTTCAGCAAGCGCGAAGGAAAAATTCGCGACGGATCGAACGGCGATTAAACAAAACGAAAGACGATCGGACGGCCAACAAAAAAACATCGATGTGGCCCGTCCCTCCATCGCCTCTCCCGGCCTCCTTTAATCTCTTTGAGATTTGTCTCTCCCTCACGGGTGGACTGGTGAGCGGCGGCGACAGCGGCAGCAGACTGCCACGGTGCCGCCGTCTCACTCTCCCCTAGCCGGCGGCCACAACCCTCTCCCACTCCCTTTCCTTCCACACCCATCGGACTCCGAGGTGGCGGTGGCGGCGGCCATGGTCCTACCTCCGCTCGCTGCATCTAGGAGAGAGATGGAAGGCGAGGAGCCCTTCCCCTGCCGCCACTTCTTCGGTTTTGGAGAAGGCGAAGGAGCTCGCTCACAGGAGAAGGTGCAAGGGGCAAAACGCTAGGCGGAGCAAGCGAAACGTGGCTAATTATACGTTAGAAGAATTTATTAAAAATATAACTACTATTTTTTATATCAAATCTAACATATCATTTTCACGTGACAAATACAAGTACATACGTTTGTGTATATTAGCTATCAATACTTTAAAAGGTTAGCTGCACGTTTTCTAAAACGACATCTAAAAAACAACTCAGAGTAGCAATTTTCTGCAACTAGTTGGCATATTAGCACCGAGAAGAGGGTTAGCACATGCATGACACATCATCAAGGCATACAATCAAACATTGTGGGATCACCAACACCTACATATGACAATTCTGTGGCGTGCCGCGTGCATGAGTGCATCCAGCAACTCCCCGTTCAGGAGAGCGGGCAAGCGGCCGATGGGATGGCGGCGGAAGCGCACCGGCGAGCGCAGGACCGGGTGTACGGTTGCGCCGGAGTCATCAACCGCCTCCAGGAGGAGATCCGTGCCGTGCAGCGCGAGCTGGCAAGAACCCAAGCTCAGATCGCCATGCACGGTGCCGCCCACAACGCTCAGATCCCTCCGCAGCTGCAGCAGCTGCAAGACGATGCACAGATGCGGCAGGCGCCGTTCGTGGGATTAGATGATGAGTTAGTTCATCGCTGAACTCTGTGTGGTTGCTTGATTTGTTCGATGACACGAATTGTCACACACGAGTATGTTTTTCCTGGCACCACCATAAAGTTGGCACACAAATTCTCTCCTTTGCTCTATTTTTTCCTACCACCACACTGCTCTTTCTAATAGGAAATAAAACTTGACATGAAAAATGCATCCAATCTGTGCATATGCCATGCATTACTGATATAACTGGTAGTCATAGCTGAAATGGGATGCCCTATTGAGAAGTGTCAAAATTGAATATGCCAACAGCTGGAAGTAACTGCAGCCTGCCTACGGCTACAGTAGTGGCGTTATATTCTCTGTAAAACTTGAAGCAACAAATGACTTGTACAGCAACACTGTTTCAGATGAGGCCTACGAAAACGCCGGGTCCAAACGGATTCCCAGCACTTTTCTATCATACCCATTTGGATTTCTTTCATGAGGAAATTTGTGCAGTCAAAAGCTTTCTGAAGGGTGTGGATATTCTAGAGGGTCTCTATGATTTAGTTATTGTGTTTATCCCTAAGGTTTAGAGGCCTGAACATCTAACAAATTTCCGCCCCATCAGTTTGTGCAACGTGCTCTATAAGATTGCTTCGAAGGTTTTGGCTAATAGATTGAAAGTTTTTCTGCATACGATTGTATTCAAGCACTACTACAAAAAGGTTAATACTGGACACCTCATCATAGACGGTTGCCTAAAACCGTCTGTATTACATGCAATCACAGACGGTTTTGGTTTTGCTACCGTGTGTTATTCTTGGTGTGCTAAAACCGCTCAGTGAAGAAGTCATATCACGACGGTTCATATTGCAAACCGTCGTGAAGTATCACGAGCGGTTCAACAAGAATGCGTGATATTACTAAGTATCACAGAAGGTTTCAACAAACAACCATCTGTGATACTTCACAGACGGTTTTAATAATAAACCATCTGTGATATGAGACCATATTACGAACGGTTCCATTGTGGAACCGTCTGTGATAAGTATCACTGACGGTTCCATAATAGAACCGTCCGTGACAAGTCTCTTTATTAGTAGGAGCCAGCTAGGGTTTGCGCTCTAACTCGTCACTCCCAGCGCCCTTACTCTCGTCCGTTCCCCTCCCCACCCTAGTGACCCCGTCGCCGACGCTGCCATGCATTCTTCCAGTCGCCGACGGTTGTAACACCATGATAAAAGTGTCTTTTTCAGTGTCACTGTTGTGCCACAACTGTGGTGACGCTGCGCGCCTTCCCCTCTTCCTCCTCCTCCCAACGTGCGCAACCCCGGCTACCTCTCCACCGGCGATGTCGAGGTAAGACAGATCAATCACCTATTGGTTTGTGTTGTTGGTATTCATGTGAACCGAGCTCCTCCTCCCTCTCGCTGCCAGCTCCCGCACCTCCGGATCAAGCTCCCTCCTCCCTACGCTGCCGGATCAAGCTCCCGATCCTCCTCACAGGTCACGGCCTGCTCCTCCTCCTCCACGCCCACGCCTCCAGTTCCTCCTCCTCTCTTGCTGGGCTCGTTCGCTACTCGGATCTCCCTCGCGCCTCCAACCTCTCCGGCTCTCCCACTAACGCGTAAGTCCCCTTTTTGTCTTCTTAATGTTGTCTGGTTGTTAGTTGATGTTGATGGTGATAGCCATTGGCCAGAGCCCAGATGCTAAATGTGTAATACATACATACATGAAGAGAAGTGCATCATTGCAGAGAAGTGTAAATGTGTAATACATACATGTAGAGAAGTAGAGAAATCATAAATATAAATGAATGCAAGTTGATTGCTAATTGCTGAATGAGTGAATTCAGAAGTGTAAGTGTTGTCTGCTATTGAAATATTGGGCTATTGATATGTATGGGCTGTTGTCTGTTGATATGTTATATTGTTATGAGTTATGATTTATTCAGAAGTGCCAAATGTTGTCTCTTCTATTGATATGTATGGGTTGTTGATATGTTATGACTTATTGGGTTGTTGATATGTATGGGCTGTTGATATGTTATGAGTTATGACTTATTCAGAAGTGTCAAGTGTGTCAAGTGCTGTATGATTGATGATTTGCAAAAATAGATGTATAAAATGTGTGATATGTATGTTATGACTTATTGTTGATTTGTCATTTTGTCAAGATGTCATCCATTGCTTCTCGCCATTCATTTCACCTTTGTCTGTGTAATTGTGTTCATGCCAATCAAGTTCTCCTACCTTGCGTCCCAGGTACGTCCTACCATTCCATTCCTAATCTCTTCTCTATAAAGTCTCCAACAGTGGCTACTTATGCCTTTAAAACGGCATCATATATATATATATATATATATATATATATATATATATATATATATATATATATATATATATATATATATATATATATATATATATATATATATATATATTATTCTAAGTCCTCGGCCACTTTAGGAGGTCGTCCATGCGGCATGAGGAGGATAAGATAGCAACCACGAGGCGCAATTTCATCGAGCCGTGCAAGTTTAAACACGGTACGCCGAGGATAGCGTAAGGATATCCAATTACAGTTCAGCGTCGTGGCGCCACTTCGGTCGAGTACTGCCATTATTTAAGAAAGTGGCGTGGACACGCAGGTACTCGACCGAAGTGGTGTCACGATCATCAACCGTGATAATTGGATGTCTGACGCTCCCGATAGTCGTGCTTTTTTAAACTTGCATGGGCTCAATGAAGTTGACCATGGTTGCCGCCTCATCCTCCTCATGTCAAGCGTGGACGACTCTGAAAGTGGTTGAGGGAACTATATATATATATATATATATATATATATATATATATATATATATATATATATATATATATGATTTTTTTAAGGCACAAGCAATCACTTCTTGGAGGCTTTATAGAAAAAAATCTTCCTGAGCGGTTTGGTCCACAAACCGTCAGTGATATATCGATCATCACTGAGCGGTTTGACCACAAACCGTCTATGATAGTTAGCTATCACAGACGGTTCTAAGTTAATAACCGTCTGTGATAGTGTGCATCACAGACGGTTAGAAAACCATTTGTGATGATCTCATATCATCACTGACCCATAAACTCAAACGGCTCACGAAACCGTCTGTGATGACGTTTTTGAACCGTTTGTGAAGACCTTTTCTGTAGTAGTGAAGAATCATAGTGCATTTGTCCTTGGAAGGCTTATCACTAACAATGCTCTTATCGCCTACGAGTGTTTCCACACCATACGAAGACAACAATCGAAGAGGTCATATTTTGCTTGAAAGATTGATATGATGAAGGCGTATGATTGTGTAGAGTGGAATTATCTACACTGCTGTCTGAATAAGCTGGCTGTTGCTCCTACTTGGGTCAACTCTATCATACGGTGTGTTACGTCTGTTCGCTATGTTGTCTAGGTTAATGGTGAGCTGACTATGTCTGTTGTTCCATCCAGGGGTATTAGGTAAGGGGACCCTATTAATCCATATTTGTTTGTGCTGTGCACTGAAGGTCTGTCATGTCTCCTACAATACAAGGAGGGTCGTGGTGTGCTACATGGTATTCGGAACGGTTGGCTTAGCCCCCCATATCACATTTTTTATTTGTAGACGATATTATTTTCTTTGCTCGGAGTGATGCAAAAAAGTGCTGATGCATTGAAAGCCACGCTTCATTTGTATTTTGAAGGACCCAAGCAGAAAATTAATTTAGAGAAGTTCTCTATTTTCTTTGGCTTGCATTGCAACGATGGTGTCAAGCAAGGAGTCATGGCTCGGATGGATGTTCTTAATGAAGCCCTCCAGGATTCCTACTGAGGTGAGTCGATCACTGACGAGTACTTTTCATTTCTTGCCTGGTAGAGTGTGAAAGCAGATCAATGGATGGATTGACCGACTGTTGTCACGGGTGGGAAAAGAAGCCATGTTAAAATCCGTGATCCAGGCTATTCCAACTTATGTTATGAGCTGCTTCCAAATGCTGGTCTCGACGTGTGAGAAAGTGAAAACCTCCATCGCTAATCACTGGTGGGGTGTTGAGAACGACAAGAAGAAAATGCATTGGCGCTCATGGGACTGGTTGTCTACACCTAAAGCTTTAGGCGGCATGGGTTTTTATGATCTTGTGCTCTTCAATCAAGCAATGCTAGCTCATTAGGGTTGGCGGCTGATGACAGAGCTGAGGTCGCCTTGCGCTAAGGTGTTGAAGGATCGTTACTTTTCTTGCTGTGATTTTGTTTCATGGTCTCATACAAGACACGGGTCTTACACAGTACGTTCTTCAAATTTTTTTGGCTCGATCAGAGGGCTTTTTTCCCTCTCGAAGCAACTTTGGGCGTGGCCTCTCCTCGGCGTACAACGTGGATGAAAAACATTGGTAGTCGCTCTGGACTTTAAAGGCACCGAACAAGATGAAAATTATGTTGTGACGTTTCGCTCACAACTGCCTCCCGTGTTGTTTCCAGCTGAAATGGATGCATATCCCAGCGAATGATACATGTGCCTTCTGTGGGAGGGAGGAGCATATCGAACATTCCTTCCTGTTTTGCCAGTTTTCCCATGAAGTTTGGCGTGAAGTGAAATTAGAGTATGGCTTCTATCTCTGCCGCAAGACGTTGACTTGTGCTAAATAGTGGCTGTTCGATTTCCTGTGACGTTCCTCAGATCGGGAGACAACGGTTCGTGCTGTTACTCTATGGCATATTTGGGAGATGTGTAATGGTGCATGAAACGATGAAGGTTTGTTGCATCCTCGAAGGGTGACTGAGAAAGTTAAAGCTTATGTTAAGTTGACAGTGTTGCATGTCTTCAATCCGGATCCAGGTCATAGGCGGTTGGCGTGGTAGTCTGAAACCACATTGGTGAATGCTTGGCTGTCTACAGCGAGCGCCTTAAAAGGATCACTACGTCAGAGTTAGCAGAAGCATTGGCGTTTCGCCATGCAACAGCCTTTGCCCGTGATGAAGGATATCAAAATGTCATACTTGCTTCTGACTGCTTGTATGTGATGCAACAATTGAATTCGTCGATGCAGGATCGGTCCTCTGTTGGTGCGGTTATCTCTGATATCAAGTCCATAGCGGAGAGCTTTTTCTCGGTTATTTTTCGTCATATTAGTCGGTGGTGAATGTGGCGGCATATAATCTAGCTAAATCTTGTGAGCACTATGTTAACTCTTTTATTCGTAATGGTGCACCAAAGTGTACGCAGAAGACTCGTTGTAACGCTTTTTGTGATCAGTAAAATGTCGTCATTCTGTAAAAAAAAAAAGCAACATCCCTGCTATTTGCGCCGTCAGTTAAAAGGTGTTCCTCTCATGCTTTAAAAAGGGTCCAAACTGACTGGAACAAAATTCACCACATCAGTGCAATAACAATGATCACCAGCGATTACCGATTGAGTTAAATACCCTGTTCCGTGCATTAGGATGTTCAAAAACTTTGTCAATAAAAAGAGAAAAAAATTATATACCACTACAAAGTGACAAAAAAAAAATGCTTTCTTCTGTGCGACTGCTCTCAAAAGTCAAAACACTGCTCTTATTTACCATCGCCGTTAATGCCGTCACCGTTAACCCTATTAACCTATCTTATCTTCTTCCTCCACTCTAATGCTCATCTCTCTCTCTCCTATCTCTGAACTTTTTTTATTAATTAACCTTTTTTGAAATTTATTTTAAAATTAACCCCCACGCACTTTATTTCCAATTCTGTTCCTTTTGGTCACGGACATGTCTTTGATCAGAAATGAACTGATGTGACAGTATTATTTTGTCACGTCACGAGTGGTGACGTGGTACCAAAGCCATCGTAATCAAAATAAAGTCGTCGTGCTAACTTTAAAATAAAATTCAAAAAAAAAGTTAATTAATAAATAAAAAAATCCCTATCTCTTGCCCCCCGCCTAATCAGATAGCTCCTTCTTCCGCGTCCTCCTCTGCGTCGCAGCCCTTCGCGCGCTCCAGGCCCAGCTCGCCGCCGCCAAGGACGGCCGGCGCTACCCCCAGGAGCTCGCGGCCCTCCTCCCGCGCGCCCTTCTCGCCGCCCTCTCCCAGGTCTTCGTCGGCGGCGCCGAAGAGGTCTGCTGCCGCCACGAATGGGGGATGCGACAAGGGAGTTGGATGGTGTGGTTCAGTTGGCGCCCATCGATTCTGATTTACAGCCGGATACTTGGATGAACTTACTGTATCCATCCATACGGCCATAAAACAATCTGAATTGGGGTTTGACTAGGAAAGGAACTCAAGCGACGTCAGGGAGATGGAGGATGCACCGCACCGCGGAAGCTTAAAAGTTAAACCTAGCTAGCTACTGGTCCAATAAATAACAAGACCAGAGCACCCAATTGATCCTTGTCCCTGCCGTCGAATCCCTCGTCAAATCCGTCGAAATTACATCCTCATGGAACATGGAAGGCATGCCGCAGAAGAAGGAAGCCTGCAGGGAGGCTAGGGAGCGCGAGCGCTGCTGCCTTCCGCGGCCGAGGACGAGAGGAGTGGCACGAGCTGTGGAAGCTCTTCCTCGCGTCCCTCATTTTGCTCGCCGGTGAGATTTGCTTCTTGCGTCTCCTCTTTCTAACTTCTTCCACGGGGAAGAAAGATATCAGGTGTTGGTGGGGTGTGGAGGGGACAGTGGATGACACGTGGGGCTGTTCCCAAATAAAAGCACCTCGTTTCATGGTTATGAATAGATATGTTTATACATGTATATGTTATTATAAGGATTGTCTAAGATAACTAGATCATATGTCTATTTGGTTTATGACAAGATTTTTTTTTTGTATATATGCAACTTTTAGATATAAAGATAATTTATCTTATGTATATTGACTTTTCAAGTTTAAGACATATATGTTTATTTTAGATTCGTTGCGACGCACGAGAACTCGGCTAGTCACTCCTAGTAAGCTCGGATATAGAGCTGTTGCAGACTAGAGATAGGATGCAATTAGAGCACGTACAATAGCGTAACGTCAGCTATCTATAAGGCTCGCCACGTAAGACATGAGATGACATGGATGAGAGAGTGGGCATAGAGAATTAGGCCATCTCTTATACGATAGTGGACTGTAACACGAGAAATAAGATATATTATACATGAAAAAGTTATCTATAGAGACATATAAAAAGACAACCCATTATAAAAGCTGTCTTTAGTGTTGTTTAAAGATAGAGTTAACCAAACGGGTAGTTCCTACCAGACTGGCTCAAGGCACGACACTGCTGGATCAGCCCAGACACGACACGGCCCGTGCTATTCACAGGCTGAGCCGACACGGCACGATAGCCCGGGCCGTGCCTAGGCCGCCATCCCAGCACGATGGTGTAGGATCAAGGATAACCGACTAGAGGGGGGTGAATAGGAGGTTTTTAAACTTTTCGACAATCTAACAATTTTAGCCAAATATTAACTTAGTCTAAATAAGATATAATTCTAGCTAAGCAATTATCACAATAAATAAGCTAGAAGTATGAATGCGGAAATGTAAAGACTAGAAATAACCACAATGACACAAGGAAGTTTTTCCCGTGGTATCGAAGACTTGTCGGTCTTCACTAATCCACGTTGAGGAAGCTTGATCAACTCAAGCCGGCTCCACGAATTAAGCCTTTCCTCGATCACTAGTGGTAGCTCTTCTCCTCTCCGGATAGGCGAGCTCCAACCTTCACAAGTGCGGGTCTTCTCACAATCTCCTTTGAGAAGATCACCAACCAACCTCCAAACCGCCTAGGAGGCGGCAATCTCCAAGAGTAATAGAGCAAGAATTCTTCACTTGAAAGCGCTCTAATGCCACAATTATCAAACTCAATGAATGCTCTTTGGAAAAACCTCAACTACCCTTGCAAATGGAAATGAATGCTCTCAATGAGTAGGAAACAATGCAAAGGGCTCAAGAGATGTTAAATGAGGCTCAACCACATTTCTAGTTGCAGTGGGTGAGGTATTTATAGCCTCCACCCACTGCACTAGCCGTTGGACACGAAATTCCCAATTTTTGATGAGCCGGTCGGTCCATGAACATCGGTCAAGGTCGATCCGCCTTAGTTATAACGATCGTATACGCATTTAATGCAAAAAAATAGCCGCTATTCTGAAGTGCAGTTAGTCCGCCGGTAAACATGCGGTTAGTCCAGCCTACAGAAAAACGGAAAACGTTTTGGAGACTCTCTGGAAAATGCTGACCGCATCAAGACCGAAGTGCGATCGGTCACACAAATCTGCGTGATCGGTCCGACTGCAAATTCTCTTGAAAAACCTTCTTTGGAAAATGTTGACCGCGTCCAAGACCCGGGGGTGCGATCAGTCAAGCCAATGGCCGTCGGTTAGTCCGGACCAGTGGAATTCAGCAAAATCATAAAACAACACCTCATTGGAAAATCTTGACCATGCTTTTGGTCCCAAGAATCCGGTCGATCCGGCGAATAACGTCGGTCGTCCGGCCCAAAGAAATTCAAAGAATTTAAATTGAGGCAAAGCCAAAACAAATCCAAGATTAAACCAATTAAGATTTGAGTAGTTGTGGCATCATTCACTTTCAAGGTACTTAATTTTTGCACCCTCTTTATAGTACTGTTGTCTACCCTATAACCCTGGGTCTTCCAAACAATTCACCTAAGACCAGGTAAAATGAAAAGATCCTAGACTATTGTACCTTGCCTTTGAGCAAAAATATCTTCATGTAAACCTTTCGCGTGCAATTCCCGGTCATCAAGAGCGCCAATGGGACTTAACCTTGTACATACTCAATAAATACGTTAATCCCATATTCACATATTGTCATTAATTATCAAAACAATTTTTAAGGGCCTAAATGCTTTCAGATGGGCCGACACAGCACAGCACAAATAGTGTCCAACCCAGCCCGACACGACCTAGACACTGCACGGTCCGTTAGGCACGACATTGTTTTAATATACATATATAATTTTATTTCATTTATTAATATTTATATAGTTTTCTTTCCATTTTTAATACTTATATAGTTTTATTTTGTAATTTTTAAATTTTATATAGTTAATACTTATATAAATTTTCATGTCTACTTCTGAATTCTACACATTTTTCTAATTTTTTTTAGAATTTTTTCATTCAATAAGACCAAAACGGGCTCGTTAAGACGCCTGAGCGAGCAGCCAGGCCATGCCTAGATCGCCACCTCGGCACGTAGACCGGCCTGGCATAGCACGAATAATAGCTGGGCCAAAATAGGCCAGGCCGACATAGGCCTGTACCATGCCGGGCGTTTAGCCAGCTCTATAGAAAATATGAAGAAGTACTATAAACAGCAGTTGTCTATACCATTGAACATACCCTTAGTAATTGACACAGACAGACCTGGATGGGATATTGTTGGTGAAGATTCTATTACTTCGAAAAGTCACGAACAGTCTTTTCCAACAAAATTGAATGACCAGCATCTTCCATTAACAACGTTCGTGTACACATCTGCTCAATAAATACATATACCAACCTAGTGTAATGACAGACAAAATCGGCGGAGGCATGCCAACTGCATACAAGCTGCAGCACATCAGATACATCTAATCTATTCTACGACTGGCATTCTCCATAGTTTCTGCCTCGATCCCATCATGAGCTAAAATGTGGACTTGCGCCATCAGTGGGTTATACCAATCCTCTCAGCGGCATATCAAGGTGACCACTCCCGGCTGCGGATCAACATTCGCGCTCGTAGAAGCAGCCACTTGCGCAGCGGTAGAAAGTTCCGGGGGGTGGGGGGTGGTTAGACATCAGGCTAGTGAACTCTGAACGTATTCAAGTGCCTTCTGCTTCACATGCTCAGTTCTTTCCTCATCGCCCTGAGACTTTTCATATTCCAGGTATTTCTTGAATAAGAACTGCAAAAGTTGAGAATAGTACGAAGAAACTAAGATTAATATAAGGAATGCTAGTAAAGCTTTTGTTGACAAGAGTTGATACAAAAATAATCCATCTAGACGCTAAGTATGAAGAAATTTACAAAGTACCAATATCAAGAACCACAAAAATTCTGAATGTACAAATATCAAGTGGGGTAGTCAGGAGAACAATAAACAATCTATCCAAACATCAAATTAGGAAATCCGTCTTAGGGGGGGAAAGAACAGAGAACAGTCCGAGTTGTGCTATAGTTCAAACTTGAGCTCAACCCAACTAATTGAATTAACATCCCAAATCTGGCTTTTTTCAAAAAATAATTAATTAATTAATTCAAAATTTTGGATTTTAATTGGAGTTTTGCATTTATTCAAATTCCTGATCCGAAGTTCAAATTCTAATTCCGCCAGCTCAACTCAAAATTCTTTGCCAAATTCCAAATTCAAATTTTGCAATTTGAATTTTTTCGCAAAAATTATTTTCCCTTTTTCCTTTTCTCCTTTTTCCTCTCTTTTCTTTTTCTTTCTTTCTTCTTTCCTCTCTTTCCCTTCTCTTTACATCCCGTAATCGCCCATCCTCCTGCTGCTCTTTGCTTGTTCCACTACATATTGTCATTATGCTTCCTTACCTGCAGCCCACTTCCCTCACTGCTTTGCCCTACATACTGCTCTACCGCCTATGCCCATGCCCCGCTCCTTCCCTAACCCTATAATAGCTCATCACCTACGTCACCAGCTGCGCATTGGTCTCCTCCTCTGAATCCCCAAGTCGGTTTCTCTGGATTTACCCTCGTTGCTCCGGAATTCGTCGACAAGCCCGCCGCCACCAAAGCTTCATCCTCGTCAGAATTCTTCGCCGTCAGTGCCTCTCCGGCCGCATCGTCGTCGCCATTGGAATCGCCTCGCCACGTTCTTCGACGTGCTCCCTTCCTATTTGCCAGAGTGCCACCAAAACCTTGCCGACACCATCCTCCCAAATCCCGCCGTCGCCGCCCATCCTCGATCTCTCTTCGGTAAATTTCCTTCACCGTCTTGAATGCGTCATCGCATGTTCCACACTATCCTCTCCCGGTCCCCTCTCTTTTTGCTCTTTCTCCGCCACCAAGGTGCCCTGCCGCCAATGTCGTTCTTCCCCGACGCTGATCGCGTCGTACCGTTGTTCTCGTCCTTCTCTGGTCGCCCCAAGGAGCCCTCTGCGTTCCTTGTGGCGTGCTCGTCTCGGTCTTTCGCCTCCGCTCATGGCCATCACTGAGCCAAGCCTGCCATGCCTCCTCGGGCCCTCCGGCCCATTGCCGTCGTCCATGGGGTCCCCACCCCTGTGGGAACCCATTTTCACTGTTGGCCGGCCACCCCATCCCTACCCTCGCCGACGCCGCCCCTTGCCCTGTGCGCCTCCTCTCTCTCTGTTGTTTTGGCTCAATGACAAGGGGTCCCACCTGTCATTGGCTTCTTTTCTTCTCTTGGTCTCACTTACAAGTGGGCACTAGTGCCATCCCCTCCCTCACTCTTCCTTTGCTCTGTGAATTGAAATCAGCACAATGAACTCCATAATATTCTTTTCTTTCTAATTTCTATCATTTCTTGTAATTTCAAACTTCTGGGTGTTCATTCCCCTTCATACCAACTTCGATGCCGTCGATTCTTGTTCCTAAATTCATATAAATTCATAATTTCTCTATTGGCACTAATTTTATAATTTTTGGATTTTATTTGTTTTTCTGTTATTTATTTTGCCTCATCTCGTGCGTAGAGTTCGTCGCCGCCGAAGCCACTTTGGATCAACCGAACGAAGTGACCTCAACCTTCGTTCGACAAAGGCAAATCTCCTTTGAACATTTTTTAAAGTATTACGTATTGCTATTTCACATAAAATGATGAGTTCAAATTGTAGGTTGTTAGTTAAACCTAAAATTGTTAATATCTTCAATTGATAATTGTTATTCCATACCTTTGTAACCCTAGTATAGTAACTCCGCAATATTGATTACAACATTGTGGAATAGCTAAACGTGGTAGAATTGCTTTAATGTGCTTTTCGATCTTGATCACCCAATGGGAGGACACTATTATTGCCTTTTATGCTAATCTTTTTGATAAATGTATGGCAATAGATATTGCCGTTGGTTTTCAAAATAAAGAAAAATGATGAAAATCTGTTTAGACTTGGGCAGGTGGTAAGTCAAGCGGGTGCAGCTAGAATACGAGAACTTGGAATGTGTTAAGTTCCGCCCAAGTCATTAAGGACCGACGCTTGTGACTATTCACACTGAGCACTACCGTACAACCACGTCCTAAATGGGAAGGACCTGGCTGAATAATCTACTGAGTCCAAGCATTACACCCGCAGGCTGTAGTTGATAGATGTTCTCTTGATTATGGTAAATGTACTTCTATATCTTGGGACGTGCAGGTTATGGTAAATGTACTTCCATATCCTGGGTAGTTCAGACGTTGGTAAATGAACGTCTATGTCTATCAAGGCTTACACCGAGCGATGGTAATTGACGTCCATGTCAGAGCAGGTTATCTCCCACAACGGTGAGCTCTGGATCGATGGTAAATAACGTCCATGACTTGGGGTTAAACTCATCTGGCAAGCTAATGTTAGAATAAAGTATTGTAAAGGTCTTGTGATAATCGCTCAGTCGCACGCCTAAGGAAGCGTGTCGTGGCCGACATTATAAGTTGATTATCTTGTGTGGGTCAAGCTATATAGCCTCTGCAGAGTGTAAAACTATTCAAATAGCCGTGCTCACGGTCAAAGGCAGGCAATGTGCGTTTTCACATTATAGATTTTAGTTTTGTTTTTAAAGAAATATTTTGGGAATCTAGGAGTAGTTGAAACTCTGGAATTATTGCACTGGCGGCTAGAGCTAGTAGGACGGCTAGAGCCCTACTCATAAAAACCTTGGCGGCTAGAACTTGATACTAGTAACTGGTAGTTAGAACCTCCACTAGTGAGTTAATTATTTTAATTATTGAATATTCTTTTGTCAAATTTGTTTTATGAAAACTGTTGAAACTTAAAATATTTCTTTGTGCAAAAGAACCCTATAAACCCAATTGTTAAAGCTATACATATGCATTTTTCCAAGACTCCCAGAGTACTATATGTACTCACATGCTACACTCAAAACAAATCTCAGAAGTCTTCGATGATGCCGTGGACGACTACAACTTCTTCGCCTGTGGCTTTGATGAAGGGCATTCGGAATACTAGGTTGCGCTCCCTAGTAGAATACCGGTGGCCAATTTAATGAGTCACCACTCGGAGTGTATCATTTGCTGTTTCCGCTACTGTAAGGCTCAAGGTCTTTTGATCTTTTTTGTATTAAGTGGTCATAAAACCGATACTCAGTTGTTTATTAATGTTATGTCATGATTCGAACTTGTTATCAACGATGTTTCCACAGTGTGCACTAGCTACTGATCTGGGATTGATGCAGAAATACACAAAGGATTCAGATTCAGAAATCCGATCCCAACATTGAATCAAGTACCAAGCAAGGATTAAAAATATCGGCGGCCATACCGGCCCGGACCGGTAAAAAAGTATCGGTCCGAAAAGTTTTAAATTTAAAATTTGAATGGATGAATAGTAATTTTTGGCAGTAACCTGCTGGGAACTGGTCAAACCAGGCGGTTGTCAAATTCAAATTTTGAGTTTAAATTTGATAATTGAAACCGTCCAGTAGAAAACCAGTAACCGGTACCAGCCAGGGTCCAACATTTTCCCCGTAACTGTTTTTGAATCCTTGGTACTAGGTACCAACCCTGCCATCTCAGCTATAATTTATACTCAGAAATAAAGAGAGAAAAATGGGTGAACTCCGAAACTGAAGATGCATGACAAGAACAAATGATTGGATTTTATGCTTGTATTTGTTGTTATACTATTTAATAGCAATAAAAAATTAAAGATACATTGAGAATGAGCCAAACCTTCATCTTTTTTGGAGGAAGACTAAGGCATGTCACCCTATCAAATAATGCCCGTATAACTTCTTTGTCACCAAGGCGAATTTCCTACAAAAGATCATGCTTATCAATAAAACTGCATTATTTGACACAATTACAGATGACAGTTTACAAATGCAAAATTACTTGGTCTAGGTAAACACTCCAAAGATCTGTTCTTTTTGGGTACTCCCGTAAGATCAGCTCAAATCTGGATCTCCCTTCCTCAGGCACCTCACACTTGAACTCCAGGATAGCAGTCTGGGAGAGGAACTTTATTCGCTTGTTCTGTGGCAGACTTAGAAGTGCACGGTTTACGGTGTATTTGATGTATTCAACGTCCTTGTGTTGCGTGAGAGAAAATTGAATGCGGTGCAACCAGATCTACAGTAACATCACAAGTCAAAAAATTGCTCCAGATGCAAACAGGAGAGCGACGAACTAACCTTGCAGGAAGTTTTGAATCTTTTGGTCATTCTATCAAGAAGTTCATCTGCCAGTTTGTGCTGTTTAGTCCTCTCATACATTGCAAGAAGAGCCAAGTGCACCTTTTTGGGATCACAATACTGCAAGGCTCTTTGGAATATCTTCTTGACTGCATCCTGGTTTATACCAACAGTGAATCAGTATCAAGTGGAACAGCAGAAAGAAACTTAAAAGTAGTGTCATTTTCAATTTACCTCCCGTGAACTCCCATATTCATTTTCCAGATTAAAATATGCTACCCAAACATTGAGTTTCTCCTCCTCTTCTCTGATGTTTATTGTTCTCAAAGCCCTAACGAACATGAGAGACAATTGAAAAGGATGAAAATCCATGCAACGCAGGGCGAAAAGTTTGAACAAAACATGCTTCAGCAAGGAAAAACCGTCTCTTTGCAAAAGAGATTAACATGAATGGAAATTTTCATGGATTAAAAATCAAAGCGGCATCACCAAGGTGATCCTAAATCATATAAACACTGGGAAGATTTCGTATCACCACAGATTATTTGGAACAATATCTAAAACAATGATTCTTGGACTGCAGATGTACCTTTCAGCTACTGCACGTGCTTTCTCTACATCTGCAAGGTCTAACAAAAATGCCATATACTTTATCCAGACGAAGCTACTATTAGGAGAGCTCCTGACCAACTTCTCAAATTCATCTGGAGTCTGCGGTATATCATTCCGTAAAGCCCTTTCCTCCAAGGCACCGATTTCTAGTTCCCTGAAGAAAAAAATACAGGATGTAAAAGTCTGTGATGCCTATGTTGATGGTACAAGGAAATAAAAGATGAATGAAATGTCTGTAAACCTTTGTTTCCTCGCCTTCTCCTTTAACCGCTTCTCGCTCTTTTTAACATTTGCTTCAGTTCCATCAGCAATTTCACGTCCTTTATTATCATCCTCTTGGTCAGAACATTCAGATTCAGCTAACGAGACCTGAAGTGGCAGCACAGAAGCCCTGGATTCTGGTTCAGGAAGAACTAAGGCCCTGTTCAGATCTCTGGCAATCTCAGGGGAATGACTGATGTCCATAGGAACCCTTTCATTATCATCATCATCATCTGTACCATCAGTCAGATCAGAGTCAAAGTAAGATCTCTTCATTCCAAGGGATACTCGATGTCGTTTCTCATCAATCTGGACGTACAAAAAAGAAGTGGATTTTTAACACGCATACAATGGCAAAAGACTGCTCTGACAACAGATAAAACTTGCCTTCAAAATTTTGGCTTTAACCATTTCACCAGCTTTGTAGCAAGAGTTAATATCAAGGACTGGTTCATCAGAAAGTTCTGATACATGACACAAGCCCACCTACAAAAAGAAGATTTACAAAACATATTAATTACTGAGTTCAAACACTTGCGGAGTCTAGAGAAGACAACACATACCAATTCGCTGCTCTGAATTATCACAAATAATCCATAGGATTCAACCCGCTTAACTTGACCATCAATGATGTCCCCAACATGCAGATCACTGTAACTAATGTCATCCGACTTTTGTGATTTGCTAGCAGAGCTCTTCTTAAGTGATACCTCAACTTTCCCTGATAGTGATTCGGCAGACAAGACCCTGCATAATTATCTCATTAGATTCATGAGAGAAAATCTTTGCAGTTTTTACATGCATTAGTAAATGGCAAGATCTCACCTTCCATGTACAAGCATTCCAACCGGGAAATCCTTCTGAGGATTTTCAACGTACTCATCTGATAAATTTGATAAAATAATCCTTGCCTCAATCATTCGAGACAGTATAATGAAACATCCTTTGGAATTCACATTCTTCACATAGCCCTACAATGTTAGCAGCACGTCACGTTACATCACTGTAGATAAAATACACTTTATACTGGTAGGTACAAACCACAACTTTAAATATCAAATAGCCAGGACAGTCGGAAAACTAACTTCATTTCTTCAGCACACTACATTGGCAACAATTTCTGCTCAGTTAGATGCTCATCACACAAAAAAATAGAGGCCAACAGCATGCAATGTCATTTTTCAATATTGAAGTTTTAAGGTGCAAAATCAAAATGTAGATCTTATAATCACTTATGCATGATTATTTACAGTGGGTGCCAGGTATCCCTTGGACAAGACATAAACAAAGGCCGTTTGTGCTCTGGTATAACACCTTCAGGAGAATTCAACCCAAGTTTTTATTACAAAATGTTGTATGAAGATTGCCACCAACACTATTACAGCTTTTCGATGGATAAAAGCACATGATTGGATTTTCAGGAATGATAATCCAGTATCTTTTAGACAGTGCCCGAATGATAAGCTGTATGTCTTATTCATACACTACTTCGAGATCATATTTCAAAATTCAAATTATTCAAACAAAAGCAAATTATTAAAAGATGAGAAGAAAATACCTTAACCTCTGTGCCGGGGCACAGATCATTGATCTTCTCAAATCGGGGGTTACAAGTTGCCCTACAAAGCAAAGATGTCACACATAAAGTGGTAGACATAATATTTTTTGGACATTTGCAACCATAAGATTTTGCCTAAAACATTTAACACTCTAACAGGACTATATATCTGTGGGAGATTGGGTTGGGCCTTGGGATTTGGTTTTCAGAAAGACAATCTCGGCCCAATCCCCCACATCCAAAAAGGCAGTTGTCACTGGCCACAGTTAATATTTTATATTTATAGCCATATTAATTTTCAACAAAAAAACATCTTTAACACAAATAAAAGATGATTGTTCCTTAATTTCTTATAAATCAGAACAAATATAGCACTTACGAATCACTTACGAATCATCAAATAGTCTTCTTGAGTGGTTAGAATTTGTGCATAGGATTGACGTGCGAAGTGATAGGTCAACTCGGACAGATCCTTCAGGTGAGCGACTTACAGCCAGGACCTTGCATTTTACAAACTGACCTTCATGGAATCCAGACAGGGGTTCTGGCAACCACGAATCAACAATTTCCGTATAATGAACCCTTCCATGAAGATGAGGTCCAATCTGAATGACAAGCCCACCAACACCGGGTAGAATCTTTTGAATTCGTCCACCAATGATATCTCCTTGCTTTGTATGTTCAGCAATAGGTGATACTGATTTTTGTGTTTCATCTGTATTCTCGGGCGTGCCTTGGCTATCAAGTGCTTTCAGCCTCAACAACCTTTTCTCCCTGTTCACCCCAATAACGCGTCCTTTCACTGCTTGGCCGACACTATAACGCTGTTGGAACTCTTTTAGTTCACTGGGCTCAACTGAACTATCAAGAATAAATAAATGAGCCATAACATTTCTTGATACAGTTAACCAGGCCCATTCTCTATCCACCTTGACAACATAAGCCCGAATGATGTCATTAATTGAATTATTTAATTCTGCTTTAGGAGCAGTTAATTCTTCTAACTCTCCTGTTCAATGGTTCAAGTAAAAAAATCCAACAATCAGGAAACTATATCAAGCAAAGAATAAGAAACACCAAAAAGATATAAACGCTATACAACAGAGAATACAAGTGTGCAGATACAAAAATTAGCTATAAATAAACTTAAGGGATGCAGACCAAGTGGTAACGTATATATGAGATGGTTATGTATTGTGAAACAGACAAATAGAAGAGACTCCAAGTACAGCATACCTTTAAGCAAAGACGGTCTAATAGATAGTTCCCATTTGAAAATTTTGCCACTCTTTCCTGAATGTTCAGCTTCTGCAACAATTACTGCATGGACCTTTTGCCCAATTCTGAGTTTACTAAAAGGATGCTCAGTGGAATCGTCTTCAAGAACCTGAAACAAATCAGAAATGTATCACCAATCAGTGACTTAGCCAATATTACATAAGAAAATCACTTCAAATAAAGTCCAGCATTTACCTCAGTAATATGAATCCTTCCATGAAGATTGACACCAAATTTTAAAATAACTTCAAGTTGCTTGATATCGATAATCTGAGACCAAATAGGATTTACAAGTTAAGTTTGCAGATATAGAGTAAAGAATGACCAATCATATCAGCTGCTAAAAAAATAATTGCACCTCTGCTTCAACAAGTGAACCAACTTTGTAGTCTGATTTCTTCTTAGCCCTTTTAGAACTAGAGACACCAGAATCCTGGGCTGATGATTTCGGGAGTAGGATAAGTCTTCCAGAAGGATCAGAACTTGGGATACTTCCAACAACAACAGTAATGCTTCAACAAAAACAAAGACAAAATAAGAGAAGGAAATAAAAATACTACTCGGAACTGTAACTGCATGCGTACCAAAAACAAAACAGGAACAATTATCAACTTCTAACACCGAAAAGAAGCAACTGCAAGAAAACTACTGAAAATCAATATTACTTAAGCAAATGATATAGATTTGGCAGTCTGTCAATCTCTAAAATCACGAAAGGTTCATCTCCTAATCTTCTGCCTGTGCTTGGTGCAATATACAATTTCGTGTTGCACTTAACTGTAAACCTGCCGTGGTAATATACTAAGAGTTTGCCTTATTCAGCTGTAAACTGCAGAAGCTCCTATATTATATGAAATTTCAGAGAGACCATAACTTCGATTCATCTCCCTGAATTAACTCAACACATCACAACACAAAACATGGAGCTCCACAGCGTGAGGCGCTGTCAAACCACACCCAGAACTTCAGACTACACAAGCATCTATAGGACTAATTACCCTCCATTCCTTCGATTGAGTTTCTTTTTTAAAAAAGGATCAACATATAAAAGATCAACATTTATGACAATAATGAAGTTACAATGTCCAGAACATTATACATCCAGGAAAAGATGGGCATGCTAGGTTGCGCCAATATTTCTACCAGGAACGTGTCTAGGGTTGTGAAAAGAAGCTTGGGATCAACAAGCTGCTTGAGTTTTGGCTCGAGCAAAGATCAATCCAATATTTGAGCCATAGTTACCTGATTCGTGGTTTGTCGGGTTCGGGATTCGGGTTTGCGGTTCGCCACTTCGTAAAATAGGGTTCATTATGGGGTATACCTCTTCGGTTCGCGAATCAGAGATGGCGTTCGCAAATCGGGGATGAGGTTCGTGAATCGGGGATGTGTATGCCTCTTAGGCAACATATGGTCTTGCAAACACATGCACACAGCCACAGAAGATCCTATAGCCCAATAGCATAAAAGAAACAAAAAAAAAGAGAGAAGATGAGGCTACGGGCTGGCCCAACCAGCCCATGACTCCCTAACCCTCTGCCCTAAGACTCCCATAGTCCCATCCCATTACCTCACAACTCCTCCCAGGCACCAGCCCCGCCGCCGCCTCCCAACACCTCACAGACTCACACCCCTCCGCCGCCTCCTTGCTCACCTCACAACTCCTCCCAGGCACCAGCCCCACCGCCGCCTCCCAACACCTCACAGACTCACACCCCTCCGCCGCCTCCTTGCTCACCTCACAACTCCCAGGCACCAGCCCCGCCGCCTCCTCCCAACACCTCCCAGGCTCTCACCCCTCCACCGCCTCCTTGCTACTCCTCAACGACGACCGCGATGGTGACAGCGACAGCTCTGGCAGTGGCAGCGACAGCATGATAAGCAGCAGTGGCGACAGAGGTGCGAGAATCATTCCCTCCTGCCATGCTCATCTCCCTTTGTTTTTTATTGATTATTTGTGTTGGGTCCGCCTCCCTGTAGCGAATCGGACTGCGAATCATTGCGAATTAGATCGTTGCCAAACCCCAAACTGGTTCGCACGATCGGGATCGGGGTTCAACAGTGGTTGCCGCAAATCCGGTAACTATGATTTGAGCTCAAAGACCTTATCGAGCCAAGCTTGAGCTTAATTCACTTAGGCTTGAATTACATATTTTACCATTTAGTATGTACAGTGCCACCGAGCTTAATTCAAGCCAGGTTCAAGCTTGTCTTGAGCACAAATAATCAATTTTTTTGTTGTATTGCTTGTTAGATTTGGAAGATGATTTTGCTATTCACAACTATACATCTTATTCATTATTGAGAGGGTATATATAGACATCGAGTTACATGGGCCTCATGGGCCACATGGGCCAAGAGAGAGAGAATGTACAAGACTCATAACACCCCCCTTCAAACTCAAGTGGATCAGGAGGATCTAATGCATGAGTTTGAGTAGATGAAGTCTATGTTGTTCTCGAATTTGAGTTTTAGTGAAGAAATCTACAACTTGAAGCTCTAAGGGTACATACTCAAGGTCGATGGTCGACTGCTAGTAATGAGACAGTGTGAAGGATGCATCAACACCAATGTACTTTGTCAACTCATGCTTGACTAGACCACTAGCAATCTAAATGGAACTTTTATTGTCACAAAAAAAGAGGTGTAGGATTATCACAATAAACACCAAGATCAGCCAAGAGCCATCAAAGACAGACGATCTCTGAGGTGGTAGCGACAAGGGCTCATAGCTCAACCTCTGTACTAGAGCGTGACACCACAGTCTACTTCTTGGATTTCCAGGCAATGAACAAAGTATCAAGAGAGATGCAGTAACCAGTGATAGATCGGCGATCAGTAGGATCACTCACCTAAGTGGAGTCAGAGTAAGCGTGAAGCTGGAGCTGACTCGAACTAGCATAGAACAGACGTCTAGACACGGTCCCCCTTAAGTATCTCAGCACACGAAGAATATGACCATAGTGAACTGAGGTGGGAGCACTGACAAACTGGCGAAGCACATGAACAACATGAATAATGTTTGATCTGTTGACAGTGACATAAATAAGGCTCCCAACGAGCTGAATATAGCGGAAAGGATCTGTTAGTGGTACACCGTCTGTAAGTTGAAGCTCCAGGAGAAGCTCCATGGGTGTATCAGTCATACTTGAGCGAGCAAGCAGATCCTGAACGCAGGGATGCTAAGAGAGGTAGTAACCATCACCATCAGAATGAACCTCAATCCCCATAAAATAGCACAATGGTCTCAATCTGACATCATAAACTGTTCACTCAACTTCTTGACAAAAGCCACATAATCCATGTCATCTCCTATGATCAGCATATCATCTACATATAGTAGAAGCAAAGTACGACCCTGCTGAGAAGTGTGAATAAATAAGGCAAGGTCATGGTCACTTGGAGTGAAACTAGTAGCTCGAATCACAGAACTGAAACGCTCGAACCAAATATGAGTAGCCTGCTTGAGACCATATAGAGCACGTCTAAGACAACAAACATGGCATGTAGAAGCCTCAACATCTAGGGGTGCCTGCATATAGACCTCTGCATGTAGATCATCATGAAGAAAAACATTCTTGACATTCATCTGAGATATAGTCCATTAGTGTACTGCTGGCAACAGCAATGAGAGTCCGGATTGTAGTCATATGAGCAATAGGAGCAAAAGTCTCATTATAATCTCGACCATAAGCCTGCTGAAAACCCCTTGCAACAAGACGAGCCTTGTATCGCTCCACTAAACTATCTGACTTGTTCTTTACTTTGCACATCCACTTGCAAGATATAGGCACAGCTCCAGATAGTAGCGGAACAAGATCCCAAGTGCATGTACACTCTAATGATGTAAGCTCCTCAGTTATAGCCAACTGCCACTCAGATATACTGGTTGCCCCTTGATAGGTACTCAGCTCAGATACTGCATATGCACGAGAAAAACCTCATCTCTTTGATGCCTAAGTAAAGGAACAATCACGTAGGGCATACCGTGATGTAGTAGAATTATCATCAGAGTCTGTGGTACTGGCTGGAGGGTCAAGTGAAGGATAGGAGGACTAAGGATCAGAAGGTTCGAGAGGAATGGAAGTCTGGGGATCAGAAAGAACTCTCCGTCGACGACCATAGAAGATGAAACTAATGGAGAAAGTGTATCTAGAGAAGGCAAGTCTAGGGAAGGAATGGGAGGTAGACATAAAAAGGAGGTGGAATCTGTGGAAGGAGTGGGATGTATAGAAGGATGATAAAAGAAGGGTCGACCCTCATCAAAGGTCACATCACGAGAGATGCGAATGCGACGTGCTGAGGGATCCTAGCAACGATACCCCTTATGCTCAAGACTACAACCTAGGAAGACACTCAACCGATTGAGGGCTCAGCTTTGTAAGCTCACAAGGTGCTAGAAGGATATAGCAGAAACAACCAAAGATACAAAGATGATCATAGCGAGCAGGTGACCTCACCCAGACACTTGCCCTACACTTGCCCTGAAGCTTAGAAGAGGACTGAAGATTGATGAGATAGACTGCCGTAGAGACCGCTTCCCCCAGAAGTGAGAGGGAACAAAGGAGGAAATGAGAAGAGTACGAGTACTCTTAATGATGTGACGGTGCTTGAGCTCAGCAACACCATTATGAGCATGAGCACCAGGACACGAGAGCTAAAGAACAATACTCTCCGAAGAAAGGAACCGACGAAAAGCTGATGAAAGTCTCTCCTCCAGAGTCAACGAAAAACACGGATGGCAGAAGAGAATTGAGTATGAACCATCTAATCCAAGGTTTAAGAAGGCGCTAGGCGCTAGTTGGGCGGTGGCCCAGCGCCTAGCGCCTAGGGCGCCTAAGCGGTGTCTAGGCGGCCGACTAGCTGTAGTATAGCGCAGTGCAGAGGCTGTAGAGCAAAACAAAATTCACAAATGATACTATTCTTAATGGGCTTAAAATAAATCCATCAGCCCATCTCAACCAACCGGCTGACCGAACCCGAGCTGCTATGCTCTTATCCTCTACGAGGCATCGAGTCGCTCTCTCTCACAGCGCTCTCTCTCTCTCTCTCTGTGCCGCCCGCACACCCCTTTGCTCCCCCTCTCCCTCTCCGAATCCAGCCGCCCCTCTCCCTCTCCAGACCTCGACCGCCCCTCTCCCTCTCGCTTTCCCTCTGCAGGTGTGAGGGGGCGTAGGCAAGGCGAAGGCGGCCGGCGGAGAAGAAAGGCGAGGTCCGGCGATGAAGACAAGTGAGATCGGGAGTGGCAGCAACGACAACTACGAGTCTACGACCTAGCGGCGGGTACGACAACGGTGATTAAGGTGCCAGATCCTCTGCCCCCTCTCCTTCCCCCTTCCTCTCCCTCCTCGCCGAGGTTGATTCGTAGGCGGTGAGGTCCATGAACCACCGCAGAATGGCAGTAACCCGCCTCGCCTAGCGCCGCCTTGGGCCGGCTTTGACTGCCTAGCCGATCCTAGGCGGTCCGCCTGCCGACTTCGGCGAAGTCGCGGCGGCAAGGCTTCGCTGACCGCCTAGGCGGCGCCTTGAGGCAATTTCTTGAACCTTGATCTAAGCAAAAGACTGGTAGATAGAAATCAACTGCGAACGGTGTTTCATGAAGTAGATCCAAGTGTATCTAGTATGGTTCATCAATAAAGATGACATAGTAACTGTGAGTCTGGGACCACCCTTCGAAGCAAAAGGAGGACCCCATACATCTGAATGGACCAAATCAAAAGGACGATCAGATCGAGAAAAGCTGGAAGGATATGGGAGTTGTACTTGCTTGTCAAGTATACAACCCTTGCACTGAAATTTTGTGTCAACAGAAATAGGACCAAGAACACCTTGATGAATCAAGATAGAGAGGCGTGAGCCACACAAGTGCCCCAAGCGATGATGCCACTGAGGAAAATACTTGCAAACAGAAGTAGATGCAAAAGGACAAGCAGTAGATGGACCAACAACATAGGATAAAGGAATAGCAACAAGAGCAGTACCAGAAATGGAGGATAAAGGGAGGCTTAGACGATCAAGAACATAGAGCCCTGCAGAACCTCTCTGACAATGACTTGTACCGATGACAACTTTTGTTCGATGATCTTGCACAAAGCAGCAGGAGCTATCATCGAACCCAACAAAACAGTTTATATCTGCGAGCTGCCCGGCAAAGATGATATTCATGGAGAGCGTGGGGACAAGTGAGACATCTGAAACTGCGAAGTGAGAGGTGGAATAAGTCCCCTAATGAATGACCGTGTATGATGTTCCATCATCTTAATACCTTGTGCAACAGGACAACATGATATGAGCTGAGATGCATCAGATGTCACATGGAAAAAAGCCCCTGAATCCAACAGCCATGGGAGTGAAGTACCCGACACAGGACATGGTGGTGCAGTAAAACCGAAGGATCCACCGAAGATGCTGCAATGACACAACCGGGCTCAAGATTGCTTATCCGAGCTCAGATTCGACTAAACCGAGTTGCACAAGACTCCAAAGCATTGGCAATGACAGGAGAAGCTATAGCAACATCACCTTCGAACGTCATGATAGATCAGGTACACAAGAAGATCATCAAGCAGAAAAATCTTAGTAGAGCTTGCTACAGCAGAGCACCTGAAGTTTAGTGGCCGAGCACCCCGGCTGGCAGCACCCAAAGTTCAAGAAGCCGAGTTCCACCAGAAGCAGAGCACTTGCAGTGCACTTGAGCAGAGCAACCAAGGCGAACCCGGGTCTAGTTCCTGCTGGTCGAAGCACTCCCCTGCTACAAAGCAAGCACTCCCCTGCTACAATGCAAAGCAACAAGGCGAACCCGGGTGTACCTGCAGGTCGAAACACTCCCCTACTGGTCGAAGCAACAAAGCAGAGTAATCAGGCGAAGACGAGCACCCGGCGGCAGCGGCGGTGACCAAAGAAGAAGAGCACTCGGCGACGGCACGGCGGCCCAGCAAGCGAAGGTGATGCGCCGCGCGTCGACGCGCACGACCTGACCCTCGGCGGTGAGGGATGCGGTCGACGCCAGGAGAAGGGGGAGGCTCGCGTCGAAGGGAGCAGGACGATGAACGCCTTGCCGTCAGTGAGGTGGTGGTTCGTGGTGACCGTCAGCGAGAACCCCCCACAGGCGAACCGGACCAGCTGCAGCGACAAGGGGAGGCTACAGATGCTCGGGAGCAGAGGTTAAGTAAGTGAACCGTGGGAGAGGGAGAAGTAGCACGCGGATGATGGTTCGCCAAAGGGTTGCCGGCAACGGCGAGGATGGCAGCGGCCGAACCGGATCTAGTTCCTAACCCTAACCCTAGGCTCTGATTCCATGTTAGATTTGGAAGATGATTTTGTTTTTCACAACTATGCATCTTATTCATTATTGAGAGAGTATATATAGACATTGGGTTACATGGGCGTAGACATTGGGTTACATGGGCCAAGAAAGAGAAGGTACAAAGACTCTTTAACATTGTTAACATGTTGCTGAGCTTAATCAAGCTGGGCTTGAGCTTATTTGAGCTTGAGCTCAGTTTCAGAGTTAAACCATGATAATGTTGAGCTCAAGCCGAGTGTAGCTAGGTTCACTCAATCTCGGCTCATTTACAACCCGAGATGTCTTAGATGTCCCACCAACAGATTACTGACATAGTATGTTCGAAATGGTAACATGAATCAATGAATCGACAGCAAGAGACAAATTATAGCATGTTCTTTCAAACAGTACAAACAGAAAGACTCAAAAAGTTTCCTCAGTTGTATATAAAAGCTTGACGTCCACAGTAAGGGTACTTTAGATATCATTAGCTATCTAAAAATGCCATAAACTGAAGAAATACAAGCAAGAATGATTTAGAGACTCAATTTTGAACCAATGTGACAAGTAGTAAAAAAATCAAAACAACATACTAAAGTAAATTCACAATATTACCATTTTACATTATCATAGGGGTGGTGAAGCAGCAGTTGTGAGTTGTAATCCATCAGTGGTGCAAAACCTATTGCATAATTGTACTCAGGGACGGAAAGAACCTGGATTGAAGAAAACAATGAATAAACTGCAATCAATCTTTTAATCAACTAAAAAAATTGGTTAGAGGACGAGAGATTTGCACACCACATAGCTCTCTTTGACTATCTCCACAACTGCATTCACTTCCTCATGTAGCTCCAAGTCCTCAACTGCAGCTCTGTGACGTTTCTGAAGTGCAACCAAGAAATCTAACTTCAGTTTGTATAATATGCAAACCAGCCTTAGATATCAAAAGTTGGCGTCAAAGCAATTGAAATTGGTACCATTAGAAGACTATCAAATTGAGTAACCACGCAGATGTTTTATTTGGTGAATTAAAAGCAAAAGACCATGCAAATTGAGATATGAAAAAGAACGGTGATGACGTGTTCCAGAGTTAAGCTACAGTGCTGAAAGTTTAGGCAAATGTGTGCACTTTCTAACCAGCACTGCAGATACGAACAACTAACTTGACCAAAAGGTAGGTAGAGGCAATTCTTAACCAGACAGACTGGTATGTTATCGAGAATTTAACATCAGAAGGCATATGCTATCATTACCTTCTTTATTCCATCATTGCTGACACTGTTAACTAGTTCTGGTTTAAGGGATAAATTGACAACTCCATCAGATAAATCCACAACAAGACCCTCCACAGAAGAACCGACTTTTAAAGTACTGCCGCCAACTGCAAAAAAGGAAAAGAGAAATTTTGGAATTATCATAATCAGTTACAGTTAATATGCCATCAAAAGAGAAAATGAGTCACTTACGTTGATGATGTTCAATTAGACCGACAACATCCGGATGGTCTTTGAAGTTAAGGATAACACCGTATTCTTCTATTGCTCCCACCTCCCCCTCAACCAAGCAACCAACGCCAAAAGCCATCAGCCAATCATGAAAAGAACTACTAGGACCTGAATACTTCAATGCCGCAATCTAGATGGACAAGGTAACCACGAATTGTAAGTGTACATACTAAAACACCCTTATAGAATGAGGTTAATATGTATCAGAAACATAACGCTGCAAGACAACTAGTAAATTAGTTAACAAGTCCAAAACTCTCAAATAATGTGATATCTTCAACCTTCATTCGATGTTAGCTAGATCCTGGTGGTGCTATTTTGATCAAACCAAGCTTAAATTTAGAGAATCAGATTGGACGTTTTCCGGCATGATCAACAGGGCTGCATCAGGCCAACTTATACTGGTGTTGGGTGACATGAAGAGCCACAACAAAAACACCCTTGTGTCATAAACTATCTTGTATGACTTGGAGACCTACAGGCTACAGCTAACACGTACGCACGACGCATGAGCAACTTGACACGTGTACACACATAATAAAAGGCACTCCAAAGTCCTGGCATTTGCAAAAGCACGTAGGCATACAGAACCAGAGAAAAGGCGAACAACAGTTTGACATGTCTGGCTTATAACATGTATAGAAGCAAGATAAATGGTTTGGCAGCTTCAAAGTATTGTACAAAATAGGGAAGAGATCAAATGATGGGATTTATAAGGCCCAAAACCCCTTCTCTGTGTAAACACGCAAACACCACCATGAACCGACAAGGGAAGATTATGATCGTTCAATCATGCGAAGTTAGCATTTTAGTGTCCCCAAGGAAGCTATAAGCATCCCATGATCCGTTCAAACATCGCTGAGTTTGCACATGATACATTGCCAATCCCTATGCAATGATACAGGGACACAACAAGAGTAACATAGGAGATGATGTGTTACACACGGTTGTTAGGATCATGATATGTACCGTAGGATCCCGAACATGATCCTACTGACTAACGAGTACCTGAACCAAAATCTGCGGACCAACATTTAGTCTGTTCTTCCATATTGTTTCTAGCACATAAATAGTTACAAATCATGTAACATTTATTACTATGAGATACTAGAATTTCATTCTCAAATATGACCTCACAGTATTTCAACATGTGCCAATTTTCTCTTAGATTTGTACGTAAGTCCATAGATACCCAGTCATACAATATATAAAACATATAGGCAAAACATTTCATATGAGCATTTACAATACAACACGTTAATATACAAATAAAGTTAACAGATTAGTTATTTAACTTTCACTAAACAGGTTTCCACAAGGAAATAGTGATTGCACTTGTAGGTTTCACCTACACATCATATGCCTCACCCATCATTGCACTCATCTACAGCGTTTATTAATTCCTTTCCTCCAAAATCTCGTATTGCTAGCTACCAGAAAGCATTCAGGTAAAAAATTTCCTCAACTAGGAGTAAGACGTAAATAATAGTGGATTATGACCTTCTGATCCAAAAGAAAATATCCTTGAATAAATGAACAATCTGATGAAGAGCACATGGACTGTTGAAGCGAAAGCTTCACTCTAGCAGATTCCGTATTTACCTATAAAAAAAGTTCAACCATTCAGATGCACGCAAACAACAAAGGATACAAACACTGAAGTACCAACAAGAAAGTGTTATACATACGTTGAGGATATGACTCCGAACTGATTGGCCAACATAGAACGCATCAGAAGGTTTTTCTATCGGCCTATCAACTGCCTTCAGGAAACAAGGAAGGTTAGCTTTCTTTTCAAATAAACATGAAAACGACAAAGCTGAGAAATGCTTACTTTATCCTTGGGAGAGAAACCAGTCAGATGTCCAAGAAAGCGAACAAAACAGCCAGCTTCTATGATGTTGCAAATGTAACCCTAGAGTGAAAAGAAATGTCAACTGACTTGCTCATCAATAGTCCAAGTGAAATTAAATTAAGAACTATACATGAACTACAGCTCCCGCATGCATTTGCGATATCTCTGATGGAATGTCATTTGCGCTGTTGATAAGTGAGTGCTTAGCTGAAAGAATTAAATTTTGGCCTTCAATATCTGCAGAGCATGAAATTCAAAAAGGGAAAAGCAATAATTAGTCATATGAACTAATACCGAGAAACTGAACACTAGAACAGCAGGTGGAAGTTTGTCCCTTAGTTGATACGAATTCAGTAACAAAGAGCTAGAACATCCATGACTTTACCAAGAACTAAAAGCTGGTTGAACTCATGGCCAGGCTTCAACAAATTCTTCAACTGAGCAGCTTGACCTAATTAAGAAAAGGGTAAATGGCCACGACTAACAGAACAGCAAGAGTGTACAGATAAACCATGAAAAAATTGTGTATTTGTGTGTGTGAGAGAGGGGGGTTTCCTGATGCAACAAACTAAATACTCACAAATCACAGAATACAAAAGATGAGGATATACCATGATGATCTGCCAAATGTTCATCAAGTATTGTTCCCTTGGAGAAGCCATTTACACTGACAACAACAGCTGCAGGAGTAAGTCGCTCCACAACACCAGAGACAATACTACCCAGCTTTGCAGCGTCAGCTTGAGTAACCCTAAATAAGAAAAAATGAATGCACAGAATGGTTTATTATTGTTGTTGTTGTTACACAATAGGAAATTTCAAAATTGCCCAGGCAGAAACCCAGGTACAAGTTCACAAACCCGGCAGGGAACTGGCCAGGACCTTTTTCTGGTTAAAAGCTAGAAATTTGATGGTTCCCAGGTGGGAGTGTTAGCCAAAAGGGGATTGAAAGTATTGGAAACAACCTAAGCCAAAGACAAAGAAAGAAAAAAACAGCTGTAGTAAAAACGAAATGAAACAAGGAATTTTTTTTGCCTCGTGTGGTAGAGGTGTACAGTTGTAGAGCATTTAAGAGTACGCCTGCAATACACCATAAACAAAGCGCATATATGCTGAAGGCTTCAGCGATGAGCTATCACACTAAATGGAATCTCAAAGGTTTCAAATAGACAAATGACTACAATAAAATATTTAATAGCATCTGATCGTTCTACTACTGCTTGCAGTGTAGTCCAATGATGGACGTTCAAGAACAGTATTGTCATTTTCTTGGTTTTGGGAGAAAAGGATGCTAGATGTCTTTGTTTTGTGCAATAGATGAAATAAAGAGGTGTGGCATGAGACTTAGAAGAAGATGTGATATGGTGCCATGTACTTAAGCCTAGGGAAAAATTTGAGTGAATCAAACATTACCTCACAAAAAGTGGACTAACAATGATTCCTCCCTAACTGCTTGTAGCCAGTAGCCCACAAGAGAAAGAAACATATTTCAAATTCTACAGGTTATTTATTTTTCCTCCACTCCAACATGTTCTAGTTTTGACAGATGGGGCGGAAACTAAAAATCCAATCACACTACTTTGTTCGGCAGGGACTAATATTTCAAAAATCCGTATGTCATAAACTGCACACCACCATATGTCCTTAGAGAGCAGCAAAACAATAATAAAAGAACAAGAGAGGGCACTTACCTATTAGTAGATATGATAAAACTAACATTTATTTTCCTTGAAGCAGGGACCACACTGACAATTCTACATTTGACCACTTGTCCAACATGATAAACACTTTCAGCTTTAGTACCTGGCTCTAGTCCAAGCTCAGATCTAGTACAAATTCACCAGGAAGTGAGAAAGGAAATATTTCAGAACCATATTCAGCAAAACAATAGTAGCTATCAAGGCAAGTACAAGACAAATCACCCTCACACTTGGAACTAAATTTGAATTCACTAAATAAACACACATTTCAAAGTGAAAAGAGCATGCTTTCACTATTAAGATGTAAGGAGTACGGAGAAAATCTTGTGCAGTTAAAATATCTAGCTGATGAATTTCGAAAGTAGGAAATTGAGAGATCAACCTGCTAACAAAACCCTGAACTCCGTTGTAAAATTTCACAAAGCAACCATGCTTTTCAATTTTAGTAATCCATCCATGTGTCACTAAACCAATCTTGGCATCAGCATATGAGGCCAACACATCAATTTTTGATTTGACCTGAAAGAAATCCATAATGTTATTATTGGGTACTCACTCAGGCAACCAAAGCATTGCTACAAAAAAGAATATGATTTCTATCTTGGAAATTGGAATCATCTTGTTTATACAGTAATTAGGAACAATGTGAAGAATAATATCTTATCATGCTCTACAATATACAATAACGCATTGGATAAATAGAAATTTTCAGGGCAAGAGGCCAAGAGCGCAGTAAAGGTACCAGAGACTTCTTGTATGTCACTGTTATTCTCTTGGATTTGCAACCCAATACACGGAAAAGTAGTTCAGCTCCAGCCTACATAAAAGAAACAAAAAAAATTGAAGTGTCAGTCACGAACATATTGTGCACTTAATCATATAGCGGTTTCATGGTATAAGCAATGGAAATTAAAAGAGGGCAACACAAGAACACAATAGCACCTTAAATTTCTTCGGTGGCTTTACAACATGTTCTAACTCAGACATATGTGGAAGCGGGCAAAGTGCTTTCACACCACTGGAAAACTGCACAATTGCACCGAAAGGCTCAACAGTAACAACCTTAGCTCTCACTACCATTCCTGGTATGACATCGGCATGAGTGAAAACAGACCCTTCAAAAGCACTGTCCTGCAAACAGATAGAAATATTGAGATCATCAGATACAATCTCTTTTGCTAGTTCAAGAAAAGCTGATAAAAAAATTATCTTTAGCGAACTACAAGCCTGTTAACTAGAGTGCATGACATGTTAGCTGGCATCCTTTGATAATAAGCATATGCATCAGCTGGCAAGGAAATGATTCTCAAGGTGCAACAAAAAATACGTAAGATGACACCAATTTAATGCCTTTATAAAAAAAGGAACATGAATAGAATTAGCCACATGCTCAAAGAATGAGAATGAAGATAATTCCAGTTATATAAATTTACTACTACCACAAACAATTTGTGGCAAATTGAGTCAGAGTAGAAAAATAATTAAGAAAAGGAGCAACATGTGATTATGTAACAGGAACACTAAAAAGCACTACATAAACAAATAGAACTATTTCAATCAAATCACCACCCATGATTCATTGAACACCTCAGTTTTGAAACAAAGTTCACTTCAAAGAAATATAATCCAGCTATGTTACCATTTAGTTCCACGGATCAAGTATACACCACGTCCAATTAAACAAAACATCAATGTATTGATCTTTTATAAGCATATGAACTCCCATTCACATCTTAATCGACTTGTATGGAATATAATTGCTAGACATAAGATGATACTACCTTCGTTGAGGCATGCTGAGCATCAAAAAGTGAAATATTTGAATATTCAAAAGTAAATCAAGACATAATAATAAATGATGTTAGCATGCCTCCAGTTTTCGTTTTCAGGAAAATCACCACCAAGAAAATTAAGTGACCAGATGTAATTACTTTTAGGGTGCAAATTGCAACTCCTTCAAGATGTCGCACTCCAAGTACTCGGACACGTGAGATGCTGCCTTCCTTAAACTTCTTATCCACGTTCTTCACATCCTTGTCTGATATATCATGTATCTGAAGATCAAATTGTAATATTGAAATATTAAAATGGACCTTTATGAAAACTAGAATAAACCCTTCAATGATGACAAACGACAGAACATTCACCAAAGTTAACTGCTAAAATAGATCTTTTTAAAAAACTAGAATGGTTCCTTCAATGATAACAAACAACAGAATAATCACAAAAGTTTAACATACACTAACAAATCCAGGTGATGGAGTTGGAGAAGGTATTTCAAGAAAAAGACCAGCCCTTTTATCCATCCTCAGCACTCGTGATTTGTCGTGGATTTCTCCAACTTTAACATTCTGCAAATGGGCAAAAAAAAAATCACCAATGACAAAAGAATAAGACTAGGATAGGAAAGCCTCACTTTAATGATATTTGACTAAAGCTAACTAGGCATAAATGGAAACATCCAAGAATATATAAATGGAACTGGCCATGCAAACTCAGAAAACTTACAATAGGGGGTACTTTAAGATGAAGTAAATGTTGGTTCAATGTAAGCCCAACTGCTCTTGTTGACGGATCAACAAATAAGATCCGGGCGTTTACCTGTAAATTGTTCCACAAAGGGGAAGGAAAAAATCAATCAAAATGTTCAAGAACATAACCAAGCAGTTGACAACCTGATGATTTATCTGGAAAATATGTTTCAATAACAGGACCATCGATTGAAAACTGGACAAATCCAACCAAAAGAAAGAGGAGGGATCATCATGCAGACTTGGACAATTAAACTACCAGCAAGCATGTTGTCCTTTTGGCATGTGAGGAGTAGGGACCAAGTGCCTGGTTGTGGTTGGTTTGCAGCCATAATCCATAAGACAAATGTAGCAAACAAAACAATCACTATAGTTGCCATGCTCTTTTCAATTTTTAGCCCACAGTTATGAGGCCGACAAGTGAGACAGCAAGCAAAACTTTTTTGGCTAGGAGATGTGGCACCCCATAGTTGATTGCTGGCAAACTGTGGAAATGAACAAATAGCCCCTAAAGGGCGTAAACCAATGCATCATAAGTATAACTTGCAAGACATCCTCCAGCTACTTCACACGTTTAAACATACAGTCGCGAGTCAAATTCATTAATAGTATTGTTGCAGTCATTAAAGTTCAATTGTTGTACCTCTGAGCTCTGACCACTTGTGACGTGACCAAATGTACTATGTCCAGGAAAGTAGGGTTTTGTCCTTTGTGAGGAAAGGTGATATCCCCCTTTTGGGGGGAAATAGCTCAATAACGATACAAAATGTAATTTTTAACACACAAACATGACAGACATCATTTTGTTACTAATTTCCAAGTAAATATAGCTTTCTTGACTATAAGAAGAACCATGCAAACAAATGAGCACCCTAAGCAGTAAGGAGTAAGCAACAGAGTTTCTGAACAAAAAGAAACAAAAAAAAAACAGAATATAGAACTAATAAGTTAACAAATAATATATACCAGACTTCAAATCTGGGAAAAACAAACTTCTGAAATTTAAAAATGCCCAAAAAAAAGCCTCCGGTTTTCGGCAAGAAATCAGAACCGGGCCCCTATGGTTTTGGGTCCGGTTCGGGTCTCCAAAATCTTGGATAAGATGAGTGGTAAAAAAATTAGTCATTGTTAAGTTAATAACAGCAAAATGGGTACAAATATTGCTCTCATTCACCCAGAAAAAATTTATGACACATGTCAAGATTTTAGACTCCATAGTCCCAGCAAATATGAATATTACAAAGAAGAAACTAATAATACCTTTTTATTCTTACTGTAATCATCTTTCCAACTACCAGAGGGAAAGCAGTTTGACAAATTAAAAATATCAGCCTGACAAGGAAAGATGACAATGTGAAATGGTAAACAAGCGGTCCAGTAAAACCAAAACCATGGCAAAGCTTAAAGAGAGAATACTAGAGTGTTGAGAAAAACTTACAGTTCCGGTGAAATACATAAGAAATGATAGCATAACTCCATTTTCAAGGACTGAATGAACACGTGCATTGATCATCATGCCAGGTATTAAATGGTCAATAGAAAGGCCTTTCAGATCCTTAATCTAGATAAAAACGCCATTATAAATTAGCGATAACAGTATCACAAACAAAATACAGAAGAAATAATAGCTCGAGTTTTATCGCCATACAATGGATTTAGAAAGCAAATCTTCATCAGAACTCAAGTGAATAATAGCTCGAGTTTTATCGATTGCCTTCACAACACATTGTATGAGTTGTCTGCTCTCAATCTTCACATTTTCTGTAAAAGAACATCAGTTGATCAACTCTTGAGTACCTCCCCAAAAGGAACATCATAATCAGCATTTGACAATGATGGAGAAAGACCAAAGAGAATTGTTTTATTTGTTTCAAGTATACAGTAAACAAGTACAACAGTGCCACTTTCTAAATTTGGTCAGCAGTAAACCCCAATCGTTCAGTGTTTATGTGGTATTGTGGTATGTGGCTTGTGTTTTCAGTAATATATTAAAAAATACACTTATATTTATAGTGGTAGGTCAAATATACTAAATCAATAGCTGAGCAAAGCTTGAAATTTACTGAATTTCCCCACATATATCGCCCCACATTTAACTATATTTTGTGTACACTATGCCTTGCACAAAAGTGTAATCACTACATACATTAAAAGTTTAAAACAATAAGAAGAAACCTCCGAGCGATATAAATTTTACCTATAAGTACACCAAATAACAACAGGAGAAAAGGTTCAATTCATTGGTGTTTTCCCACAAAATGCAAGTGCTACAAGTTGGACTATTGAGTATTGACACTATAAGCAACTGTACCACTATAAGCCTATAAGCTACTAAGCAGCTCCTGGAATAGCAGAGTGCTAGACCTGTTGCTAAGCTGATGCTTATAAGGGCACATAAACGGTCTGAGCAGCTGCTAAAGTGCTAATAGAATAGTAACTAGCATAAAGTGCACAGTTATCTAAGTATGTGTAATGTATGAACAAACAAAAATTGTGATTGTGATCTGATTAAGCTATTGCTTATGTCTACCTTTGTCAGCCTTTGGCATGAATCCACTAAAGGTGGATACTCCGAAATGAAGAATGTAACCATGGTCCTCAACGCTTTTCACTTGGGCAGTGAGTGCCTAAGAAAAATATGCATATACGTCCATTAAACATGCAAGAGTTAGCTCAGGATCTAATCCATCTAATATGAGAACTATATAAATAAAAGGGTACATAGATAAGGGGCAGTCCATTGAGCAGACTCTAGATATAGTGGAAGCTACTGGGTGAGCAAAACAAACTTAACATTAATTACCAACCTGAGTTCCATTAAATTTCTCATTGCTTTATATGCAGTTGCTAGGCTGCTTAGTTCACTGCCACATTTTACCACACCCAAGTTAGGTAAGCTCAACTCTTTGTGCCTGTTGTTTGGTTCATTGCCACAGTTGTGGTGCGCCGAACTTTCTCACCCCTGTGGCTAACCAGTCAAAAACTCAGGTCTTGGCCAAACTATGCCATAGTTGTGGTGGTCAATTTGGCTATCAGCCAAACAACCCCTTTATTTATACACAAAATTTATAGATAAGTCTAACATATTCTTCCTCTTGAGAGAGAGAGAGAGAGAGGTAGAAACGGGGATGGGTGTGGGTGGGTGTGCAGCTGGGGGTGAGGGGTGGCAATAGGTTACCATTTTCCTGACCAAAATGTTGACCACTTCAATAGATGAAAACAGGGAAGAGCAGTAGGTTTTCTACGATATTAGAGATTTTCACCGCATGTTACCATTCCCCTTTCATTTTGACTGGGTGGAAGTGTAAATGCTTAGGTTAGGTGTATGCTCTCACATGTATTTGCATGATTGGGTGCATGCTCTCACCTGTGCTGGGTGTTAGTTGTTTTATGTGTGTGGATTTTTTCCCCCAAAAATAAACATTTGTGAACTACAAAGTTTTGCTCAATTTATCATTATGCTAGAATCGTCAATCTGCGATGAAACAGCAATATGGTTATGAATTTTGATATCGTACATATCAAGAACTAAGATGGATAAGGAAAATGTCCATAATTCATACAGTTCTTTCCTAAGAGTTAAGCTGATATCATGCATATCCAGAACTAGGGTGAATAGAAATACCATTCCGTCCTGGATAGCATCCAGAGAAAGGCCCTTGTACATCAGGCTCAATCGCAGTGACAGCCAAACTCGTCTGTTTACTTTTCCTTCTTTCTTATCATCGTCAACTCGTAGGACTATACAAGGAACAAGCTGACCAACATGAACAACTTCAGCGCATATACTGCTCTCACTATCCTGCAAAAAGATCAACTTGTTCACAGTGAAATAGCATAAAATAAATATCAATGTCAGTTGTATTTACTAGATAGCAACTCGCAAACAAAAAAAAATTAATTGCACAATGCTTGAAGTAAGAAGAGTTTCAAAATATTCAATACCTTACGATTTTCCTGCAAAGCAATGTCAGACACTTCCTCTGACCGAACAAACCCCCTCATTCCACCAGGTAGACTCACTACAACATCCTTTTGGTTAACTTCAATAACAACACCCCAAAGCTTCATATTTGGTGAAATATTCTGACAACAGAAAAAAATAATGCTTGTCATGGCCATGTCATCAAATAAGCAGTACATCATCCTAAATTTTCACCATGAGAACAAAAGACCCCATAACTAACCAGTACTTGTATTGTAATCATGTTCACATGCTTTCTTTATGTAGAAGTTTCCCTCAGTTCATTCGTTCAAAATGATCATAGACTCGTGGTAATGTCATCCAATACCAAGCTAGCCACATCTAACCTACAGCATTCCTTCAAGTAATTTTGATCTTAAGAATTGTACAGTTCACTTTCTTGCCGATCCTCTTTACACTTAATAAATTGTATCGTAGGGAAGCTTAGGAGATTGAATTTTATCGTAGGGAAGCTTAGGAGATTGGTCACATGAGAACAGAGGGAAACTTTGGCCTCAAATCGACTTGATGTTGCATCTCACGGACCACACGCCGTCTCATTCTACCATGCCAAGTTACACACCAAGCATCAATTTATTGTAGTTCATAATTTTGAGGTAACTTTGAATTTTAATATGAAAACTTGAGACAGGATTTTCTGCCCATGGGGGTAGCTACCCACCCAGCATCCACCGTTCGATTTTGCATCAAGATTCGTGTTCTTTATTCTCCCTATCAACTTCAAAGACTCAACTCAAAATTTGAAGACTTTCAACTCAAAATTTCTCACTTCCACATCAAAAAAATCAACTTTCAACTCAAAAAATTTGAAAACTGTCAATACTGTAGTTGAAAACTATCAACTTGAAATCGGTGACTTTCAACTCAAATTAGAATACTTCTAACTCAAAATTTCCCACTTTCATCTCAAAAACTTCGATTTTTTATTCAACTCAACTTTCAACCGGACAAATGTCAAATTTCAACTTTAAAGATTCGGGTGGGTAGCTACCCCCCTGGGCAGCCACATATATAAATATGTATGAAAAGAGACAGACATTCGCCTCTGGGAACTACCATTGACATGGCATATTTTGAGCGCACTATGGCATGTGGTGTCAAAGGCTCAAAGCAGTTAGGCATATGTGAAATTCGCAATTGGACCAATTATCTCCAATAATATTTGACGATTGAACTAGTGAGCGCAAATTAAATAACACAACATTAAATTTATCAGGATTCCATGCGCTCATAAAAGGTTTTGCAACAACCTGACAACCACTGGCTGTAGCAGGTAGCCTGTCCATATCTTACAAGGACTGCAAAGTAAATCCCAGACGGTGACAGAGTTTCAGAGTCAAAACCTTCAAGGTGATGCGATTGGCGAAGCGCGGGAGCTTCCCGGTGGTGGCCCCGCCGAAGAGGGCCCCCAGATCATCATCACCGTCAGCTCCAAATGACGCGTTGGCCTTTCTCTTCCCCTTCCCTCTCCTCTCCTCCTTCTCGACGTCCGCCTCGGCCTCAGCTCGTGCCTCCGCCACCTCATCCCTGCTCAGAAGGCTGCGCCCTCCTGCTCACCCAACACACAACACCGCATTAAAACAAAATTGGCACACAAAGGCAAGCCAAGCCGCACCAAAAGAAGGGGGCTCGGGCTTCGCAGCAGTTACTTACCTCTTGGGAAGTCGGCGACGTCGGCGGCGGCGAGGAGTGCCGCGGAATGAGGCGCCGGCTGCTGCTGCTTCTCTCCCTCATCCCCCTCCTCCACCTCATCCTTTCGGTGCGTTTTGAATTGCTTGCGGTTAGGGCGCAGGTCGGGCTTGCCTGGGCCCTTCCCCTTCTTCCTATCGCCGCGAGGCGCCATGGCGGCGAGCGCCGGGAGGTGACGGGAGTAGGATTAGAACAAGAATTCCGGAGTTCGAGGCGGCGGCTGTGAGAGATGGGGGCGGCGGCGCCGGCGAATGGGGGAGGGTTTAGGACTTTAGGTTTCAGGTGGGGGTTTTAGGGGAAGGGGCAGAGAGATCGTTATATACTTTGGAGAAAAGGGGGAGGAGGCCGGGAGAATTTTCTACAAATGAAATTGACAGTCGGAGCGGTTCAAACGCCGGGCTGGGCATGAAAAAGCCCGCCCCGAACGGGCAGGCCTGAACTCGGCCCGTTCTAGTCCGAAAAATGATTTTTTTTTCTTAGATTAAAAATACTATTTCAATTCTTTTCTGGTATAAAAAATACATTCAACGGGCTTTCAGGCCGAAAATCAAGCCCCGAGCCCGGCCCGGATGGTCGGGGCCAGGCCACCCATGAACATGCCTAATTCGGAGGAGAGGGGGAGGAGGCTGAGAGATGGCTCCAGATTAGGAGAGGGAGGGGGAGAGAAAACTTAGTCAGGGATTTGAGGATGAGGCACAGCAATGAGCAAACCCTAGCGATTTGGCTCATCTCCCCTGACCTTCGATGCTTGATCGAACGCATTAGATCACTGGTTGCATGGGTTGCACGATAGAGGATGTTTAACCAGATCCTCTCTCTCTCTCTCTCTCTCTATATATATATATATATATATGTATGTATATGTATATGTATGTGTGTGTGTTAAATAAATCTTAAATCTTTACTTCCCTAAAGTTCCAATACCGGATTACTTCACCCCCTAAGGTCGGTTTTGAGAGTCGTTTTGCCATCGAGGCAGCCACATCATCCGGTTTTGCCACATGGCATCACACATGGGCGTACTTCGTCGTCATCATCTCTCTCCCAACTCACGCTTGCAGAGGCGATGTCTTAGAGCGGTGTTTGTCCACTGGAGAAGGAGATGGCACGGGAAAAGGCATAGTATGGCAATCGCGGTGAGCGAAGCGTGGACAGCGCTTGCAGGCGGAGTTTGTGTAGCACGGTGAGCAGAGAATGCGTGTGCGCGGCAAGCAGAGCCTGTACAACGAGGCTAGCGCTCGTGCAATGCGTGCAGGTTGGGCATGACAAGTAGAGCGTGTGCAGGTTGGGCTTGATGAGGACAACAACCCACCTACACTACTACAAAACAGGCTATAGTAGATGCCCCATCACAGACGGTTCCTTTGGAACCGTCTATGTTGGGTCTGTCCCGACCGCGGTGGCGCGGAAGCCTATCACGAGCGGTATTTTTAGAACCGCTCAGGATAGTCATATATCACGCACGGTTTGTTAATAGAACCGTTTGTGAATTATCACGATTTGTTCTATTCACAAACCGCCTATGATAATCCGCTAATCACGAGCGGTTTTATTTTACAACCGTCAGGTACTATCACGATGGTACTATTAACAAACCGCTCGTGATTGGCGGATATCACGCATTTGCTTCTTAATAAGAACCGCTCAGGATAGTACATGACGATCTTGAATGAGAACCGCTCGTGATATTGAGTTATCACGCACGGTTCTTAATTAGAACCGCTCGTGATATCCCCACTCCATATAAATTGAGCCCGACATCCCTCTCGCAGATCGCTGGCCAGGTCCATCTTTGACTGCTGCTGTGTTCATCAGACGCCGCACCGCCACCCTCTGCCATCGCCTTACCGCTTTGGAGAGCAAAATCTGCCCCCGCCGGCCGGCTCCACTTAGATCTCTGCTTGCCTCCCAGTGCCACACTTCCCGCCTAGCTCTCCTCCAACTGCGGCTCCTCCCTAATTAAACAGATGGAGTAATACTTATTATTCTTTATCCACTCTATTGATTAAGGATTTTCCTTATTTTGCTACTCGTACATGGACCCTAATGTTTATTTGTTTTCTTTGTTGTATTCCTTAATCGAAAGCATAGGGTTTAAGTTTCAATTAATACTTCTCACAAAAGCAATAAATTCTTAAAAAAGGCAAATTTAAACATCTAGCTCTCAATTTGATGGACCCTAATTAAACCTAAACTATAGCGACCATTGGATGTTATTGAACCAAAACTATGATATAAATTCCGAAAAATGAAAAGCAAAACATGTAGCCTTTAATCTGATGTAATTCCTTTGTGCAACGATGAGACAAAACGAGTAAGTACGTACAAAGAGGTGAAAGTCTTAATCAGAACTAATTTCATGAGTTGTTTTCTAAAACAGATTAAAAAGAAGAATTTATGACACACCAAGATAAGTCACATGTGCAATGATCTATTGTATATTTCCTCCATTTATCCATGAAGAAACGTCATCACAAGTGGTTTATTGTTTCAATTATATCAACGGATACCAAGCAATCGCGCGGACCAACTTGCTAGTTATTAGGATCTTCCTCTTGTCTTTTGTCTCGTATCTAATCAACAATCATGCAGATATAATTATCCATCGCCAGCTTAGAGAGGAGAAGATTGGACCCTTGCCCCTAGCGCCTCCAACACCCGCCGCCTCCTCCCCCATTGCGCCACCTTAGAGAGGAGAAGGAAAGGAGAGAGGAATCGATTTTCTTCGTGAGCTCCAAGGGTAACGATCTATAACCCTTTATGTTTGCTATAAATTAATCGCTAATCAATTTGACACTAATTTGTTACATGCGTAGTGTAGATGGATCAAAATCGGATGTACGGTGTGAACCGTGTGAGTCAAGAGTACATTAATGGCGTGGTTGCTTTTAGAAGAGCCACGAAAGGTGATATGTTGAAGAAGGGATAAATTTTATGTAATGTCCATGCATTGATTGCGTGTAATCAAGATGTTTAACAACGCGCAGATCGAAGCGCACTTGATTCGAAGGGGTTTCAAAAAAGGGTATACATATTGGACCACTCACGGTGAAGAGCAGATTATACCAGAAGTTAATAATGACGACATCGCCGAGGAAGTCAACGATTTCCGGATGTGGATGTGCTTTTGATGAGGATAGGTGGCACGATGACAACTGGATCGGATGCTACGCGATGCGAAGAGAACTACTGATGAGAGAGAGTTTTGTAAATTCGAGGGCTTAAGGAGGACTCGGTGAGACCTTTGTTCCTGGTTGCAAGCCGAATATACAAGGTTGTCAACCGTGCTTGAACTGCTGAAATTGAAGGCAAGCAATGGTTGGTCCGATAAGAGTTTCACGGCGTTGTTAGGTCTCCTAGCGGACATCCTTCCGGAGGGAAACGTGTTGCCCAAAGACCACTTATCAAGCAAAGAAGGTTATTTGTCCATTGGGAATGGAAGTAGAAAGAATACATGCATGTCCGAACGATTGTATCCTCTCATCAGTAAAGAGTATGCAGACATGCATGTATGTCCGTGTGCAAAGCATCCCGATACAAGCGCCGAATATCTTGCTAAGGTGAAGCAAGGACCTCTGCTAAGATTTTGTGGTATCTGCCGTGATCCCACGTTTGAAGCGCTTATTTGCGAACCCAAAGGAGACAAGATTGTTGCGTTGGCACTCAGAGGAGCGTAAGAGAGATGGAAAGCTAAGACACCCTGCTGATTCTGCCCAGTGGAGAAACTTCGATCGGAGCTTCGAAGAGTTCGGTGCGGAACCAAGGAACATAAGGTTAGGGTTGAGTACAGATGGAATGAATCCTTTCGGTAACATGAGCAACCGACATAGCACCTGGCCCGTGAATCTATGTATGTACAACCTTCCTCCTTGGCTGTGTATGAAGCGGAAGTACATTTTGATGTCACTACTTATCCAAGGGCCGAAGCAACCTGGGAATGATATTGATGTGTACCTAGCACCATTATTGGAAGATCTTGTGACACTGTGGAACAAAGGGGTACAGGTATGGGATGCGTACAAACGAGAGAACTTCACTTTACGCGCCATGTTGTTCTGCACCATCAATGATTTTCCGCCCTTGGTAACTTGTTCAAGCCAAGACAAAAGGAGCCAAAGCACATCAAGACCGCTTAGATGCTACGGAGAGTGTATGGTCAACAACTCGCGAAATCGTATATAAGGCCACCGTAGGTTCCTTCCCAGAGTCACCCATACCGCAAGATGAAAAAATAATTCGACGGAAATAAGGAGAATGATTCAGCTCCAATGGCTTTTAGAGGGAAAGAGGTCTATGATATGGTTAAGGATATCGATGTTGTGCTTAGGAAGGGACGTAAATTAAGAACCCGTGAGAAGAACATCTGGAAGAAGCGGTCAATTTTTTGGGACTTGCCATATTGGGAGCACTTAAAAGTTCACCACTGCATCGACGTCATGCACGTAGAGAAGAATGTATGTGATAGCTTGATTGGTCTCTTGCTGAACATTAGTGGCAAAACAAAGGATGGTGTTAACGCACGGCGTGACTTGGTTGATATGAACATAAGGACCGAGTTAGCACCGAAGAGACCGACACAGATTTAACGTATTTTCCCCGACTTGCTACACTCTGCCCAAGGCCGAGAGAAATGAACGTGTCGAGCTTGCATGGAGTGAAAGTCCCATCCGTTACTCCGCTAACATTAAGAACCTTGTTTCTATGCAAGATTTGAAATTAATTGGTATGAAGTCTCATGATTGTCATGTGTTGATGACACAAATACTTCTGTTGCAATTAGAAGTATCTTGCCAACAAGGTCCGAGTGGCAATCTTAAGGTCGTGTTATTTTTCAACTCAATTGCTCAAAAGATCATTGATCCCCAAGGACTAGATGCTCTGCAGTAGAGGTGGTGACGACTCTATGTCATCTTGAGATGTATTTCCCTCCGTCATTTTTCGATATCATGGTCCATCTCATTGTTCACCTTGTGAAAGAGATAAAGATATGTGGCCTGTGTTCTTCGTCCATATGTACCCGCTCGAGAAGTACATGGGAATTCTCAAGTCCTACGTCGGAATCGATCTCGTGGGAGGGCAAGATCATCGAAGGTTATGCAACCGAAGAGGTCATTGAGTTCTGCGTCGACTACATGGCTCGTGGAACCGATAGGTGTGCCTCTATCTCGCCATGAAGGAGACCGGATGGTATCGGGACTATCGGAAGGAAATCAATCACTCCCGATCCGGATACGTGACGCTCAAGTCCATTTCACGGTCTTGCAACACATGACCAAAGTGTCCCCGTACATCGACGAGCACAAAGACATGGTGCGCCAATGTAATCCGCACCGGTCGGAGGTTTGGATCACAAGAGAGCACAACCGCTTGCGGTTCAACGAATGGTTAAAGGTGTGAATCACTAGGAGGTCATCAAGTGATGATACTGCCGCTATGGTTGGCACGAGGCCACAATTTACAATTGTCGCATGGCAAGGATACGACATAAATGGGTACACATTTTATACGGCATTCAGATAGGAAGAGCATATCCGTATTAGCGGTGTCCGTGATAGATGCATTCAAGACCGATGGGATGAGGAGCTCCTACTATGGGCAAATAGAGGAGATATGGGAGCTCGACTCGTGCTTTTCAAGATCCCCTTATTTCGGTGCCGTTGGGTCCATCTCCCACAGTGAAGGTGGACAAGCATGCGGTGTCACTACCGTGGACCTCGAACGTGTCGGATACAAAGACGAACCATTCGTCTTGGCTAACCAAGTTGTTCAAGTCTTCTATGTAACCGACCCGGCAAATAAGAAGCGCCACGTAGTTCTTCATGGAAAAATGAGGATTGTCGAGTTGAGAATGTAGTGGACGAGGAAGAATACAATCAATTTGACGAGTTGCCTCCTTCGTAAAACAAAGATTAGGCTCGAGGAAGAACCCAGTGAGGAAGCTAGCTATATGCGCGTCGATCATCACGAAGGCCTATATTTTAATTAAGAATTTACTCCAATGTAATTAATTTATTCCATAACATCATGTGTTATATATGGACTTGTAATCTCTCATATATTTTGATGTCAACGTGAATTTGTCATGTGTTGATGTGTTTTGGACTTGTCATATTTGATATTGATGTCAATGTGGACGTACATCGTAATGTGGAGTATCAAAATTGGTTTCACTTGATTTGGAGTTGAGTTGAATTAGATATGAAATTTTGAAGTCAAATGTGTTATGAACTTGTTATGGACTTGTCATATTTGATATTGATGTCAATGTGGACGTACATTGTAATGTGGAGTATCAAAATTGGTTTCACTTGATTTGGAGTTGAGTTAAATTAGATATGAAATTTTGAAGTCAAATGTGTTATGAACTTGTCATCATACTTGTCACCGGAGTTCACTATGTTTTGTCGAGATATCACACATTGTCATCGAGTTTTGTCGATATCACACATTGTCATTAGGTTTTGTCAGGATATCACCGACGGTTTTATAATACAACCGGTCGTGATAAGAATATCACTGACGGTTTCTTCGATGAGAACCGCTCAGTGATATAATATCACGACGGTTCTATAATCTAACCGCTCGTGATATTTCATATCACGCACGGTTAGATTATAGAACCGTCGTGATATTATATCACGACGGTTCTCATCAGAAACCGTCTGTGATATGCTTTTTATAAGGCGGGAAACGCTAGGGTTTTGCTCTCACTTGTCACTTCCTCTCCCACGCCCCCTTAGGCTCTCGCGCGCTCGTTCGCCTCCTCTAGGGTTTAGGGCTCGTCCGTTCACCGCCGACTACGACCTCGGCGCCACCGCCCGACATTGCCGCCCAGACCTCGGCGCCCCGACCTCGGCGCCCGACCTCGGTGCCGCCTGCCCGACCTCGACGCCCCGACCTCGGCGCCGACCTCGGTGCCGCCGCCCCAGACCTCGGCGCCTCGTTCACCTCCCGTCAGAAGCCCCAACGTCGCCGCCTCGACCTCGACGCGCCGTCCTCCTCCCGTGTCGGCCTCCTCCTCTGCCCGGCCTTCTCCCGCGCCATCCTCCTCCCCACCTCCCTCCTCCTCCGCCGCCTCCTCCCATACACGGCCTCCTCCTTGCACCGTGAGTTCTTGTGCGCATCCTCTCTGTGAGTATTGGTCCTCTGTGGCGCTTTGGTTGATCTTTGCATATATATATTTGCAAGCTAGTTGATACCTTGATCTGTATTAGTTCTCGATTTCGAATCTAATCTCAAGATGTTGCAAATTGATCGGTGGGCTTTGTTGACATGCTCGTGATGAACTCTGCCTTATAATGAGATTGGATGTGATAGTTAGTTCATACTTGAGCTCTATTGTATTACTTGCTCATCACAATATGATGTATTGTTAATTGGTTACTTTGGTTGAGCTCATAGTTCTGCTGCAAATTGATCGATGGGCTTTGTTGACATGCTCTGTGATGAACTCGCCTTATAATTGAGATTGAATGTGATAGTTAGTTCATACTTGAGCTCTATTGTATTACGTACTCTTGTCAATATGATGTACTTGTTAATTGGTTACTTTCGGTTGAGCTCATAGTTCTATTGCAAATTGATCGGTTGTATTGACGAGTTTGTGATTCTTCTAGTAGTCTGTATGAGCTCATTCAACTTTTTATTTGCCATCTTGATCTCTCGTAGTCAACCTCTGCTTGACTGGAAGTTTAACTGTTTTTAGCTTAACAGTTGAGATCATTTGACAGCTTAAGCAAAGTATTGTTTAGTGCTCATAGTTTGAATTTATATTATCATATTCATTTAATGAAGAGTATAGACAATAGGATTGAGATGGCAAAGACTTGTTCTTTAGCTACTCTCCTTCGAGAGAACATAATATCATCAATCAATATGTTGGAATAGTGTCATGCAATCGTGAGTTCTTGTCGGCATCCTCTTTGTGAGTATTGCTCCTCTGTGGCGATTCGGTTGATCTTTGCATATATATATATATATATATATGTGTGTGTGTGTGTGTGTGTGTGTGTGTGTGTGTGTGTGTGTGTGTGTGTGTGTGCTGTGTGTGTGTGTGTGTGTGTTGATACCTTGATCTTGCTAGTTGATTAGTTTAGTTCGATTTCTAAATCTAATATCAAGATATTACAAATTGATCGATGGACTTTGTTGACATGCTCGTGATGAACTCGCATCTTATAATCGAGATTGAATGTGATAGTTAGTTCATACTTGAGCTCTATTATATTACTTACTACCGTCAATATGATGTAATCGTTAATTGGTTACTTTCGGTTGAGCTCATAGTTCTATTGCAAATTGATCGCTTCTATTGACTAGTTTGTGATTCTTTTAGTAGTCTGTATGAGCTCATTCAACTTTTCATTTGCCATCTTGATCTCTATAGTCAACCTCTGTTTGATCGAAGTTTAATCTGTTTAGATTAGCTGAGATCATTTGACGATTAAGCAAAGTATTGTTTAGAGCTCATAGTTTGAATTTATATTATCATATTCATTTAATGAAGAGTATAAACAATAGGATTGACATGGCAAAGACTTGTTCTTTACCTCCTCTCCTTCTGAGAGCACATAATATCATCAATCAATATGTTAGAATAGTGTCTGTGCACTGTTAATCTCTAGACCTTCTATTGGCTGAGAGTTTAATCCAGACGGTTCTTATTAAGAACCGTTTGTGATTCCTTTGCATTTCCTTAGAGAAGCTGGTGGATTAAGGAGTGTTAAATTCTTTAGGAATTATGCTTTAATGCTAATTAATTTTGTTGGGATTAATTCTGAAATTTTGCTAAAACTGCATTTTTTACAACAATCCAAAAAGAAAGTTTTACTTGATTCTATTTTGTTTCTATGCTGGAATTAATTATGATTATTTGCTAATATTGCACATGTTGAGCATATTATTAAGTTTAAATGTATATGTTAATTTGGGACACTTGCAATAAATTTTATTGCATATGTAACTTATATAGATAGCAAGTGTTTAGATGGCAGAGGCACCGTCTTCGCCACAGATGGGAGAGGCGCCAACACCGACGCCGCAGATGGAAGAGGCGCCGACGAGGCCGCCAACACCGACGCCGCAGATGGAAGAGGTGCCGACGAGGCCACCGTCACCGTCGACGATAATGACACGGAAGCGAGATGGCAGAGGACAATCGAAAATGCCTTTGGGCCGACTGGTCATCACGGAGGTCAGTGACTTTGGGGTCCCTTTGAGTCCCAAGAGATCAGCGGCGAGATTTCGGACCATCTGCGGGATACTTGGAAGGGAACGGGTCCCCATCACCACACCAAGGTGGAAGGACCTAACGAAAGAAGCGAAAGGTGCGTTGTGGACAGAACTTTCAGAGAAGTTCACTATTCTAGAAGCACACGTGGCACGCGTGCGACGGACGGCGATGCTCACGATAGATAAATTGTGGAGGACCTTCAAGAGCATTCTTGTCATGAAGTACGTGAACACGGGTCAGATGCCCTTCGTGTAGTATAGATTCTTGACGCGGGAAGCATGGGACACCTTTGTGGCTATGAAAACGACGGCCGAATTTAAGGAGCAAAGTGCGGCGCACAAAGCTCTCCAGACACGAAACATTCACCTGCACAGACTCGGCACCGCTGGGTACGCGGGTAAATACGAGGAATGGGCAGCGGAGGAGCAGAACCCGTTTCCTGAAGTCACAGACCCGCGTTCCCTAAGCTGGTTAAAAGCGAGGGCAAAAGTCTCGTCTTCGGGCAACATCTCTTTCACAAACCCGGCAACCATGAAGTGTCCCAACGTGTGGTAAATATGTCAAACTACCTAGTTAATAAGTCCATAACTTCATAGTGTCTATAATAACATGATGACCTCTTGCAGCGTGACTTGACTGCCCAAGCTTCCCAAGGCTCCTTCCATGCAGACAGGGAGAAGGATATACTATCTATGGCCTTGGGAAACAAAGAGCACCCGGGTCGCACGCGAGGCCTTGGGGTTAACGTACCTTGGAGTTATGGATTCGCGGACGACTACTGCACGTATAGGAGTAGGAAGAGATCCAAGGCCGAGCACGACGACCGGTTGGTACAGATGATTACTAACAAATTTGAAGAAAATATAGCAACATTGCAGGGTCAAATGGAGATACTCCTGAGCCAGCGGTCGCAAGCCACCCCCGTTAATTCGGGAGGCAGTCCTCCTCGACGTCGGAGTAGCGTCGCGTCCGCGCATAATTCTGAACATGACGACGTCCGATTACCAACAGACGACATCCGATTACCGATAGACAACATCAAGGTAACGTACATCTATGGAATGCACCAAAGATAGACCTATAGGACGCCTTAGCTAATTGCGTATCGTTTTATAGGAGCCGACGCCGTGCAAGCTCCAAGTGAGGATGGATGGGTCCCTTTGTATTGAGGTCGGAGGGATGGTGTATCCATACGAGGAAGAGGCGGTCAAAGATGGTGCCCGGTGGCGCAGGTTACGCCAAGGTCCGTGGATATGGTACATGTCAATTTCCGAGCCATCCCGGCCAAGATTCGCCCGAACGAAGAGATCATAACACTAGGGATGCCGCCCACTCTTTTATCCAAAGGCCCAAGAACAACATTGCCTCGACCCAAAGAAGCCACGATCCGACACAACAATTCCTCTCCAATGGGACCCTCGATGACTCCACCTCATGTTTCGCTCGAAGGCCACCTCTTGATTCCCGTGGAGAAGACGCCAAGGAACAAACAAAAGCGTCTTGACGACGACGGTTCCCGAGTCGTCTCACAAAAAACGCTGCCAATCGCTAAGGCCAAATCGAAATCAACGAACGTTAAGGCGCCTCCCAAGTCCGGGAAGTCCGGGAAGTCCGCGATACCCGGAACTACATCATCGAAAAACCGCAGCTCCAACGCAGATAATGCACGCCGATATGCTTGTCGGGCTTTGCATGCACGGTACTTGGACAAGACCCAAAAGAAGGGTGCGATCATCGAACCGCCGACACGAGGACAAGCATTTCTTCAACGGGACGAGGTACTTCGTTGTGGGCTTCAACGACTTATTTGACCTATTCAACCTCGTTGGCCTCGACGTCTCGCTTCTATGATGTTGGACACTGTAAGTGCGTATAATCATGTTCTACATTCATGTAATACCGATAAATATCACAAATCATTGCTTATGTATAGATACATGCTGAAAAATGTCCGGAATGGAAAGAACCGGTGGGTTTCTCGACCCACATGTGGTATCGCTGCAAACCATCCAAGAAGACGCGTCCTTCATCGAGAAATACATAACGTGGTCATTGCTTCGTCGATGAATATGAAGTACATAGTGGTGCCCTACAACCGGGGTAAGTGTCACTACTTGCTATACAAATTTCATTTGTACTTTATCTGCAACCACTAACTTAGGTTTAATGACTATAGCGACATACATGAGTAGGTACCATCGGATCCTTTTAGTTATTATACCCAAGAGGAACCATGTGATATACCTTGATTCCCTAAACCGCAACAAGCACGACTTCAGCGTTCTAAGAGGAATACTCGAGAGGTATGCTCATTTCCTCCTTACATAACTCTATTGTAGTCTTCATTCGTTTGAAATGGCTGAGGATAACTTTCTCGAATCATGTAGGTCGTTCATCAATTATGTTGCCAACAAAGGAATATACAATGGAAAGAGGGCCCAACTAACACACATGATGGATTTTCCGGTACGCACTACAACATGATAATCCTATATCATACTTCATAATAACGCGTCTCGAACTGACTATACCTATATATGTAATTCTATTTTTGCAAAGGTCACAAAGAAAAGATGATGAGTTATGTGCAATCTCGTTTGCTATCATATCGACTAATCCTTAGAGCTAGGAAGAAAGATCCTAAGGTTTGTCGATCAATCTCGAAATAATTATTTCCTAATTATAAATTTAAATATATATATAGCTTACCATTTTACTCTTGGTAGCTTATGTGTCTTGGATTTACAATGTGATTCACTCGTTGCGAAGAGATCAAGGACATTCGAGGAAGCTCTACACCTTTATCAACACGTAAATCATTAACGACAATGGAGAGTTTCACTCCGTCGCCAACCGAGAGCATCACCCGCCGACACCTCTCAACGTAAACAATTGTAATCCAGTTGTAACTATAGCGACAATACTTGAACAAATGCGATCTTTTGTAATTTATTTTGAGTAATGATCACTTTGAGTTGTCAACAATTGATTATCTCTCGATGAATCTGTTTTTGTGCATGCTTGAATCTGTTTTGTGTGCTTGTTTTCAGAGGGCATGGCTAGCAATTCACGAGGCTAGCCGAAAAAAGCAAAAATTGTGGTCGAAGTATGAGCTATCACGAGCGGTTTTTTGTTAAAACCGCTCAGGAAGGCGATATCACCGAGCGGTTTTCACCAAAAACCGCTGCGATATGAGGATATCACAGATGGTTATCAAAACAAACCGCTCAGGATCATGAATATCACGAGCGGTTCTCAACAAAAGCCGTCATGATATTCGTAAATCACGAGCGGTTTTTCTTTAGAACCGCTTTGTGATATTCACGGATCACTGAGCGGTTTTAGTCAAAACTATCTGTGATACTAGCCTTCACAGATAGTTTTTTAGTAAAACCGTCTGCGATATTGCGTATCAAAGACGGTTTTTTACCGTCTTTGATAATGGCCTGTTATCATAGACCAACAAACATAGACGGTTCGGAAACCGTCTGTGATGACGGTTCCGAACCGTCTGTGATGTGGCTTTCTGTAGTAGTGCTACTTGTAACATCCTAAATTTTGGAATGTTTTTGAAGCTTTTAAAAATAAAAATAACCATTTCAATTTTCTTGGTTAAGTTTTAGCTTAATACAAATTTTTATAAATGAAAACAATTTAATATGATTAATTTAAACTTCAATTAAATTAAAAGTTGTTTTATTTATGTTCCTTGAGTTCTAGAAAACTTTTTGGAATTTTCTTCGATTTTTTGGGATTTTTTTGTTATTTCTTTGAGCTCGGTTTTATTTAATCTAATTTCCTAAATTCAAAAATCCTCTTTCTTTTTCCGGATTTTCTGTTTGGGCTGAAACCCTTTCTTTCGGCCCATTTCCTTTATTTTTCCCCGCTGACCCATTTTCTTTTTCCTTCCTTTTCTCTTTCTTTTCACTCGGCCCGACCCACTCCTTTCCTTTTCCCATGCCTTGGCCAAGCCCGCCACTAGCCCCCTTCTCCCTTCCTCTCTCTCTGTGTGTGTGTGTGTGTGTGTGTGTGTGTGTGTGTGTCCGGTTGTCCCCACCTGTCAGCTTCGTCTCCTTCCCGTCCCCGACTCCAACTCCAGCTCGGACACGACCTTGTCACCCACTTCCACCCAATTTCTCCCATCCCCGACCCTTTAAAAGGTTCTCCACCCGCGTCCTTGTAAGGATCCGGGATTAACACTCTCAAATCCTCTATGTATTCCACACTAGTCCTGTGATCAGTAGCTAGTGTACACAATTAAACAAAAATCATAACAATCTGTATCGCACATTTATTGAATAATAATCAAAGTTTTATTACCAGAAAGGCTTTCGAGCCAACAGTGATGAACACAATGAAGACGAAGATAAGCAAGAGAGCTCACTAATCGCCACAGTAACAATCGGCGGGGTAGCGGCCTAGTCGTCGAGATCTTCAGTAGTTACGAAGTCCTTCTCATCTGATTAACATTTTATTAAGCAAGGTGAGTATAAATGAATGTACTCCGCAAGTTACACCCAATAACATATTATAATGCATGAGGATATAACAAATGATGGCTTATAGGGTTGATTTTGCATAAAGCGATGTTTTCTTTAAATACTTTGTCGATGTTTTAGAACCGAACTTACATAAAGATTGTTTGATTCGGGGGGTTCCCCTAGGCTTAAATCACGCAGAGAGAGGTGACACGGGGATTTTTATACAAGTTTGGGCCTTCTCCTGAGAGAATAACAACCCACTCCTGTGTGTATGTATTGAGTATACTGGATTACCATATCAAGAGTAAGACTAGAATGATGCGCCTTGTGCTCTTGATTCTTTCTCCGACTAGAATGATGCGCCTTGTGCTCTTGATTCTTTCTCCTTGATCCTTCTAATGATTCTGCCTTTTATAGTACTCGGAGTGTGCTGCTGTTCTTCTAGTCCAAAGGGCGCCTTAATGTTCCAGATTATGGAGCCGTTATTGGAGATTATTGTGAGAGTAGTAACGTTCCCACGTTGTAGGGCAGTTATCACCAAGATAGAGAGTTAAATCGTGCCATTATTTCAGAGAATAGTAGCGTAGTTTACTGCCCTTGTCTTTAAATATGGTGCGGAAGATTCCCTGATCGATTAGGCCTACATGTTTGTAAGCCACATCGACTAGAGACTGGTCGTAGAAGAGCTTACGACCAGGTGGTAGTTGTAGAATAGCTTACAACCATAAACTGATCGCAGAAGAGCTTACGATCAAGACATAGTCGTAGAAAATACTTACGACTGTAGGGTAGTCGTAGAAGGACTTACGACTATGGGGTGGTCGTAGAAGAACTTACGACCTCCAGCTCCTCCCTTATGAATATTAAGGGGCATACTTGTCGAACCTCAATTTTGGAGCTTGGGATCCATTGTGCATAAGGTGTCATTCCCTAGATCAATAGCTGACAAGCACTGTTACATTTAGGTTCACTCGCATAACTACGGAAGCTTACAGCAAACACGTGTTTAGGTTCATAGCCGCGACCACATTTGAACATGAAGGACATCTGGGGAGGTCTTAAAGAGGTCCTGGGATGGTTCTATAGTGATCCCAGGAGGTCCTAAGTGGTCCTAAGAAGGTCCTGAGGAGAGGTCTTGAGGAGGTTTCGAGGGGATGTCCTGAGAGTCAAGGGAGGTCCTGAGGAGAGGTCTTGAGGAGGTCTTGAGAGGAGGTCCTAAGGAGAGGTCCTGAGGACGTCCGGAGGGGAGGTCCTAAGGTGGTCGAGGGAGGTCCTGGAAGATCCTAAGGAGGTCCTGGGAGATCCTGAGGAGGTCTTGTGGGACCTAAGGAGGTCATGTAGTTCACGAGGAGGTCCTAGGAGATCCTGAGAAGATCAAGGGAGGTCCAAGGAGGTCTTGTGGTTCATGAGGAGGTCCTGAGAGATCCTAGGAGTTCCTAAGGAGGTCCTGGAGGTCATGTGGAGGTCCTAGACCGGCTAAGGGTTGTCCTAAGTCACCTAGTAGCGTTTCTTGAACATCTAGGGGTGATCGTAAGACATCTATTTAGCGGTTAGGCACAAACTGATCGTGAATCTTACTCAATTTGTGCAATACTTGATATGAACAGTGCACGCCCATAATATATTACATAAATATCCGGCCGTGCGGCCAACCGTTTACAAAAGAGCCACTTAGGCAGGAGTTTTACAGAAGTCAAGAGTACAGAATAGAAGGCAAGTATGAAAGCAAAACAAGTTGTGGTGGATCCATTTAGTCTGCCCACAGGCAAGCGATTGGGGGTTCTGGCCTAAGCTTCATTATCATCACCACCATCTGGTTCATCCTCCATGAAGTACTGGTAGGGGTCTTGTTCATTTAGGTCTGAAAAGATTATATTGGCAGAGCCTGAGTACACAACCGTACTCGCGAGCCAACCCACAATGTAGTTCTTATAGATGCAAGGCTAATCAAGGGAGGTTTTGAGTTATTTTATTTGCACAAAGCCAAGTTTGAATTAGACTTAATAGAAAATCCTGATACTTAGCATTTTGACAAATGGGGTTTTATAAATGCATTTTCATTTGTAAAAATACTAGTGGAGGTCCCATCTCCTATACCATTGAGTGGCTCCATCCACCCAATGCTCGAGCTATCTCGTATTTAACACTGGTCCCCGACCAGGCTTTCTCAAATACCTAGGGTCCCACCCTATCCTTCCTTTACATCACAAATGGTTTTGTAAAAACAAAAACTATATCAAGCAAGTTCTTAGCACCGCTCTTGACCGTGAGCACGGCTATCATGATAGTTTTCTTACTCTGCAGAGTTCGCACACTTTACCCACAAGAGGTAATCATCTTGATATATACACACGTTTCCTTAGACATGTGAATCAAGGGGAGATTACCACAAGGTCTTTACAATGCTCATTCCTCGATGCAGCCCCACCCGCTAAGGTTTCCACCGCCCGGTGCCATGCACTTCCAGGAGGCCCCCTCTTGCGCCATGTGGTTTCGCTGTGGCTTCTTTCCCCTTTATCCACGCCACATTCCTCCAATGGTGAAGCCACGCCGAGGCGAGCAAATTAGTTGGCCAGGTCGTACCCATTATAGACTTATGGTTGCACTGTTTTTACATGAGGGGTCACCACCATATTCGGTCCTTAACTGACTTGGGCGGTACATCCACATACCAACCATCTGTCGTGCCTCCGGCACCAACCACTCTTTCCAGCCGCCCAAGTCAAAAACAATTTTTCAAGTTTTATTTGTTTTGAAAATATCATTAGCTCAACATACCAGCCAGGCTCCCAGCCTTAACTGCCTCAAATCACTTTCAAAACATTTTTAATGATTGTGGTCGGGCAATTTAATGCCCGCATGACATTGTATCTAAGCAAGGCTAAGCATGACACTTAGATACAAACTTATCAGCTAGTATGTAATCCATTAAGTCTAGGGTGACAAGGATAATGTCCAAATTCAAGGATGGAAAATTTATACACAATTATTTGTTAAGGCATTAACTATGAGCTAGACCAACATAGTTTGTTAAAACTTAGCAATGCAATTTCATAATTTAAAGCAACATAATTTGCAAAAGGTAGGTGCAATATGATCAAAGGGTTGACTCGCCTCTGCTGATCGAGATCCTAATCAACGAACGGTTCTTCAATCGCCTTGGCTTTTATAATCACAAAACAACCGAAAAGGCAAATAAGCATATATTCAAACTCAAATCGTTTTCAATATGCAACGAATTCCAAATAATGCCAAATCGTAAATTAGAAATATTAGATCAGCATAGTTGAAAACTTAATGGTCGTCAAAACTGTGGTGGTCGAGAAACTCATGGACTTGGGAGGTCTGGAATCATCAGTAGCTAGGGAGGTCACGATTCTTGTGACTGTGGAGAGGTCGCGAGTTCTGTGACCGAGGGTCGTGAGTTACTGGTGACGAGGGAGGTCGTGGAGTTCTTGTGATCGAGGGAGGTCACGTGAGTCTTTATTTACCGGGGAGGTCGTGGAGGTGTACGACCTAGGGAGGTCGTGGAAGTATTAAGACCAAAGGAGGTCGTGAGAGCGCTACGACTTGAGGAGGTCGTGCGAGTGTTATGACCTGGAGAGGTCGTGGGAGCGTTACGATTTGGGGAGGTCGTGAGAGCGTTACGACCGGGGGAGGTCATGAGAGCGTTATGACCGGGGGAGGTCGTGAGAGCGTTACGACCAGGGGAGGTCATGGAGGCGCTAATACCTGGAGAGGTCGTGGAGGCGTTACGACCAGGAGGGTGGTCTTTGCAAAAAGGGAGGTCGTGACCTAGAGGGTGGTCTATGCAGAAAGGCCAAGAGGGTGGTCTCTGCAAAAGACCAAGAGAGTGGTCTTGAGAAAGTGGTCATGAGGTCAAGGAGGTAAGGCGCGGCGAAGTGGGGCCGTCCGACTTTGATCGGGCGGTCCAAAATGATATTAACGTTCGGACCTTTCGAACCTCTCATTTCAATCGGGCTGTCCAATCTGATCGGATGGTCCATAAGAGGGGAGGGCGCGGCTAGATGGGTGGTCTTGATCATAAGGGTGGTCTTTGTAAAATGGGATGTCGCAACCACAGGGGTGGTCTTTGTAAAGTGGGAGGTCACGACAACGAGGGTGGTCTTTGAAAAATGGGAGGTCTGTGCAAGGAGGGAGGTCGTGCGAGTATTAACCGTGTGTAGTCGATCAAGGGAAGTGATCGATTACACAACGGTGGCCAAAAGAAGCGAAGATTAGGCTGTATTGTCGTAATAGATTGAACTAGTGGAACAGCTAAAGGAAGAACCAGAGAAACATCTAAGAAAGAACATGATGGCTTGAACTAGGAAGAGCATCTGGTTAGTAAGAACTCACCAGTACGGAGCTGTGGAATGGGCTAGCCGGAGTTGAGCCGTCGTTGGTGGACCAAGACAATGCGAGAAGCTCCGCGCTGCAGGAGCGGCTTGAGGAAAAGGGTTGGTCTTCAATCTTGAGGGCAGCTCCATGGAAGCGGGTAGGTGGTCTTGAAGAGATGTCTCGAGGTCTTCTGGTCGGAGGGGAGGAAGTACGAGGCCAAAGGCGACCCCGATGACATCGGCGGCGAAGGCGGCGAGGTGACGGCGCTCGACTGAAACGAGCACTGATGCTGAGGGGAGCTCATGTTCACTTGGAGGAGGAGGAAAGTGAGGCGAGCACTAGAATGGCAAAGAAAAGCAGTAGGAGGCAACAAGGACTTGAAGCAACTACATATAGGCCTTGCACTGTCGAAGTGGCGAGTGGTTAGTCTCATTGATCAGTATGGGCAACACAGTGTAGATGTTGTGATGGTCATTAATGGCCGATTGATAGCCTCTGCCAGTGTGCACTCCTGGTTGCACTTGGCGCCCGTAAAAAGGGGGAGACCCAACTACCCTAGTCTACAGGCAGAGGTCTGGGTGCATCGGCTTGACCAGCCATGGGTCAGAGGAATAGGAGAGGGAATGCACGGGAGCAGGGTGGGTCGGATCAGACCCTAGGCTGATCAACATTTTAGCCAAAGGAGGTATGGGGAGAGGGAAGGAAAACTAGAAAGATTTGAGAAAAGACAAATTGACAGGATGGTAGATAAAATCACGAGAGCAGAAGAGATGCAAAATGTCCTCAAGCACATCTCAAAGATGCAGGCAAACGAACGACAATAGACATTATACAAAAAAGTTTTAAAAACCCTTCATTTTACAATTATGAATTTTTGGGCTGCTACAAACCCTACCCCTCTTAAGAGAATCTCGACCCCAAGATTCAAATAATGTTACAGTTTCCCTATTAGACCGTGCCGACAAAGCTACAGATACCAATGATCAGGAACTGGTCATAGGGGAGGTCTTTCGACCAGGCACTAGTAGTGGGAGGTCTTTTGATCAAGGGAGGTCGTAGGAATTACAGTGGTCTCAAAAGACCCTTAAAATCACCAAGGTTCTTCTGCCTCCAACACGAATTGTAGACATCTGATGAGGATGAGGTCTATCAAGTCCTTGTCAATTATCAAACAGCTGAGGGTATTCAGCTTTCAACAAATCTTCACGCTCCCATGTAGGCTCGCCTTCTGTGTGGTTGCTCCATCTGACCTTACACAAGCGGTAGACCCAGTTCCTTATTTGCTTCTCAACTACCTCTAAGATCTCCACTGGATGTTCAGCATAAGCCAAATCCTTGCCAAGTTCAATGTCCTCCAATTGAGTTTGCTCTTCAGGCACATGGAGGCATTTCTTGAGCTGTGATACGTGGAATACATTGTGTATGTTGGACAGCTGTTCGGGCAGCTCCAGCTGATAAGCCACCTTTCCCATCTTGGCAACGATCTGGTATGGCCCTATGTACCTCGGTGCCAATTTCCCTTTGACCTTGAACCTTCTAGTTCCTCTGAGAGGAGATACCTTTAGGTAGACAAAGTCACCTATGTTGAACTCCAATTCTCTGCGACGACAGTCGACGTAGCTCTTCTATCTTGATTGTGCTGCCAGTAGGTGGCCTCGAATAAGACGTACCTTATCTTCAGCTTCCTTTAAGCAATCTAGTCCGAAAAGGTACCCTTCCCCAGCTTCTGACCACAACAGAGGTGTTCGACATTGTCTTCCATAAAGGGCTTCAAAGGGGGACATCTTCAGACTAGACTGGTAGCTATTATTGTAGGCAAATTCAGCATATGATAGACACTTCTCGCAGTCAGCAGCAAACTCTATTGCACAAGCTCTGAGCATGTTTTCAAGGACTTGGTTCACCCTTTCGGTTTGACCATCGATGCGAGGGTGATATCTTTGTCTTGAAGGCGGATAAGTGCCCAAGGCCCCATGAAGACTGGCCCGAAATAGGAGGTGAGCTGTGAACCCCTATCTCGAGATAATTAAGCTTGGGCACACCATACAAACCCGACTATCAAGAGACATGTATAGCTCGCTAACTTATCACCTTTGTAGTTGGTCTTGACTGGTATGAAATGAGCAGTCTTAGTCAACCTATCAACTATGACCCAAACTGAATCATACCCTGACCTGGTCTTGGGTAGACCAGTGATGAAGTCCATGCTGATTTCTTCCCATTTCCATTCAGGTACTTGTAGGGGCTGCAATAGGCCGGCAGGCTTCTAGTGTTCAGCCTTGATTCGTTGGCACACATCGCAGCGTGCTACGTACTCTACAATGTCTCTCTTCATTCGTGGCCACCAGTAACGTTGCTTGAAATCATTGTACATCTTGGTGCCACCCAGTTGAATTGAGTATACTGACTCATGGGCCTCTTTGAGGATCAACTCTTTCAAATCCTATTGATGGGGCACAAAGATGTGCTTTCCAAAACGTAGGATGCCCTGATCATCCTTTGTCATTTTGGAGGCCTTCCCTTGCTCCATAAGTTGTTGGAGCCTTTTTGTGCTTGTGTTCCCTGCTTGTGCAGTTTTGATCCTTTCTTCCAAGGTCGGGTAGACCTCCAAGGCAGAGAGGCTCCCTTGTGGCACTATTTCCAGGTTGAGCTTTTCAAGTTCTCCAATTAGGGAAGGCTGTCGTTCATAAGTCACAAGGTGATTGCAATAAGACTTCCTGCTTAGTGCATCAGCCACCACATTGGCCTTGCTCGGGTGATAGTGGAGGTGCAAATCATAGTCTTTGATGAGTTTCAGCCATCTTCGTTGCCTTAGGTTAAGATCTGGTTGGGTGAAGATGTACTTGAGGCTCTTATGATCTATGTATATGTTGCAATAATTTCCAATGAGGTAGTGGCGCCATATCTTCAGTGCATGCACCACTGATGCCAACTCTAGGTCATGAGTAGGATAGTTCTCTTCATGTGATCGAAGCTGTCGAGATGCATAAGCTATCACCTTCTTGTCTTGCATCAGCACACTTCCTAGCCCTTGACAGGAGGTATCACAGTATACCTCGAAGTCCTTATGGACATCAGGGAGGACCAAAACCAGGGCAGAGGTTAGGTGGTCTTTTAGTGCTTGGAAACTCTTCTCACACCCATCGGTCCATTCAAACTTTATTTCTTTCTTCAGCAGCTGGGTGAGAGGTCGAGCAATTTTGGAGAATCCCTCAATGAATCGGCGGTAGTATCCCGCCAATCCGAGGAAGCTCCGAACCTCAGTCACTGAGGTAGGTGGCTGCCACTCAAGGATAGCTTCCACCTTGGTCGGATCCATGGCTACTCCATTGGCAGATATGACATAGCCCAAGAAGCTAACATCGGATAGCCAGGACTCACACTTACTGTACTTGGCATACAGCTGATGCTCCCTGAGGGTATCTAGCACCAATCTCAGATATTGTGCGTTTCGGCATCCTTAGAATAGACCAAAGTATCATCAGTGAATACTACTACAAATCTGTCCAAGTACTCCATAAACACCTTGTTCATCAGGTTCATGAAATAGGCTAGAGCATTGGTTAGTCCAAATGGCATAACAGTGAACTCATAGAGGCCATATCGGGTAGAAAAAGTTGTCTTGGGGATGTCTTCAGACCTGATCTTCAATTGGTGATACCCCGAACGCAGATCTATCTTGGAAAACTTGGTTGCCCCCTTGAGCTGATCGAACAGGTCATCAATCCTGGGCAATGGGTACTTATTTTTGATAGTCACTTCGTTTAGGGACCGATAGTCTACACACATCCTCATGCTGCCATCTTTATTCTTCACGAATAGCACTGGAGATCCCCATGGAGAAGAACTTGGTCTAACAAACCCTTTATCCTGCAACTCTCGGATTTGCTTCTTCAGCTCCTCAAGTTCATTTGTTGGCATCCTGTAGGGTCTCTTGGATATAGGTGTTGTCCCAGGCAATAGCTCTATGATGAACTCTATGTCACGATCTGGTAGTCCTCCTGGCAATTCTTCCGGGAAGACGTCCGGGTAGTTTTGTACCATTGGCATTCCTTCTAATGGGACACCTATAGCATAGCAGACTGCCCTTTTTCATTGGAATGGGTGGCCCATCTTGACTATGACCACCATGCTAGGTCCTTTGGTAAGGCTCCTTTGTCCTATTAGTGCGATCTATTACCCTTGATACAGGCTAGCCAATCCATCCAGGATGGCGTCCGAGTCAGGCTTCTAGCACCATCAAGTCAGCTAGAAATACTATTTCCTCAAATCGAATTTCCACCCCAGGACTTACTGATTTGGCCATTATAGTCCCCAGGTGAGCTAAGCTCTAAAGGTCTCCTGAGAACAAAGGATGGCAATTGCCAACGATCCACAAATCTGCGGGAAATGAAGGAATGCGATGTTCTAGAATCAAAGAGAACACGAGCTGATGAGGAGTTAACTGAGAACGTACCCATCTGTACATCTTGTGCCTCATGTGCTCCTTCTGTGGTGATGTGGTTTACTCGGCCTTGCCCTTGTGATGGAGGGGTCCTGGGTGCTGATGTAGTCACTGTCCTTCCCCTTGCTGCTGTCCCAGGGGTGTGTGGCACTCTTGTCGGGGTACTCCCCACGTTAAACTTGACAGGGGTGAAGGTCTTGCGTGGGCAGTTGTAGGCAAAGTGCCCAGGTTCATTGCAATTGAAGCACAATGGGCCAGCAGGCTGTGTGTTGGTCTGTTGAGATTGGCTTAGTCGGACTGGGGTGGTATATGAGGCACCACCGGGCCGCTTTGATGTAGCTAAGGACCGGGGTAGAGTGGCCGGTCGAGAGCTGTCGGACCCGGGAGTAACACCCAAATCCTCTGTGCATTTCTGAATTAGTCCCATGATCAGTAGCTAGTCCACACGGTAAACAGATATGGTAACATCCATAAATCGGACAATTATATTAAATAATCAACAGAGTTTATTGCAAAAGAGGCTTACAAGACAACAGTAAAGAACAATGAGAAGCGAAGAAATCTTTGAGTCTAACCGATCGCCACGAGCAATCATTTGGAGTAGCGGCCTAGTCGTCGAGATCCACACCGGTAGCAAAGTCCTTCTCTGAAATTTATTTGCATGAAGTATGGATGATGTAACAGCCTCAGCCCTAATATACAGTAATAAAGTACTGTTCATGTCATTACTGTTCATTTTGGCAATTTAGGCAACTTGTTACAAACCTTTTTCCCAAATTTCTTTTACCAATTTCAACTTGGTCAAAATTTCCAAAGGAAATACCATCCCATGTTGATATTAAAATTTGGGAAATATGTTATTTGAAAATCGATGAATTATTATGGTCAAAAACAATTTTATATGAAATTTTTAGAAATTATTTTGATTTTCGAGAAAATACTTGTCTTTAAATAAACCCTAGTTGGTCTAAATAAATTATTTATGTATTTATTAATAAGAAACTGTGATTTTAAAATTTATCTGGGGAATATATCATCCCAGTAGTAATTCTGCTAAATCTCAGGATTTTTCAAATTTATTTGATATATTTTAGAGCCCGGTCAAACCTTTTAACAATTTAAACTGATCTGGTCAAAGGTCTCGATCTAAACTCGGACCAAACACTGTAGCGACTCGGCCCCGTCGAGTCAAGTCCAAACTGGTGCGGCGCGGTCACGTTACGCGCACACCCTCTATCCTCTAGTGCTGTGAGCCGTTGATCTCTTAGCCAGCGGTTGTGATTCGCGACCTGTTCGGACCACCTCACACACACACAGCGAATTGCACCGTTGGATCTCAATTCGACGGCATCGCATCCTTTCTCTATCTCTGAAACCCTCCTCACTTCCGGCCACCGTTGGATCTGCAATGGACCGTCCTGATCCATTGGGCCGTTCGGACCGCCTGATCCCTATCAATCTCAACCATCAAATCTAAATCGGAGGGCTCCTGTTAGCTGGGCACTTTGGACCACCCGCCAACCCCTTGATCTCAGCCGTAAAAGTTAGATCCCACGGTACCGGGTGGATCACGTTGAAAACCCTGGACGTGTACCTTTTCGTGAGCCACCGTTGGATTTGAATCCAACGTCCATCCTTGATTGGGTCGACCGGACCACCACAGGAGCCGTTTCATCTTAACCGTTTCTTTGCGATCGGACGGCTCGCGTGGGTAGGGATGTTCGGATCACCTGGAGCTCCATTCGATCTTAGCCATTATTTGAAATCGCCACGGTCCTTACATCTGAATACCGTTTGGTGTGTCTTGGCCTTTGAATCACAAAGCTCAACTTTGAATCGAGCGGTGGTCATGCGTCGCGGTGATTCGCGTCGTTGCATCTTGTGGTTACCCACAGGACCCGCATGTCAGGGACGGGTTTTGCTCCCATGCGTGCGGTGCACCAGTGCAACAATCCTCGCCGGCGTTGAGGTCGTGAACAGTGTTTAGGAAGATATTTCTTTTGATAGTTATCCCTAAGTGCCACCTCATTAGCTCTAGATGGTTCCCGTGAGCTCTAGGAACTCCACATTATATAAACCCTAGCGTTAGGTCTTCTGCCATTATTAACCAGGAGTAGCTCTCTCACTTTGCCTTCATACCAGTGAAGCTTCTCTTGTTCTATCCTTGTTCAACCTCAAGAAGGTCTGCATCTCATACTAATATGAGTTTTGGACATTTCTTGTAGGGTTGAACAAAAGGTTTTCTTTTCGGTCACTAAAGCCAATGAGAACCCCACCTTGGTGCAACCACATCCTGGTGAGATGGTTCCTTCTTTTCTTAGCAAGAAAATGACTAATGATCTTTAGAGACTTAGTTCTACCATTCTTGTTTTGGTCAGAATCAAAGAAAGGACTTGGATCTTTTCTATTGACGTAGGCGATCCTTTATCCTCTAACCCTAGGTGGTAAGTATACCTTGGCTTCGTCACTTTAAGCTTCCTAAGAACCTCGGTAGCTCACAAGAATCACTCATCTATTCATGTGATGCTCCTATCTTGATTTAGCTAAAACTTGTATTTTAATTTTTAGGTTTTCATATCGTTTCAAGAACTTTAGATTTCTCATACCAAGATGTTAGTTGTTTAGGTCCTAATAGAAACCCTAGCGACATCATAACCTTTCTTTAAAGTTTTTAAAGTCCTAGTTCTTTCATTAATATAAATCTCTTCTCTGTCGATTTTGCTTGGCTAAAACCGATAAATGGTGTAGTTTCCATTTCTTTCTTATACTAGTCGGTTAAGGGTTAGTGATTAGGAGTATGGTATTAAGTACTTCCTAGATAATTGTAACTTCCATTAAAATTCTTGTGCGGTGTTGTTCTCGTGCCAACCAAAGCGGTAGTTAAAGTATTATTGTTTTGGGTTATTGGTCCAAACCGACAACACCAACTAATTCAGTCCAACATCTTACATTACTAATGATAGATAATAAATGGGTGTATAGTTCCACGCTGCCCAAAATGGTAAGGTTCCCTTACTATTTATTGTTGTCCAAACCGACAACAATTATAGCAAGAAGTCAAATCCTTAAAGCTGCTCTTTATAGATATTAAATGCCCATGAGTTCTGACACTAGCCTTTATACACTTAACTAACATGCAGTATCTCATTTGTATGAAGTTAAGCTAAATAATTAAATTAATTACAGTTGTCTTGTTCCAGTTCAACAACCTGATACTGTAACTATATTCTAAATCTGAGATCTGGGTAGTAAGTATTATTAGATGGTACCTATATGTTATTATCTTTGATAAATTAAATATAGTTTAAGCATATTGCTACCCATGCCTTACCATTTTGACCATACATTCTTTTATGCATCTTGTTCTCTGTTTTTCCTGTATTCATTGGATTTTATTCTCTTTTAGATATTGGTTCTTCTGAAACTGTTGAGTCTTTTATTGAGTCCCAAGAACCTAAGCAAGAGGTTATTTACTACTATCAAGGCAAGCTTCCTCTCGCACCATGTTGAGCCTAATCTTTTGAGCGTAGATTTACAAAATACTGGTGACAACAAGTTGCATGCAACTTTCTAAAAATTTATTTGTGCTGTTCTAGTTAGTTATACCTGAACTTGTGGTTTATCTTTAATTTAATCATACACTCAACCTAAGGTGATCGTGATGTTATAACAATAAATTTTAACTTTTGCTTAGCCTGCGAGTCCATAGAGCGGTAGTGTTTGACAAGATTATCTTGTCAAACACAGGAACAACAAATAATTTGTAGTTATCTTTGATCTTTGTTCAGTTTATTTGATTTGGAAATGCTTCTAAATCTTGTTATCAATTAATTCAAATCGGACAAGTGGATGCTAGTGATGGTGCCTTTGTGCACGAGATTTGGGAAATGTGGATGTCTTATGCAGGTTGATTAAGGGTGAACTCGACAATTTAATTCAAGTCGACGTACTTCCACACGCGATGTATGGTATTTGTTTGGTTAAGTAAAGGGTTAATATTATTGAGTTGGATCTTTGGAGAGTAAGGACATGTGTATTGATTTCATATGGCATAGATGCTTAAGTCTTGGGCCGTGTCGTATGCCATGTGGAACTTATATTGATATCGGATGTTCTTAGAAGGGTAAGGCGTAGATGTGTTACATCGCATATACGTTCCTTGAGGCCCCGATCTGCGATGTAATATGTGTGGCTAACACGAGTTTGCATTTAATTATTTGGTCGGCATTCCTGTACAACATGTGAGCCTCGGTTGAATATATGCTATCGATCGTTATTTAAGCGGGATCGGTCTCACATGGGTCATCCAACTCAATAATGTCAACTTGTTGAAAATACCAAATCTTAGTTTACGTGAGCACACCAAAGGCGGTGTGTTATTATTAGGAGGCTTACTGGCTAACTAAGTCATGTGGGTAAAGATGTACACCCTTGCAAGGATTTAAAACTATTGAATAGCCGTGTCCTGATTCTGGACAATACTTGAATTGATGTCACTGTATAGATTTTGCTCTAAGTTTGGTTTTGGGAATTGGTTCGGCATGATGGTTGTCATGCACATTTAATTGTGATTTGTTATTTACTTTTATTCTTGTTTATGCTTATAATTGCACTCACTCCTTGTTTTAGTCCAAATCAATTTATCAAAATTGCTTTATTAAAACATAGCAACTGTAGGTTAAGATGTATAAGCTTTATGCAAAATGGAACCATTTAAGCCTCTGTTGATAACCTTATGCATATAAAATTCTATTCCTTTGTATAGGTTCTAACAAACACTTTCTTTTATTAGTTTGTGTAAGACTTCTTTGAGTACCTTCGTACTCGGGGTTTTATAAACCTTTTGTTGCGGTGAAGATGGTTTTCTTTATGAAATGCCCGTTAAGCGCCGATCCGGGTGGCCTAACGAGTGATGCTAGTTCTAGCCTCCACGCAATAGCTGCGGGATGATGGGGCTATTGGTGGTTTTATCGTTTATTTTGCTTCATTTGTTGCTCTTTTTGTTAATGACCCAAGGTCATCATTCTGTTGCTAATTAAGATCTTCAGCGGACGACAACGTAGCAACCGAATTATGATGTAATTCTTGATGTATAATATTATGTGAATGTGTGACTTGTATGTGATTGATGCAATGTTGATTAAGGATATATGCTTAATAGTCACTAATCACAGGAACTATTGCATGGCATATATCAGGAACCTAAATGTTGGATTATTACTTATTATGATTATGCTTCTAGTATAATTTTTATTAAGGATATTACATTTGTTCCTTGATTAAGAATTATGCTACCAAGATAATTTTAATTGACACATTCAATATTTGAGGTCTCCTGAGATGAGCACAACTTCTATGCTGCAAGTTACACCCAATAACAAAGTTAATGCATATATGGATGTAACAAAGGATGGCTTATAAGGTTATTTGTGCAAAAGCAATATTTGACAATTTAAATACAATACTAAGTTCAAAAGCTCAAATTTTACAATAACTAAAATTGAGTTTTAATTGAATTGATAAAGATAGTGTAGGCACCAACCTAACACCAACATAAACACGGGCACCAACCCGGGGCTTCAACCCATAACTTTTCTCATGGACACCCATCCATGTCAAAACTGTTTTACAAAATCATTTTGAAAACAAAACCAAAGTATAACTTTGAGTGGCTTTGCCAAACATGTCCATGACCGTGGACACGGCTATTCGAATAGTTCTTAACACTCTGTAGAGGTGGTACAGCTTTACCCACATGACATGAATTCTCTAGTTTGTTTGGCATCCGTCGATACCACCACTCACTACCTTAGGTAAGCAGTCTAGAGCATGTGTCAAGGCCTTTACACTACTTCATTCCACCGTAGTCATACGCTAAGATTCACCCCTTTGGGTGACCATTACATGGGTTCGGGCCCCCTTGCGCCAGGTGGGAATACATAAAAGTAGGTCATAAAAGACACTCACACAAACCGGATGGCACGACCACGGTGAAACATTGAAAATTAGTTAGCTAGGTCCCCTCCCCATTCTCAGGACATGTGGTAGTACGATGTGGCTTAGCAAGATGCGGCTCGAAGACCGGTCCTTAACTAACTTAGGCGACTTTTCCAAACAACCCCTGAGCTTTAACCTATACCCGGATTGAGTCTGTGCATAAACCTGTACCCACCGATCAACCATTTCACCCAAGTATGAACCATCATTTTATTTCATTTTTCAAAGTCGTTTATAAACTTCCATAACACACCAATGCCATGGATACAATTTAAACAACATTTGATTTTTGGCTGAAATTCCCCAAATCAACATTTCGGGTCTAAGCATCACTAAGCATAATTCTTTCCAAATGATCCTAGTTCATACTATCGTATCAACTAGGTTTTACCTAGGTAACAATATATTTGATTCAAATATCAACATTGGCCATACAAGGGATTTAGGCATAACTATAATTTAACACATGAATTTAAATTACTGAATATGAATAAGCATGCAATAATAACTTAAAATAGAATTTAAATTATTTAAAATAATGGGTGCAAATATGGTCAAATATTTAACTTGCCTTGCTTAATTAGTTGCTCTCAAACGGCGTCAAAATCTGACTCTCCGAAGTCGTCGAAATCTTTACGCGAAAATAAGCCAAATTCAAACAAAATTCAAACAAAGATTCAAATGAACTGCAAATTAAATAATTTTAGTTTAGTTATCTAGATCTTGAATTTATATGAATTTAGAAATTTGAATCAACGAAATTGGAGTTCGTATGAAGGAGAACGAACCCCGGGAAGTTTACAATTCAAATGAAATGATGAATATAGGAATTTCTTGGAATTTCATAATTATTTTTACAAATGAATTTCCGATTATGGCGTCACGCTGACGTCATCATTTGGAAAATCAAATTCGGCTGAATTTTTGGTTACACTAACATGTGGGCTCGGGTCCATGGTGGGTAGGTCTTGTGAAATATCTGACTTATACGTCGGTACATAGAACCACATAGCGCACACCCATAAAAACGCCTAGGTGGCGCACGAGTGGTAGTGACATGGCACTGCCACGTCTTGCCGACGGATGGTGGCGCACGGAGGCCAATGAGCAAAGCAAGCGGCTGGCCACGCCGTGGCGAGTGGAGGAAGGAAGAGGAGGTGATGGGGAGCATGGTGCTTACATTGCTGGCGCAAAAGCATGAGGCAATGGCGAAAACAACAACGGCGAATCGGTTCCGCAGCGGCGAGTGATTGAGCGCGCTCGTGAAAACAACGTCGCGCAGACATCGGCGTCGATCTGGCCAAAGCTATTGGTGTGGTCGAATCGCGAGAACATCATCGGCGGCGCTAGAGGCAATGAAGGAGCTCGTGGCGCGGTGATGATTCTGAATTCAGCCCAAAAGAGAGCGGGGGAGAAGAGGTGAGTGAGGGGAATGGGGTGAGGGACGAAGGGCACACCTCGTGCCCCCTTTTATAGGGGTCGGGGAGGGGTGAGGGAGGAGATCGGGCGCGAGATGCTCGGCGGTGATCGTTGCGGGATCCGGCAAGAACGGGCGTGAAAAGAGGGGAAGAAGTTGGGGGAGGGGGCGGAGATGGGTGCGGTTCGTGCGCACGCGCGCGGGTCTTGCGGGGATGGTTGGGACGGCCATTTGCAAGCTCGGTGTGGGCGAAAATGGTGGCTGGCTCAGCTATCCCATATTTAACACTGGTCCCCGACCAGGCTTTCTCAAATCCCTGGGGTCCCACACCATCCTTCCTTTACATCACAAATGGTTTTGTAAAAACGAAAACTATATCAAGCAAGTTCTCAGCACCGCTCTTGACCGTGAGCACGGCTATCATGATAGTTTCTTACACTGCAGAGTTCGCACGCCTTACCCACAAGAGGTAATCATCTTGATATATACAAATGTTTCCTTAGACATGTGAATCAAGGGGAGATTACCACAAGGCCTTTACAATGCCCATTCCTCGACGCAGCCCCACCCGCTAAGGTTTCCACTGCCCAATGCCATGCACTTCCAGGAGGCCCCCTCTTGCATCGTGTGGTTTCACTGTGGCTTCTTTCCCCTTTACCCACACCACATTCCTCCAATGGTGAAGCCACACCGAGGCGAGCAAATTAGTTGGCCAGGTCGTACCCATTATAGACTTGTGGTTGCACTGTTTTTACATGAGAGGTCATCACTAGATTCGGTCCTTAACTCACTTGGGCAGTACATCCACATACCAACCATCTCTTGTGCCCCCGGCACCAGCCACTCTTTCCGGCCGTCCAAATCAAAAACATTTTTTCAGGTTTTATTTGTTTTGATAATATCATTAGCTCAACATACTAGCCAAGCTCCCAGCCTCAACTGCCCCAAATCACTTTCAAAACATTTTTAATTATTGTGGTCGGGCAATTTAATGCCCACATGACATTGTATCTAAGCAAGGCTAAGCATGACAGTTAGATACAGAGTTATCAGCTAGTATGTAATCCATTAAGTCTAGGGTGACAAGGATAATGTCCAAATTCAAGGATGGGAAGTTTATACACAATTATTTGTTAAGGCATTAACTATGAGCTAGACCAACATAGTTTGTTAAAACTTAGCAATGCAATTTCATAATTTAAAGCAACATAATTTACAAAAGGTAGGTGCAATATGATCAAAGGGTTGACTCGCCTCTACTGATCGAGATCCTAATCAATGAACGGTTCATCAATCGCCTCGGCTTCTATAATCACAAAACAACTGAAAAGGCAAATAAGCATATATTCAAACTCAAATCGTTTTCAATATGCAATGAATTCCAGATAATGCCAAATAGTAAATTAGAAATATTAGACCAGCACAGTTGAAAACTTAGTGGTCGTCGGATCTGTGGTGGTTGTAGAAGCTACTGTGACTTGGGGAGGTCCTTGAATCACTGTAGCTAGGGGAGGTCACGGAGTTACTGTGACCAGGGGAGGTCGTGGAGTTACTGTGACCAGGGGAGGTCGCGGAGTTACGGTGACCAGGGGAGGTCGTGGAGTTACTGTGATCAGGGGAGGTCGTGGAGGTACTATTTACTAGGGGAGGTTGTGGAGGTGTACGACCTAGGGAGGTCGTGGAAGTGTTAAGACCAAAGGAGGTCGTGAGAGTGCTACGACCAGTGGGAGGTCGTGGAGGTGTTAAGACCAGGGGAGGTCGTGAGAGCGCTACGACTTGAGGAGGTCGTGCGAGTGTGACGACCTGGAGAGGTCGTGGGAGCGTTAAGATTTGGGGAGGTCGTGAGAGCGTTACGACCGGGGGAGGTCGTGTGAGCGTTACAACCAGGGGAGGTCGTGGAGGTGTACGACCTAGGGAGGTCGTGGAAGTGTTAAGACCAAATGAGGTCGTGAGAGCGCTACGACTTGAGGAGGTCGTGCGCGTGTTATGACCTGGAGAGGTCGTGGGAGCGTTACGATTTGGGGAGGTCGTGAGGCGTTACGGCAAGGGAGGTCATGAGGCGTTATGGCCGGGGAGGTCGTGAGCGTTACGACGAGGAGGTCATGGGCGCTAATACGGAGAGTCGTGGGCGTTACGACCGGAGGTGGTCTTTGCAAAAAGGAGGTCGTGACCTAGAGGGTGGTCTATCTTGAAAGGCCAAGAGGGTGGTCTCTGCAAAAGACCAAGAAGTGGTCTTGAGAAAGTGGTCATGAGGTCAAGGAGGTAAGGCGGCGAAGTGGGGCCGTCAGGCTTTGTCAAGCGGTCCAAAATGATATTAGCGTTCGGACCTTCCAACCTCTCATTTCAATCGGCCGTCCAATCTGATCGGATGGTCCATAAGAGGGGAGGGCGCGGCTAGATGGGTGGTCTTGATCATAAGGGTGGTCTTTGTAAAATGGGATGTCGCGACCACGGGGGTGGTCTTTGTAAAGTGGGAGGTCGCGATCACGAGGGTGGTCTTTGAAAAATGGGAGGTCTATGCAAGGAGGGAGGTCGTGGGAGTATTAACCGTGTGTGGTCGATCAAGAGAAGTGATCGATTACATGTAACATCCCAAATTTCCTGAGTTTTTGAAAATTTTGAAAACTTTAAAAATTAATCGTTTGGTTTTATTAGTTCGCTGAAGCTTAAATTGTAAATTAGAATTTTAAAAGTAGTTTAATTTGAAGTAATTAAAACTTGAACTAATTCAAGTTGGTTTAGTTGAGTTTTGTTGGATCTTAAAGTTGGTTTTTCCTTTTGCCTTATATTAAAAATAATTATTTGCAAAAATTAAAAGCAATAGTTAAGCTGAAAATATTTTTACTAAGTTCTAAATAATTCAAGGGATTTCTATGAATTTTCCTAGATTTTTTGGACGGCTTTAACTATTTTCTAAAAATGCTTTTGCTTTTCTGGTATTTTCTAAAATCGAAAAACCTTAGAAAATCCTCCTTTGGCTCTTGGGCCGAATTCCTTCGGCCTGTTCTTGTTCCCCCTCACGGCCCACTAGCCTTGGCATCCCATCGGACAGATTCGTCGAAATTGGATGGTTTGCCATCATCGCGCGCCTTCCAGATTCGCCTCTCTCTCTCGTGACACAGGTGCGTCTTCAACCTCCGGCCGCGCCGTGCAGTGTCGGCCTCGCTTGCGTTTTTCGCCCTGCCAGCTCCTCGCCATGCCCTAGCGGCCCTATCCAAATCTGATCGTCGCCTTTGTCCCGCCTCTGCTTGCCCGTCGCCCCTTTCCCCTCCTCCATGTGATAAAGCACTGCACATGACTCGCCATTAAAGCCGACCTCCACCTCTCCTCCTCCTCCTCCTCCTCCGGGTCTCCCCGAGGCCTATTTAAGGGAGCACCAGACGCACCGCCTCTCCTCTCTCTTTCCCCTCACCTCCCCTCCTCTCTCCCGCTCTCTCTTGGCCGCGATTTAAGCTTTTCGCCGCTGCCGCCGAGCTTCGCTCCGCCGCACCCACCGTCGCCGTCAAGCCTCCTCTGGCGCCGTAGACCCCACCCCGGCATCGCCAAGCCGAGGTGCACCTGGTGCACACCTCCTCTTCACCGGAGCCTCACCGAAGTCCCGCCGCCGCCACCGCCATTTCTTCCTCCCGGCTGACCTTCCAGTGCCATGGCGTCGTCAAGACTGTGTGCACCAGCATCGCCGTGAGCCCCTCTTGCCGCCGGTGTCCTCATGCATGCGGCCATCTCGACCAAGCCTTGGCGACCCTTGGTCCCGGTCTTGTGCATGCTTCGGTCGACTTGGCAAACCACGTGGTTGCCGGTCGGCCCGTCGGCAACCACATCACCCTTTTTCTGACATGGCTGCCTAGTCAGCACCGAGTGGAATTTCCGGGTTTTTCTTTAGAAAATTAATTCGAAAAATCAGGAAATCTCCAAATTCATCATTTCATGTGTTTTTCCAACTTCCTTTGGCCATAACTTCCTCATTCGAACTCCAATTTGAGTGATTCAAATTCCTAAATTCCTCTAAATTCATTATCTTGCTGTTAGTATTTATTTGGTATTTATTTGGAGTTGTTTTATTTATTTAGCTTTGTTCGCACGTATAGATTCCGGTGTTTCGGAAGACTTCGTGGACCCAACGACCGAAGCATCTCTACTCTTCAACGAAGGCAAGTTGTAGACCTTTGATCATATTGAACCCATCTTTATAAAAGTATATTGTTTGATATAAACATGCATCGCTAATTTTATAATAAACGGTTTCGGGAATTAGTTAATTACCTAATTGCCATTATGCCTCCTTGATAATTTGTGAATGACATGTATCCTTGAATGACATAATCCTTGGGCACCTTAGGATGGTTAATTATTGGTTGGACATTATTGCAATACTGACTTGGGTGCGTATTATGCTTAGCCATGCTTTAGTTATGCGATGGTCTCATGATCACATACTCAAAAATGATTGAACTTGACTTAATGATATATAGAACTATGGTGCGATACCACTGTTGTGCAACTATGGTGCGAGATCACCGTTGTGTCAATTGTGGTGCGATACCGTTGCTATTAAAATTTGTTGTGCCATGGTCAGGGTGGTCACTTGGCCGGGTTGAACGAAAATGATTTAAGCTCGGGCGAGTGTTTGGATGGAAAAAGAGGAATGCGGGAGGCACATTATAGGGTACGGGAGGTACTTAGGTGCGCGAGGCACATGGAATGTAGAAAGTCTCGCCTGAGCAACCACTAAGGACTTAACCTTGAACCATTGATCTGGGCCTTAGCAGTACAACCACGTGTCTAGGCGGGGTAGACACAGGTGACTAATTAGTAATGTTTTGGTTCGGTTCTGTCATAGTTGGGAATGGCACAAGAGGGGGCCCGTAACGGCAAAACCTTAGTGGTCGAACCGAGTCAAAAGCGAACTTTGTAAATGCCTTGTCCGTAGTCTAGGCGCTTACCTAAGGTAGTAAGCGGTGGCATAGATATATGCTTAGAACAAACTAGAGAATTCGTGTCTTGTGGGTCAAATTGTACAACCTCTGCAGAGTGTAAAACTATTAGAATAGCCGTGTCCCCGATTATGGACATGCGGTGATTTCACGCATGAGGTAGATCTTTTTATCGAAAATGTTGGAATGGGTTGTTGAATCTTGTAGATGGTTGTGGTTGATGGTTGGGAAGTGAGCGGGGTGTTCACTAGTTGTTTCAAAGAAAATTGATTACTTATGTATTAATCTTTTAAATTGTGCCTTGCAACCTACTTACTGTATTTAATGTCAAATATTGCTTTCTACAAAATAGCCATAAAGCTATCCTTGTCAAGCCTTGCATAAATACTATTTACATACATTTCCCTGCGACTTGCTGAGTACATTCAAAGTACTCACGTCTTTGCGCCCTCTGTTTAAATCAGCAGAGGAGGGTGAACCAGTGAACTCAGAACTCTATGGAGAAGAATATTTTGAAGACTTTGCGAACTAGGTCGCGTCCTTCACTCGATTGCCTGTGGGCATATTGGGTGACTTCCACCAGATGTTTGGTTTCATTGCAAGCTCTCTTTTGTTGCTAAGCCTGCGTATCAAACTTTGTAAGACTTCGACCATAAGGTCCTTTAAGCTATTAAACATTAATTTATGCGCTTCATCTTTAGTTTGGTGTTTGGTTTGATTACACCAATGTTGCAGCTGTGTGCACTAGCTCTTGATCCGAGGAATAGTGTAGATATACACGAGGGTCTGGATCGAGATCCGGGGTCCCTACATTACTAGCGGTGGCCAAAAGCGAAGATTCAATTTGTATTATGTAATCAATTGAACTAGTGAAACGACCAAAGGAAGAACGAGCGTCCAGAAAGAACATGGTGGCTCGAACTAGGAAGAGCATCTGGTTAGTAAGAACTCACGTCGTCTGGAGCTGGGGAATGGGCTAGCCGGAGTTGAGCCATCGTCGGTGGACCAAGACAATGAGAGAAGCTCCAGCGCTCTGAGGCGGCTTGAGGAAAAGGGTTGGTCTTCAATCTTGAGGCGACTCAGGTGGAAGCGGGTAGGTGGTCTTGAAGAGATGTCTCGAGGTCTTCAGGTGGAGGAAGGAAATCTGAGGCCAAAGGTGACCCGGCAGCGTCGGCGAAAGCGGCGAGTGTGGCGCTTGGTGAAATGAGCCTTGATCCTAAGGGGGCTCAAGTTCACTTGGAGGAGGAAGAAAGTGGGGCGAGCACTAGAATGGCAAAGCGGCGAGGCAACAAGGACTTAGAGCAACTACATATAGAGGCGCAACTTTGTCGAGTGGCGAGTGGTTGGTCTTTGTTGATGGTATGGGCAACACAGTGTAGATGTTGTGATGGTCATTAATGGCCGATTGATAGCCTCTGCTAGTGTGCACTCCTGGTTGCACTTGGCGCTAGTAAAGGGAGACCAAGCCGGGTCTCTGACGAGAGTCTGGCTGCATCGGCTTGACTAGCCGTGGGTCAGAGGAATAGGAGAGGGAATGCACGGGAGTAGGGTGGGTCGGATTAGACCCTATTCTGATCAACATTTTAGCCAAATGAGGTATGGGGAGAGGGAAGGAAAACTAGAAAGACTTGAGAAAAGACAGATTGACAGGATGGTAGATAAAATCACGAGAGCAGAAGAGATGCAAAATGTCCTCAAGCACATCTCAAAGATGCAGGCAAATGAACGACAATAGACAATTATGAATTTTTGGGCTGTTATAATACTCAAGAACCATATGACGTCATTATTATCCATAATATGAATTATAGATAAATAATTAAATGATTATTATTATATCCTCGTCATCTAGCCCCATAGCTTCAAGTGAAAATAACTTACTTGGGAGAGGACCAGTAGATGAACTTACGACCAGTGGATGGTCATAGAGAGGTGGTCGAAGGAAAAACTCTTCGACTGGTGTTTCATTTGACCAGAATTTGACTTGGTCAAGAAGGTTGTAGAGGGACTTACAAGGTGATTGTCGGAGATCTTACGACCACATAGTAGTCGTAGTACTGTAGTCGGAGGTAAGCTCTTTCCGACTGTTGTTATTTTTGACCAGAAGTAGACTTGGTTAAGAAGGTAATTTCGCTTGAGGTGTGAAGACAGGCTCGGTTTTCTCGAGCAGACAAATTTAAGAATCTGAATCGACTTTTACGGACACATGCATTGGGCGATTCCCAAAGCGGTAACAACGTTGGGTTGCCGTCTTTAACTTCAGTGTCTTGGTTATAAATACTTACCAGGGGTAAGACTTAAGTTTTTTACTTTTTCCCCAAATCGTTCCTTCGATCTGTTCGAGCTTTTGAGTTCTCCACTGCCAACCAAATCGAGCCTTCTCCTCCAATCTTTCTAAATCCAAATCTCTGATCCTTGAGAGAGATGGCCGGAGCAGCTCCTCGGTGGGCCGAATCGGAGATGGATGCGACCAAGATCAAGGCTTTGGTCGCCGCTGAGAAGATCCCAAAGAAGAAGTTCGTGAAGTGGATCGAGGCTGCTGGGCAGCACTGGCCATCGGGGGAGATTAGGCAAATCCTTGTCTTCCAAGCATTCTGTGAGTGTGGCCTTCGATTGCATGCTCACCCTTTCCTCACACTTGTACTCGAACACTTTTGGGTGGAGTTGGTGAACCTCGTTCCCAATTCCATTACGATGTTGGGCGTGATCGTGTACTGTCTGAGGCCTACAGGGGGATTAGGTTGACTGGAGTTGTTCGATATTACGTGGAGTGACCAAGGTATTTGGAGTTGTTGGTAGCTGCAGTCTAAAGCTTCACGACGGGAAGTCGAAGGTGTACATTCAGATGTTTACCCGGTCATCGTGGCCAGGGTGCAAAAAGAGGTGGTTCTATTGGGAGATAACCAATAAGGACAACCTCTCCTTCACCGGGAAGTCGGCCGAGAAGATCTCTTCCTGGGATTTGACTCCCAAGGATCTCGGCCGAATTGCTCCCTTCATTCAATCCATTGCAGACTTGAAGGAAGAGGGGCTTACCGGATAGCACGTGGTGAAGGATTTCATCACGCGCCACATCAACCCTCTGAAGAATAGGGCTCATCCAATGTGGACATACTTGGGGCCGCAAGACCCGACCAGGGACTACGAAGAGGGTGAGTAAACTTCCAGCTTTAGTCTTCTTTTTGTTGATTTTGATTTTGGCTTATTAGAAGTTTTTTTTATTCCTACAGACCTCTCACAAGAGGAAGTTGATGCTCGGGTCAAGCTTATTTGTGAGAAGCCACCGCCATCGAACACGGCAGTTCCTCAAATCCTGGCGGTCCTGTCTCCAGAGGACAAGGTGGAGCGCCTAAAGGTAATCAAGAGCTGATTTCATCTTTAGGACTTTGTAGTCGTAGAAGAACTTACAACAAGGTACTGGTCATAGAAAGGCTTACGATCAAGTACTGGTCGTAGAAAAGCTTACGATCAGGGGGTTGTCATAGAAAAGCTTACGACATAGTGATGGTCGTAGAAAAACTTACGACCGCTTTGTAATATATCTTTTTCTGATTCTTGCAGAAAGTAGGCATGGAAAACCGTCGGGACGATGAAGAGGCCGTTCTGATGGTTTTTGGCGTGGCAGTAGAGCAGTTTGATTCTCCCCCGGCCAAGAGGCGTCGACTCGTTCAAGTCGCCGACAAGGGAGGTGCAAGTTCGTGCTCTGCTACTTCGTCCGCGCCCTTTGCAAAATTTGCTGCGAATTTGGCTGCTGCAGCAGAGGTTGCGATGGTCGAAGCACTTGAGCCACTCAAGCGCAAAGCCCCCAAGACTCAGTGCTCCCTATCTTCTATCCTCCCTATTGCTCTGTGATGAAATGTAAATGGAGGGCTAAATAGGGATACTATAGTGAGATGCTCTATTGATGATTGATGTGCATAAGTGTGGAGCACTGAGATGTAACCAAGGGTTACCTCCTGTTGAGATAAGGATAGGGAAGAGGATTGTAGTGCCAGTTCTACGCTGGTGCTCTCCTCTTCTCCTTTGCTGTCGGATTCTGGCGATGATGAGGTGAACTCTGAGCCTCCTCCTCTGCTGCGATCGGCTTGCCTTGGTAATGATGTATAACCTGAGCTTGTTCTCCTCCTGGCTGCCTTGATGCTTGGCGATGCCGATGGTCCTGGTTCTGTGGTTCTTGCTCTTCTCCTTACTCCCTTCCTTCTTCCTTTCTATGGTTTGGTGAGGGTTTTTGGTGGCAGGGCTGAGTGAGCTCTCCTGGCTTGCTTCTCTCCTCCTCCTACTTCTTCTTTGTGGTTTGTGTGGTGGAGCTCCTTGTTTTATCCCTCTCTCTTCTGGTGTGATCTGAGAATGAGTTGGGATGGGAATGGATGAGGTTGGATACTTATGGGTGAAGGCATTGGTTGATCTTATCCTTTCTGGGGTAATTTCATTTTACCTCAACCATATTCCTATTTACCTTATCCTATTTACCTAATTCCTATTACTATGCTCTTATCCACTACTTCACTCTATGTGCCCTATTTGATCATCTGTGCTCCTTGTGATGCATCTTTGAAATTTGGAGTCGATGGTGAGGAGAAATGATGGTATTATTTGGCCTGTGAACTTTTGTGAGGCTATACTTATGCTCTTGTTTCTTTGGTCTTGTTGGTAGTAACTTAGTATATAAGAACACATATACTACTTTTTGAGAATTGAGGCTTATTAGAGGATGCATTTTGGTGGCAAGGAAGCAGCTTGCACTGCCTTATCGATCTGTGGATTCTCTTTTTACCCTATTCCTATTCTTTTTCTTACCATGCCCTTATCCTTGAGTCTTCTCTTCCTCCTGTGCCTCATTTGACCTCCTCCTGGTTGCCTTTCTCTGGCTCTTCTTGGTACATGCAATTGGGCGGGGTTTTGGGTATGAGGTTGATCTTTGCCTTTACTGTCTGGATAGGGATAGCTTTCTTGAATGCTTTTGGTATACTTTGGGTTATGGGAGGAATTGGTTTGGTGCCCTCATTATGCAGAGCCATGCTCTACTACTACTAAGTTTGTGCATCTATGTTTTGCTACTTGATTGTGTATCTTTGCTTTATCTTTATTGCCCTCTCAAAGTCTTGTTTATATAAGAACCTATTGGTCCATGGCTACTAATTGAGGATGTATTGTGAGGATGTCTGTTGGTCTTTGGTTTGGGAAGGAATGAGAATAAGCGCTAAATGTGGGTTTATCCGGGCTCTCTTGTGGCATGCTGGTTTCGGTATACCCGATGATGCTTTGGCTGAGGGTTGGGTTTAATGGGATGTGCCTTGTGGGATTATCTGGCGATTCGGTAATGCAAAAAGGTGGGTGTTGAATTTCTTGATCTTGGGATGAGGATACCCTAAAGTAAATGTTGCCTATTGACTCTGGTTGATCTGGATACCTTGATTACTAAAGGTCGACTAACTTCGAGGTTGGTCGAGGTGCCTTGGTGATCGAAGGACCGGTTGACCTAGGTTGATATAAATCCTATTGTACTTGGGAAATTCGTGACAACCTTTCTTCAATCTAACTAATATTTTTGTTTTGGTATTTGCTAACTCGTCTCGAGTCCTATATTGCATGACCAGGAAAGGTGTAGAATGGTTGGACGAGGAGGCAAAGAAGGCTCCGATGAAAATGGATGCAAGCATATGAAACTGTATTTTTATTTAATTCTTGTAATTGTTTTGCAAAATTAATCATGTATCCATTATTGTGTTGTAGAATAAATTTTGTAACGAGAATTTGGTTTGTAATATTTTAATTATGCTTTGTAAACGGATTGTTATAAAACTGTGATGTGAATAAATGATGTTTGCTTAATTTGCCAAGCTCCTTGCGTTAATTATGCAATTGAATATTAACTGAGATTATGTTTGAGATTGGTTTAATGGAATTTTTACTTACGCTAATTACCGATTATTATTGATTAGCTTAGTTTTAATTAAGCGGGTTCTCACACATTCCCAACAGGGGGGACATTTTCGACGACGAGCGTCTCGAAAAGGTGTGGTGGTAACGAGTTCAGGAGATCGACGAGCTAAAGAACCCTACGACGGTAGTATCTACGTTTGCTTGAACGACTATGAATGTAAGTACCTCTTTGTTTGGTATTCACATATATGTCTTTTCTCGTTTCTTATTGTCTTTCTTTATCGAAAAGCCTTGGAGCAAATTATTCTTGTTGTTGAGTACAACAGACAACATCGACTCAAGCGGAGAAGGAAATGCTCTACGAGCAAGCAGAGTGATGGTAAGTAACTGGTATTCGTAGTGGTTTTATGTTTCGACCACTTATACAGTACTCATGGGGATTGTCGTAGAAGAACTTACGACTAGGTATCGGTTATAGGAAAGCTTACGACCAGATAATGTCGTAGGAAAACTTACGACTAGGTTCTGATCGTAGGAGGACTTACGACCAGAGTGTTGTCATAGAAAAACTTACGACAAGGTTTCGGCCATAGAAGAACTTACGACCGCTTGTTTTATACTGATGTCTACTCTTTTCCTCTGTAGGTTTAAGAGCGACGAGAAGTCCTTAGCTGATTCGCTCGACTTTGAGAGAGCCGAGTTGAAAAAGCTAACTGAGAAGAATAAAGACCTCCTGAATAAGCTTCAGGAGGCAAACTCTACAATCCAAATGTTGTAGAGACAAATAAACGGTAAGTGATGAACTTAAAACCGCTTACGACCTTCCTTTCTTTTTCTAACTCTTATTCTTTTTCAGAAAAAGAGGTCAAAGTGGGGAAGTTTGAAATCGAGGTCAAAGAAAAGACCTTAGCTCTTAACAAGATTACCCGCATCGCGAAAGAAAAAGACCAAGATGTTCAATCATGGGAGGAGCGCCATATGAAGAACGTTGCCTCTCACCAGGAGGAAGTCAAGAAGTTGGATTCTCGACTAGTTTGTAAGGAAATCTTTACCTGTGATCAGTTTTGTTTTTCTTTCGAAGTCATTTTATCTGACTGGTCTTATTCTTTTCAGAGCAAGCTGTGGGGACCTCCGGGTTATTCCCATAAGACTAAGGCATTCCCGGCCTTATGGAGACAACCCTGGGTCTCCCGTGTGAATGGTTTCCAACTTAATTCCATCTAAGCGAGAGGCTTGACCGAATACTAGAGCCCCGGTGATCATGCGAACTGCTCCTCTGCAAGTATCGCATGATTATTGGTTCTCCAACGATCCAAGCACTACCCTTAGTGAGTTAAATCAGAAGCCACAAACAGCGAGCATGAGATCATGTTGGCTCCCAAGATCAGCGACCAACATGCCCCAAACTCACTTAAAGCATTGATCATATCCATACAACATTCATACATTCATAGTTCAAAAGACATACAACATAATAATTTAAGTCTACAACTATTACAAATGGCACGGTCGGCTAGAATCAAAGAGATCATAAAGTAGCAGTGAAAGTAAAACAATTAAACCAAAAGGGCCAGCATGGTATGCCCAATACCCATCGACAACATTTGGGAGTTAAATAATAGCACTACTTGTTAGCTCGCCTAAATCGGCGCTAATGAGCTCATCGGACTCACAGATCTTCCTCACTGAAATTAAACAGCGGATCGAGTACAAAGTTGTACTCAAGTCTTACACAAATAAAAAATTAGTTATGCATAGAGGTTGTTCCAAAGGATGGCTCATATTGGCTTAGTTTTGCGAAAAGACGCAACAATTTTAGCAACCTACACATACTAGTTTTTCAATTGTCATTTTGTAAACAGATTTGAAGTAGAAGTAAAGCATGTGAATAAGTAATAAATTAAACAACAAAAGAAACAACAAACAGCAAAGTGGCTGCCCACTTTGGTATAACAAAATTTCATGAACATCCCATTCATGCCGAACAACAAGTACCCACAATTTAAATACAAAGTCTAACAATAGTAACTCCCGAACTCAAGCGGTTGTCCATAACCGTGGACACGGCTATTCGAATAGATTTATCTCTACAGAGGTGTACTACTTTACCCACACAACTCGATTAGCCCATAAGCCACCGGAATTAACACACTTCCTTTGGTGTGTCGGCCGGGGAGAATCGAGATACATTCATTTTTAGCAAGAAGACCCTATTGAGCTAAGTCCCTCATGTGAGATGGTTCCTTTCCTAGTACAAGCGTCTGATAGCACTTGCTAGGGGGCTCACAAGTTGTATTGAAAATACCGATGCAATGTACATAAAGAAAAATGGTGCGTCTCTTGCACACTATAGAAAAATTACATCGGCTCCTAAGGAACATAGGATTTCACGGTCTCTATGTCCTTACACCACCATGAGACTTAACACAATAAAACCTTCCCCTACTTAACAAATGCAGTACCCATATCCCATGTGTGGTATGCGAGTGTACTTGAATTAACAGCGTTACCAAAGTTAGGTCCTTAATGGTGGGACAAGACATCCACATACCCAAATCTAGGTATGCGAAGGCACCAACGCTAGCTAACACTTGTCTAGACCCCAAAGCTCATTTAAAATGACAAACTTAAATTTACAAAATAGATGCAAAGATTTGGATCAAAAAGAGTATAAGAAGGTGTATGTTTCCCAAAATTGTCGGGTTAATCCCGACAATCAAACTACCGTTCTAGACTTGCATGGCTAAGCAAACTCGAACAATATACTTCACACATCCTAACTTAAGCATGTGGTACTGGAATAATTCAAGGATAACCTCATGATTTAGGTTATAGCTAACTACATAACACAAAAATAGCGACATAGCAAAATAAGCATGCAAGCAATTATCATTGCACTAACTTAACAAAACTGGGATAAAATATGATGCAAAATAAAGTTCAAATGATGCTTGCCTTGCTGGTAGCTCAGTTGCTCGCTCTCAGTAGCGTAGGAGTCAATATCGATTTCTCCGGAATCTAGAGAAATAACGATATCGATAAACACCGAGAAATACTTCAAAAATCAAGTGCTCAAAAATTCATGATTTTTCTACAGTGGCTAGTACATGATATTAGATGAAAACATGTGAACTATTTATTCCAATTGGAGTTAGTGTGTGAGAGTTATGGCTATTTGAAAAATCAGATTTCAATCGGTTTAAGTTCAAGTAATTTAATTATTTGGCCAAAATTTACAGAACAGTAGGGGATATAAGGATTATATAGATAATTAGGAAATATTTTTATAAGTCCAAAACATTTGGGTTTAACTCATTTGGAGTTTTCAAGGATTAGTTATGCATCTTCCAAGTTAACAACCTTTTCCTATTGTAAAAATAATAGGTTTATGGATCATTCTTCAAACTAATAATTTCTGCTACAGATAAAAGTTTGAAACAAATTTCGTAATAAAGTTCATCGAAAATGAAAATTATCAGAATTGGTTTCATCCATTTTGGAGTTGAGGAGAATTAGTTATGTATTTTTAAAGTTATTCACATTTTCGATTATGCACATGTCGTTTTGGATTTTATAAAGCATTTGTTCATTTTCTTCTTGAGGCGCACTAGTCGTAGTCATCTTGACCGCGAGGCCCGACCACGATACCACTCCCAAACTATTTACTAAGTCAAATGTGCTCTAACAAGTGGGCCCAACTTGTCGGTGACTCAGTGCGGTGCGTGCGCGCTTGAAACGTTCGGACCATGCTCGAGAGTGGTCCGATTATGATCCAACGGTCCAGAATCGTTGCACGTTCGGACGGTCCAAACGGCTCAATTGATTTGGTCCGTTGATTTTGCATCAGGTGATCCATATTCGTGGCGCATTTGAACGGTCCGAACGGCCCACTGAATCTGGATCGTTGATTACGCATCCAAAGGTCCAAAATGGTCCTAGCGTTGCCTTGGGCTGACCAAGTGAAAAAGGGGCGCGGGGCTTAGTGGCTTGGCCCACAAGTCAGCCACTCACGGTGTTAACTAAATGTGTTGTATTTCTGTGGAAGGGGGCCCGCATGTAAGTGACTAACTAGTGCGGTTAAGACAGTTATTAAATGCTAATCATCACGCTACAGTGCTTGTCCAAAAATGACAATGGGGAGTTTGCCCCGCGCGTTTCACCGGCGGCTCGCCGGCGCCACGCGCCACGGCGGCGTGAGCTAAAGGCAGGGTTAGATGCACAATAGTGCTGCGCACCTAATGGGAGTGATTACAACTTCTGAGATGGCCCTCACTGGCGGTTAGCCGGAGTTGAGCAATGGTGTGCAACACGGCAAACAAGCAAAACGCGATAAAGCTCCGTAGCGGTTCAGATAAGCGAGTGCCCAAGCTTCTAAGGACTATTAGTGAGCTACCTGAGCAAAGAGGAAGCTTGGGGAAGCTTGGAGTGAGTTGAAGCAGCGACGGCGCCAGAGAAGACAATGACGATGATGCTGCTCAAAGTGTAGAGAAGGTCCTGAGCAAAACCAAGACCAGTGAATGCTTGGAGAAGTTTAAAGACCTTATAAGCAAGCTATAGGAACAAATAATCGAACAATGGCTTACCGAAACAAGTGGGAGATGAAAAGTTGCTTATACAGCCGAAAATGGTCCAAGCTTCAATTCACCTCAATCCTGTCGTGCATTACCCAAATTAACTTAGGGTTTTTCAATCTCATGCTAAAAGACACGAAATGACACAAAAGACTTAGGATAATACCAACCGGAGACGAAGATGACACAATGGTGTCACTCGAGTGCGTGCTCTAGGGCTCCAGAGAGCACGAAGATGGTCCAAATGATACAAGCAATGAGAGAAGCTTGCATTAGCAAAAATGAGATCAAAATTTTGGGTTCAGATGGTCCGAACGGCCCAATTGATCTGGATCGTTCGCTTTCAATCAGAGAACGAAAATGAGCACTCTTTTCCTCAGTCACCGAGAGGAAAAGTGAATAAAAACTAGGGTTTGAGTGTTACTTATGCTCGTGAAGTAAAAACTAGGGTTTGAGTGTTACTTATGCTCACGAACGTGACGGAGTGGAGGCGGCGTCAAACAAAGGAGCTCTAGGATAGGTTGCCATGGGCGGTGCAGTCACGGCGGTGATGGAGCAGCGTAGGAGCTCGCTACCGCGTGGCATTTAAGTCCTGAGTGAGCTGACGGGAGGTTGAAGAAGGCACTGACAGCGTGGGCCCGCCGTGTCAGCGATTCAAAGCGGCGTGGTCTCGCGCATAACGCCTGAACCACTTTCGTCAGCCGTTAGATCAAAATCCAACGATCCATAATCGTGGCACATTCGGATGGTCCGAACGGCCCAATTGATCTGGATCGTTCGCTTTCAATCGGACAGTCCAGAACCGGGGCGCGTTCGGACGGTCTGAACGACCCACTTAATCTGGGCCGTTGAGTTTACATCGAACGGTCCAGATGCACTCAGATTCGGCGCAGTGTGAAGGGTGTGTTTAGTTGGCTCCACTGAGTCAAGAGTCTCGGGGCGGGCTCGAGCCCAAGAAACCGTGCTAGGCTGAGCTGAGGTTAGGTTTGACTGAAATTTGAAACTAGTTCCTCAACTTTGACTAGAGCTTTAAAAATAGAAATAAAATTCCTAAAAATATGAAATAAATCAGAGGTATTCCTGGGATGACCTAGTACCCAGATAAAATTTGAAACCCCTCTGTTCATTTCATATATTGAGCAGTTTAAATCAGCAACTGAAATAGGTCATTGGATTGAGTTGAAATTTCTAGGGTTTGAAACTAACCCCAAAAATTTGGGAAAAATTATCTTAAATCAGGATAATTATTTTAGTATCTGAGTAAATTCTTTATAGAGGAACTTCAGTAGCATTTGTTTCAGTTTTCTTTTGAAGTTCACTTCTTTAAGTGTGGTTTCAAGACTTGCACAAAATTTTCCAAGTGCAATATCTAATGAAATGCTTGAAAGCCATGATGCATGCTCTTGAGATGCAAGGTAAACCTCTTTATTAACTTGAGGATGTGACAGAAGTAGTCGAAATAAAACGACTTCGTGAGGCTTCGACTCGCAGTTAGGAGGAGATGAAGTCCTTGAAGGTTAACCTCCAAGACAACATTTCTCTTCTGAACAATGTACTCGGTGGGCTTCATGCTGAGGGAATCACTCCTCGTGAATACACGATGATTACCCACTCGAGTGTCATTGGTGACCAAGTTGGAACTTTGCAGGAGTTGGTGACTACTCTGAAGACGAACCAAGTTGATTCGATAAAGGAAGCGGTCAAAGAGGCAATACGTTTTGTTTTGGCAAAACTTAAAGCTCATGACCCCAGCCTTAATCTGCAACCCGTCATAGACAACCCATTCGCTCTGAAGCGAAGCGGGCGGTTAATGGCGAAGATCGCACCGATCGTCGAGGAAGTCACGGAGGATATGCAAATAAGATCCCCCTTATCAAAATAGTCTGTACTTGGATACTGTAAAGACAAGTTTTTTTTTGCTGTTGATATATATAAAATCATTTCTTCTTCCTGCAAATCATCTTATCGAGTAGTTAGTAACTCATAAGATAATGAATAGAAAAAGAGCAAGACTAAGAATTAAAGTCAAATTAATAACTTTATACTGGCCCCCAGACTATTTGCTTGGTTTATTTAGATAAACCAAGTAAATTGTGTGAAATGGGTTTTCTTAAAAAGAGAGGTTTAGCTAACTTGTAGTTTTTCAATGACAATTATCATCTTATTTGGTCGAAAGAGTAGGAGCAGTAGACACTAGGAATTTCCTTCTAGTGGGGCGGGACCACGTCTTGAGAGAGGAAAGGCTTCGACTAGGTGATGTTACTATCTCGACCAAATTAATCAAATCAACAACGATTAACTTGAGTTAGATAAATATGCAGGTGCCTTTTAAAAATTAGTTCAACTCTTTCCGATTACTTTCGGTAGGTTAGCTCGGTAGCAAGAGTTAGAAACATGATGGCGCTAGGAAGTTCCTTCTAGTGGGCGGGACCACGTCTTGAGAGGAAAGCCTTGACTAGGTGTTGTAACTTCCTCTGACCAGTTAAAACGAAGCGAGTTTACCAAAAGTAGTCGAGCAAATTTGAAAAGTTTACTCGGCTTAATTTATTTTTCAAAAATTAATGAATAAATAAACTAAGGTACTAAGAGTCGGCTTGACATTATTTCGACCATGTTTTAAACCCAAGCTCTTTGTGTTGGCAGCAAAAAGGGAGGAACGAGTCGACACTAGGAGATTCCTTCTAGTGGGCGGGACCACGTGCAGAGAGGAAAGGCTTCGACTAGGTGATGTTACCATCCTTTCGACCGATCTAAAGATGGTAGTGCTGGTGGTAGAATGTCTTCTGACCGGTGTATTATCATAGAAAAGCTAACGACTAGGAAGCGGTGCGTGGCGAACCTTCGACGAGGTATGGTTGAAAAATTATCAAAGCACTACTCAAAATACGACAATAAAGATGGAAAGAACACGATGCTTTATTGTAGTGTTGGTCGATTACACATAAATTTGCGTGGCGGTCGATGTTCCAAGAATTAGACGAGAATTCGGTCGTCTTCCATTGCGGTCGTCTTGAACACAGTCGCATAACCCGACCATTGTGTAGGACCTTCTCACTTGGGAGAAAGTTTGTTCGATTAGGCGGGATTGAATTTTCCTCAATACCAAGTCACCTATAGTAAGGCTGCGAGGTTGGACCTTACGATCGTAGTATTTCTTGTGAGGCTTCTTTGGTAAACCTATTTGAGCGGATTAAGGCTTGATTCCTTTTATTTTCGAGCAGGTTAATGTCATCCGCTCGAAGTTGTTCTTGGGCTAAGTCGTTGAAACTCTCGACCCTTGTTGACCTGATCTTTAGTTCTAGCGGAAGCATGGCTTTAGCACCGAAAACTAGGAAAAAAGTTGTTTCACCTGTAGCCCAACTAGCAGTCGTACGAACTGCCCATAGCACTGAGGGTAATTCTTGTACCCAAGCCCCTGAGCGCTTAACAAGCTCGTCGAAGATTCGAGTTTTAATTCCTTGCATTATTTGGCCATTTGCTTGTTCGACTGCCCCCATTGCTTTGGGGATGGGCAACAAAGGCGTAACATAGTTTGGTACCCAACTCGTCGCAAAATTCTTGGAATTTTGCGCTCGAAAATTGTTTACCATTATCTGTGATTATTCAACCTTGGACCCCAAACCGAGTGATCATGCTTCTCATCATGAACCATTTTGTTGCTTCCGTTGCTATCCCAGTCACAGGTTCGGCTTCGATCCATTTTGTCGAACGTATCAATAGCCACAAAAAGGAACTCGAAACCTCCTGGAGCCTTTGGGAACGGTCTTAGGATGTCAAGACCCCAGGTCGCAAAAGGCCAAGATAGAGGGATTGTTTGTAATGTCTCGGCTGGTTGGTGTATTTGCCTGCTATAAAACTGGCATTGTACACATTTCTTAACCAACTTTTTGGCATCAAAGAGAGCTATTGGCCAGTAAAATCCTTGTCTAAAGGCTTTTTCGACCAACGTTCTGTAGGAAGCACGAGTTCCACAGATGCCCCCGTGTATATCGTGAAGGAGGTTTAGTCCTTCTTTCTGCGATATGCATCACATGAGCACCCCTTGAGTGCCTCGTTTGTAGAGGACTCTTTCGACCAAAGTATACATTTTCACCTTTCGGGATAAACGATCTGCCTCGAAATTATCGTCGGGTATGGAACCCGTCTGAGGATACTCATAGATGGGATGCATCCAGGTATCTTTGTATTCTAGAGAGGCTGTTTCAATAGGAGGTGTCTCTGGTGTTTCAACCAGAGACGGCTTCTGGGGTTGTTCTAGGAATACTCCTTTTGGTACTTGCGATTGGGAAGAAGCTATTTGAGTATCTTTGATGCTGAGAAATTATCCTTCGAGGATGAATTGTACCTCGAAACCGAAAAAATGCTTTTCAAGCTTTGAACCTCCGATAAATCCGAGACATAGTCGATTAAATCTTGGTACTCTTTTTCGACTTGATTCATGACTAGTTGAGAGTCTCCTCTCACGAGTAGTAGTCGAATCATGGCGCTTCATGACTCGTATACCAGCTAGCAAACCTTCGTATTCTACCACATTGTTAGTGGCCTAAAAGTTTAATTGAATGGCATGCTTTAAGGCCTCCCCGTTAGGAGATTCTAGGACCACCCCAGCACCCGAGCCACTTAAAGTAAGTGACCCGTCAAAGTACATCGTCCACTGGTCGTGGAAATCGTACTGGGGATCCTGAACAGGTTCAAGATTTGTCCATTCGGCGACAAAGTCTACCAAGATCTGGGATTTAATGGCTATTCAGGACACGAAATGGAGGTCGAACTCCCTAAGTTCTACTGACCATTTAGACATGCGTCCCGCTGCTTTCTTATTATGGAGGATCACTCCTAAGGGAAACTCAGATGGCACAATTATCTTGTGCGCCTGAAAATAATGCCGCAGTTTCCTCAAAGACATGAGGAGGGCATAGAGAAATTATTGGACCTGAGGGTAACGCTCCTTAGGACCGTGCAAAACTTCGCTTACATAGTAACCTGGTCGTTGGATGTTTTCACGCTCTATAACCAGTACTGCGCTCACTGCCTGTGGCGTGGCAGGTAGATAAATTAAGAGCGTCTCTTCTGGTTTTGGGGAAACCAAAATAGGAGCACTCGTAAAATATCTCTTGACATACTCAAAGGCAGCATTTGCCTCTTCCGGCCACTCGAAACCTTCGTGCTTCCTTAGAAGTTTGAAGAAAGGTAGTCATTTTTCTCCCAGTCGTGCGATGAAACGACTTAAAGCCGTCATACACCCTGTGAGTTTTTGAACTTCTTTCTTCGTGGTTGGAGGGCGCATTTGCACGATGGCCTTTATCTTTTCGGGGTTTGTTTCAATCCCTCGTACAAAGATTAGGAATCCAAGCAATTTTCCCGAAGAGACTCCAAACACACACTTCTCATGATTGAGTTTCAAGCGGTGTTTTCTGAGGTTATCGAATGTCTCCTGTAAGTTTGAAACATGATCAAGCCGTTTGATGCTTTTTACGACTAGATCGTCAACATAGGCTTCCAAATTTTGGCCTAACTGAGGTGAAAAAGTCGATTGCATCAAGCGTTGAAAAGAAGCGCCAACTTTTTTTAGACTAAATGGCATTTTGACATAACAAAATGTACCAAATGGAGTAATAAACGCGGTCTTTTTTTCATCTTCTAGACACATATTAATCTGATGGTAGCCAGAATATGCATCTAGAAAACTTAATGTTTCGCAACCAGCAGTAGGGTCAACCAACGGATCGATACGAGGTAAAGGAAAATCATCTTTTGGACAAGCTTTATTAAGATCAGTGAAGTCTACACAGGTTCGCCACTTGCCATTAGACTTCATGACCATTATAGGGTTGGCCAACCACTCTGGGTTGTCGACTTCTCTTATAAAGCCTGCTTTAAGTATCTTGTCCAATTCTGACCTTATTGCATCTCGTCGATCAGAGGCAAATATTTGTAATTTTTGTTTTACGGGTACTTTGTCAGGCTGTAGAGCTAGCTTGTGCACAATTACTTCCCTGGGGACTCTGGGCATGTCAGATGCTTGCCACACGAGGACATCTGTGTTTGCCCGAAGGAAAGTAATGAGGGCGTCTTCCTATTTGGGGTCGGAAGTATCCCCGATGCGAACAGTCTTCGAGGGCTCCTCCGGATCCAGGGGAACCTCTCTGACTTGGTCATTCGGCTTAGGTGCAGCTTTAGGCTTCGACTGATTGGTCGAAGGCTACCCTTTTTCTTCCTAGTTGGCATCTGACCAACCATCTCGACGGATTGACGGTCACATGTATGCGCCATCTTCTTATCACAATGAATTGTGATCACTCCTTTGGGACCTGGCATCTTAAGATATTGATACCCATAATGAGTTGCCATTAAGAATTTTGCCAAAGCTAGTCGTTCGAGTATAGTGTTATATGCCATATCGAAATTGACCACATTAAAGGAGATCTTCTCCGTCTTGAAATTACTTGGTGAACCAAGTGTTAAAGCAAGAGAAACTTGACCAATAGGTTTGGCCGAAGACCCTGGTACGATACCATGAAAAGAGTATCGTACCGGTCTTACCTTGGTCCTCGGTACTTGCATCTCGTCCAGGGTACTCGTAAATAGAATATTTAACGAGCTAACACCATCAATCAATACTCGAATTACTCAACAGTTGTTGATGGTGGGTTCGACCATAATCGGAAAGCGACCTGGTCGAGTGGAAGGGATTGGGCAGTCAACCTTCTCAAAAGAGATGGTGACTTCCGACCACTTCGGCAACTTATTGACAAGAGGAGGGTCAAAAGAGTTTACCTCGTGTTTGACTGCCTTAAGCTGTCGCTTTGACTCGTATGCCGATGATCCCCCAAAGATGTGCTCGATGGTGTGCTCGGCATCTTGAAACGATATCTCCTCGTTGTCGTCCGACTGTGTATGACCACTATCTTACCACTATCTTGCCCTACCTCTTCGAGAGTAGGAAGTGGTCCTTTGCCGTTGTAGTAGTCCTCGAGTTTTCGTTGGAAAACTCAGCAGTTGCGAAGGTCATGTCCTTCCTTTTTATGGAAAGGGCACCACCTAGGCTTGTCATTCTTCCGTTCAGGGTGCTTACCTTTACCTCGATCAGTGTATTGCTTGGAACTTTGTGGTTCCTTATCGCTTACATCCAGGACCTCCTTAGAACCATTGGCTTGAGGCTTTTGGCCCTTCGTCTTGTTCTTGGATTTCTTGGCCTTTTTGTCCTTCTTCTTGCTATTTTCGCCGGCCTCTTGAAGATGCTTGTCATCTCGATCGATGATTTTGGTCCACTCAACTGCTTCAGCAGCTGTCGCGCACCGATCAACCATCTCGAAGAGTTCAGCGATAGTAGCCGGAGGATTCAAAGCGATGTCCTCTGCGATTCTTCTGCTGTGGACTCCGTGCTTGAAGGCTCTGATAACAGATGAGTCAGAAACCTTAGGAATTGAATTGCGAACTTGACTGAAACGCCTGATGAATCGTCGTAATGTCTCGTGGTCATTTTGTCTTATCCTGTGCAGGTCATCGTCCTTCCCAGGGCGATGGTAGGTGCCCTAGAAATTAGCTAGTAGAAGGTCACCGAGGTGTTACCATGAGTAGATCGACTCGAGCGGTTGGTTTAACAACCACGATCGAGCGGACCCTTCAAGCACAGTCGGAAGGTAATTCGCCATGACGCGCTCTCCTCCTCCTGCTACTCGTACAACAGTCGTGTAGATCTAAAGAAACTCGATGAGATTTTAAGACCCATAAAACTTCTCCTTGTTACCTGATCGAAACCGCGGCGGCCAGTGAACTGCTCAGAGGTCAGGCGAGAATGCCCGGCATTCGGTAATCACATCGTAACGCCTTCGTCGCAAGAAAGAGGGGTTGATGTCACCAGGCGATCGTTCACGACGATACCCAGCAATGGGTGAATTTGACTTATGATAAGTTTCGATCCTACGAGGGTAATACTCCTCGTATCTTGTTTGCTGTTGCAGACCTCTGGGTCGGAGTGGCGAATAATCACCTTTCCTGGGAGCTTGTTGATCATCAGGCATTCGTGGAACCGTTTTTCGGTTTGGGCAACGATGCGATTTGCGGCGATCTCCATGCGGTGAGTTATTCGAACGACTGGAAGCTGATGGAGCCGTACTGCTACGACTTCTAGAATGATGTCGGTGAGGACGCTCGAGTTTGCTCATCGTACTTCATAGCCTCCGTGCGATCTCTTCGGTGAAGAGGTCGTAGCCAGGCGCTCAGGCGAGTTCTCGAGATGGGTTCTCGAGCAGATCATTGATATGTTAAAGTTCTTGAACTTCTTCCGACTGGTATTGAGCGCGCCTAGGTAAATTTCCTTGAGCTGCAATTTGTTTCCGTCGGGTTATTTCAGAATCGTCCATACCTGATCCTTGAGCTTGCCTGAGTGAAGTGCGATGATCTCGAGGATTTCCCACACGCTCATCAGAGTATTGACTCTGTTCATCGCCGGAGGTGTCCTTGCCATTGCCACGAGCGGTTGTAGGGTATTATCGTCGGGCAGCGTCCTCAGTCCTGCCTCTAGGAGAGTTATTGCTATCTAAGGGAAAGACAAGGACCTCCCGTCGATGACCTCCACTTGCGCTTGAGGCTTCCTCGCTTGAGGAGTAGTTGAATGACACCATCTAGCGATTTGGAGTAAACCCCTCCAGGAAGAGGAATTCTGGGTTATAGCCGTCTCCGTTCGTAAGTGAGCCCTGCGTTGGGATGGTCGAACTCGCAAGAGAAGCGTGTTTGATCGCATCCTTTGCTGGGTTAACTGGAGAGAGAGGACCACCAGATGCTGATGAAGGTCTGAAATTATGACTTCCAAGACTTGCCGTGCCAGGTCAGACTGCCTCAGATGGACTTGAACATTTGGAGGGAGAACCCTCGCCATGCTTTGAGCCTACCTTAGGACAGCCCTCGTTCTGGTCGGATGGATCCTTGCCCTCTGAGGAAGCTGGTTCCTCATCAGGACGTATCGTTATGGGGGATATGGATCCCTCCTCAACTCCATCGAAGGTATGGTCTCCTGGAGAATGATCTTCGGGGGCGACGCCACCATCGGATGATGCAGTACTCGGCTCATAGTTGAAACCAACATCCATGTCGATATCTGCGTAATCGGCCAAATCGAACCAGTTCTCCTCATTCCACTCTCCTGCCATGAGAGCATTAGAGTTGGAAAAGAGCAAAGAAAGCTGGTGACTCGAGAATCCCCACGGTCGGCGCCAACTGTCGGTGTTTTAGAACCGAACTTACGTAAAGATTGTTTGATTCGGGGGTTCCCCTAGGCTCAAATCACGTAGAGAGAGGCAACATGGGGATTTTTATACAGGTTCAGGCCTTCTCCTGAGAGAATAACAACCCTACTCCTGTGTGTATGTATTAAGTATGCTGGATTACAATATCAAGAGTAAGACTAGAATGATGCGCCTTGTGCTCCTGATTCTTTCTCCCCCTGATCCTTCTGATGATTCTGCCTTTTATAGTACTCGGAGTGTGCTGCTGTTCTTCCAGTCCAAAGGGCACCTTAATGTTCCAGACTATGGACACGTGGTTGTATGGTAAGGCTTGGCAAGTTGCGGCTTAAAGATCGGTCCTTAATTAACTTGGGCGACTTTCCAAAAGAACCCCTAGGCCTCGATCATTGAAGTGAATCGATCCTATGCATAAACCTGCACCCATCCAAACATCCAATTTGCCCAAGTCTAAACCAATTTTTGTTTTGTTTTGCTTTTTGAAAATCATTTGCAAAAGTCATATGGTAAAACAATACCATAGGCTCAATTAAATCATATTTAAACATTTCGGATGAAGGTAAACATATTTAACAATCTTGAAGGACAGAAGTATTCTAGATAAAACTAATCTTACCTAGTGGAGTTGATGAAGGAAATTCTTCAGATGAAGTATATCCAAAGGAGTTGATGAAAGAAATATTGCAGACGACAGTATAATCAAAAGAAGTTGATGAAGGAAATACTTCAGACGAAGTATAACCAAGGAGTTGATGAAGGAAATACTACAAACAAAAGTAGATAAATCTAACAGGGAGAGAGAATGTTCATAGGAACATTCCTCACTGGTTACCTAGATAGGAGAGATGATCTGCTTAGGTAATATTCTCAAATCTGATTTCGGATCATGAAGAGTTCTGTTACTGAGAACGGATGACAACGGATAATACCTAAAACCTAGGTGATGTTGTTTTCCTTAACATGCCACTTAGTACTCACAAACATTCTCTCCAGGTATTCTATGTATACATCCACGATGATCATGTAGTCAAACTAGTCCTCTTATATGCTCTCATGATTATTCTAGTTATTACTTTCTATTTGCTGATAAGACATAACTATAGGTGAAGTGTACTAGATGCCTTTTAAGTTTAAATAGTAATGACAACCAAACTAACCTTATGACAATACTTGTATGGAGCCTGCCCTACATATTATCATTCTATGACACCGCAACATTACATTGAACTAGTCTCATCTAAAAATCCAATATAATTACTTGTTTTGTCTATTGACTGATATTATCGAAAATACAATCCATCAATTGAATATTTATAAACTAACTAATATTCTAATGTCTTTTAGGTCAATTACTTAAATTAATCACTGAGGCACTGTCATATGTTTACTTCTAAGATACCACTAGACATTTAGCCCTACTGACATTGCTATTTCAACATAATTTATTGTTACAGTATTTAACTCAGCTAAGAATTCATTCAAACTCTAACCATTCTTATTACAATTGTGTATACACTAATCTAATCCAATGAGCCTACTGAAAACCTTCAAAAACACTTCTTTGTTCATATTTGTTACAACAAACAATCTTCTGAATTGAGGTGCTACCAGCTGATCTTTCTTCAAAACCCAACTTCAAATTGGTTTAACTCAATATGGTTTCTAAATCACTTGTGTTTGTATTTGACATAGGTTTTAGCTCCCTGCTCCTTTTCTAACTACTTGCTTTAGAATGCTACTAGCCTACTGATAAATATAATCATCTTCAGGTTACAAACTCTGCTCATACAACAATTAATAGAAACCCTTTTTGGATTGAATTGCTACTAATTAAATTCTTACGATTTAAAATTCCAATCTTTGACAACTTTATGAAGAGATTCAAATGATAGCTACAAGTTTGGTCTTAATACCTTACAGTTGGTTCCTATTGTTATTGACAGAGAGGTTTATGCACAGTGGCAATCAAAGAAAGAGAGGAACAGGGAAACTTCGGCCGGGTTTGGAGCGGTGGTCGTCGCCGGTGGTGGAGGTGATGGTGGCGGTTGGGAGTAGCAAAAACGGAACCGTGGGGTGGAGGCGAACCGGAGGGCGGCGGCGGCTCGATCGGAGGTGGACTATGGCGGCCGGGGGACAGCTTGCGGCGGTCGGTCGTGGAGGAGAAAGTGCGACGGCGGTGTAGGGTGGAGTTGGGGCAAGAATGGAGGGAGCATGGGAACTAGTGGGGCCTCAGGAACTCACCAGTGCAGTCAGGAGAAGTCAAGGTGGCCGGGAATGAGCTAGCGGCGGTGACCATGGGCAACGCAGGTGCTCCACCATGGAGGTGATCCTGTAGAGAAGGAGTGCACAAGTTAGAGGTAGGAGGTGGTACAAGGATGCTAGGAGATACTCCTGTGGTGATGAGTTGAAGGGAAGATCGCCGGGGTGGGGATTGCGGCGATGGAAGCGTTAACCGGTCGGAGTCGAGGAAGAGGGGTTGGCGTGGTGCTCCGATGGCGCAACTCCCGAATTGGCAGAAGGGAAATGCATGTGGTGTCTCAGGACACGGCGTGACGCGGATGGCTACCGGTGGAGTTCACCACAGCGGGCGGAACAGTGATGCCAAGGCGGCGGCCGGTGCAGGCACTTGCGTTTCTTCGCTGTTGCTTGATTGGAGGAGGGGAAAGGGAAGGGGAGTGGCAAAGAGAGGCCAAGGCATGTCTTAGGCGCTTAAGTAAGCATGGAGGCGGAGCGCAACGAGGTGCCGGCCGGGAGTTGCGCTCGGGCATGTCGTGGGATGGGCAAACGCGGGCGTTGCGGGCGTCGTCGGGATTCATGGGGTGGTGTGGCGCACGAGAGCGTGGGGAGGTGGCGCGATGGTAGCGCAATGGCGCCAAGTGGTGAGCGAGTTAGGCCGCGGCATGGCAAGGACGAGGATGGCGCAGGCGCGTGGCGCGCGACATGCGGCATGGGCGAGTGTGGTGGTGGCGGCGTGATGGCGCTGGCTGGCTCGACCGAGAAGATGAGCAGGGGGTGGCGCGGTCGGTTGCGGTCGAATTCGGCTGGAGCAGCTCGGTTGGATCAGCCAACTAAGGTTGAACCCGAGGAACAGTAAGCGGTTGAGCCCGAGGGACAGTGGAAAATCAAGAACAAGAGAAAGAACATAGGAAAAAGTTTGGGGAAAAATGTGGGGATTTTAACCAAGAAAATTCTCATGTGCTAGGGATAAAATCAGATAATCCCTAAGGGATTTGAATTGGGTTCTTGGACATTTGTAGTATTTAGGTTTTAATTTTTACGCTTTGATCTTTTAGGGTTTATGTTTCGTGCAATATTTAGATGGGCAATTTCTTAAGTTTATTTTGCTCTCATAATTTATGTCTCTAGGGTTTCTGTAATTAGAGTTTATACTCCTAGGGTTTATGTTTTCGACCCTTAGGGTTTACATTGCTAGGGTTTTCTATAGTCACTACCTATGCTGGCAAAAAGAAACGTGGCTCAAATATTCCCTGAGATATTATGGACTTAGATAAAATAACTCCAACTTAACATTGGTATTTAATTTATGCAAATAAATTATTTTGGCTTTAAAATAAATAGGAAAAAGCTTTTAAAATTCTAGAAAATTCAGAATACTCAAAGAAAATAATTAATTTTTTTAGCCAAAATTGAAAATTTGGGGTGTTACAGTCCTTTTCTTCGCATCAACCTCCTCTTTTGAAAGCCCTAGGCACCGGCCTTGGTCTTGTCTTCGTCTTGTTGAATCAAGCTCGGGAAGCTGCCACCGCCGCAAGCCTCTCGTCGCTGTCGGTGCTCCTCCGCCCACACCATCACCTCCGTTGGACTCGCCTCGAGACGTTCTACATCGTGCCTCTGCCATCTTTGCCCGAGCGTCATTGAGCCACCGCCGACCTCGTCCTCCCCAACTCTAATCGCTGCCACCGTCTTCGATCTCCCTCTCCAGTGAGCTCCTCGCCCTTCCAAGCGCATCATCTCGTGCCCCTCGCCATTCTCCTCCGATCCCCTCCATTCCCCCCCTCTCTCCACCGTCGAGATGCCCTGTCCTTCTCCTTCATCTCCGGCCACCTACATCCTGCCGTCGCTTCGATCACCCTCCGGCCACCCCAAGGAGTCCTCCATGTTCCCCGTGATGTCGTCGTCGTTGTGCTCCTCTCGGTTCTCTCCAAGCGCCGCCAAATCACCAAAACCACTGTGAGCTCGAGTCAGTCCTCCGTCGCCTCACCGCTGCTCTCACCACGCTGTCACCTCCCAAAGAACCACCTCATCGCTGGCAACCCATTTTGCCCCTTGATCGCCCTTGCCTCACCTCCATTCGCCGTCGATGCTACTTGCCTTACTACCGGCCATGCCTCCCCTGTTACTCCCTGTCTCTCTCTCTCTCTCTCTCTCTCTCTCTCTGCCGGCTCAGCAGCCACCTCAGCCGCCATCTCATCTTCCTTGCCTCTGTGTCAGCTGTGTGGCAGTCCACGTGGTGAACCCGAGCCAAAACCCTAGACCTTTTCCCATAGACTTAGCTCACAGGAACCTAGTCACTGTCGAGTGGGTTCCACATGTTTGTATTAAATTTCTTTACATTTAGAAATTTAATTCCATACGAAAATCCTTTTTCCCTGCTGACATCATTCTGACGCAGTAATCTTGAATTTCCTTGCCCACATGTTTGTATTGTTTTATATCAAATTGCATGCTATCTTTATATCAACTGCTTTTAGGAATAGTTAATCACCTATTTGTCATTATGCCTCTATTGAACATTTGAAAACCATGAATCATTTGTTACCATAGAATGGTAATGATATTAGTTGGATATAATTGTATCACCAATATGTGTATCGTAGAGATGCTTAGTCATACTTAGTTGCAATGGGCTCATGATCACATGTACAATATATTTTCTAGAATTTTTCTGAGTTCATTTGCTATTTTCTATTTGCCATTTGCATTTTTAGTAATTTCTAAAAATAAAAATATATTTAAAATCTTAGATTTTCCTTTGGGCTCAAACCTTTCCTTTCGCCCCTTTACTTTTTCTTTTTCGGCCCGGTTCGCTTCCTCTTTTCGGCCGGTCCACTCTTTTTCCCAGCCATTCCGTTTTTCACCTTGGCCAGGCCCACCTTGTTTCCTTTCAGCACCGAATGCCAGCCAAGCCATGGCCCGCCATTTCTTTTCCGCCGGCCATTCCCACGTCCGTTTTCTTTTTCCAGCCAGCCCATCCGCGCCAAACCAAGTAGGACCGGTTTTCTTTTTTCTTTATTTTGTTTCGCCCGGCCCACTCAAATTCCGACCGCTTCTTTTCCCGTGCGCAAGGCCTGAGCCAAGTCAACCTTTTCTATTTTCTCTTTTGATCCACTGCGTGCGGGCCCGGACCGTCAACTTGCACGCCGTCTTCAAGCCGGACTCTTGAGTCCAGGTCCATGTCCGTTTTCAGCACGCCATAGCGTCGGCCTCCTCATGGACTCCTCCCATCCGGCGCTATAAAGGGCCCCAACCTGTGTCAATTTTGTCGCTAGGGTTTTCTCCCCTCAAACCCTAGATTGATTTACTCGATTCCAGTTCCTTTGTGCCGGATTTTGACTGAAGAACCGAGCGTCGCCATGGGCATTCATCGTCAAAGTTTGTCGTCGTCTATGCATCTTAGCGAGAGCCACCACCGACGTTGAGATCGCGTGCTCATAAGCTTCGCCGTGCTCTCATCGTCTTGTCCCGAAGACCATCGCATCCTCGTCGCCACCATCACTGTGGAGCACTTCACCGCCAATGTAGCTGTCGTCGCCGTTTGATCGCCGTCACCTTCCCCAGCGTCGCCAATACCATGGGAGTCTATTTTGCTACTTTGCTGGAGCTAAGTCACCGCTGGTTGTCTTCACCGCCGTCCACCTGAGCCGCCGGCCGGAGTTATCTCTACCCCTCCCTCCTTTTCTCTCTTTGATGATGTCATGCACCACCTCGGCTCCACATCTTCAGCCACGTCACCTCCTTGCGTGTGTGGCATCCCAATCAAGGCCAAGTGGCAGACCAACTCCTCAAACCCGAACCAAAAGACCCATGAAGTCGGTCCATGGTGAACCCTATCAATGACCAGTGGGTCCTACCTGATAAATTCAATTCTTTTAATTCTTTCTCAGCCGAAAATCTTTTGCTGACGTCAACTAACGCAATAATTGTTTTTCCTTCAAAAAAATAATTCCAGTAAATCCATAAATCCTTATTTTTAGTATTTTATGTGATTTCAATCTTCTAGAGCCCATATCTTCTCCATCTGAACTCTCATTCAGTCCATTCAAATTTCTAAATTCGAGCTTTATTTATCTGAGATTTTTATTTAATTTTTGGAGTTTGTTTTCTCTCTGTTATTTATTTATTTGGTTTATTTGCTTTGTTTGCGAGTAGATGTTGATACTTCGGGAAGTTTTGAGTAAGAAGGAGTGCACCAAGATCAAGATCAATTTCAGGATCTATTCCAAGGCAACTTGTAGTCCTTTGATCATATTGAACCTATGATTTCAAAAGTATATTGTTTTATACAAACTACATCCTATCGTTATATCAATTGTTTTGGGATTAGCTATCACCTGTTGTCATTATGCCTCTATTGATTATTTGAATGTCATGAATCATTTGTCACCATAGCATGTATATTTTTAGTTGGACATATTTGTATTACCAACATGGGTATCATGCAGATGCTTAGTTCAGCTTAGTTTTGATGGATTCTTTATCACATGTGTCATAATGATTAATCTTACCTTAATGATATATGAAATCGTGGTAGTTAGTCACTCTTGTTAAATTTGTGTACCATGACAGGATATGTCATTGGTCTTGGTTAAACAAAATGGTTTTCGCTCGGACAAGCGGTTGTGGATTAAGGGTGTGGTTAGCACATCGAGGGTTTGTGGTAGACTCGCCTGAGTAACTTGTCAAGTACTTAATCTTGTGCGCCATTGAACTGGGCCTTAGCCGTACAACCACATATCCTGTATGGGCGGGATCTGGCTAACTAATTAGCAATATTTTTATTTGGTTCTGTTTTGGTTGTGTTTGGCGCAAGAGGGGGGCCTTGTCTGGTCGGTAAGACATCCAGTATTGAAACCTTAGCGAGCAGAACTGAGTCAAAACAGAGCTTTGTAAATGCCTTGTGATAATCTTTTAGTCGCACACCTACGGGAGTGTGTGAGCGGATATTATAATTTGATTATCTCTTGAGGGTAAATCTGTACAACCTCTGCAGAGTGTAAAACTATTCGAATAGCCGTGTCTGCGGTTATGAACTTCCGGGGATTTCACACGAGAGGTAGAGTTTTTTTTTATAAAATATGTCGGAGTGTGAATAGGAAGTTCACTTGATGAATATAATGTTTGTTTGGTGAACGGGTAATTCACTTGGTGGTTTGTGTCAATTGGTGAATTGGAGATTCACTTATCAATAGTTTGGTTGGGAAGTGAATGAGTAGTTCACTGATTGTTTCAAAGTAATTGTTTAATTAATTATTATTGTTTCAACTACGCATTTCAATCTATTTATTGTATTTATCGTCAATGCTGCTTTATGCAAAAGAACCATATAGCTAACCTTTGTAAAGCCTTGCATGAATACTATTTACATATATTTCCCTACGGCTTGCTGAGTGTTTTATGTACTCACGGCTTTACACATTTGTTGATCAGTTGAAGAATATTAAGCTGCTAAAGAGTTCTTTCAGAAGGACTATGAATGTTTTGCGAATTAGGATGTGTTCTCCACTAGATTGTCTGTGGGCATGTTGACTGGCCTGTTCAAGATTGTCGTTCCGCTGCAAGAGTTTATTTGTTTTTTTAGCCTTGCGTGGCAAGTTAAGTGAACGTTGACCATAAGGTCCTGATATTATTACTACTTGTTACTTTGAGATCTTTTTAATTAAATCGAATAAATGGATGATATTTCAGAATGCACATAGGGTCCCTGAATCGTATTTATGGGTCCCGACAAAACTGCCGCTATAATACTGATTAGAAACTGCCGCTATAATGCTGATTAGAAATTGTTCTGATTAGTGTGCATGGTTATGAGGTGCAAAAAGAAGCTGCAGCTCCACAGCCAGCTGGACACGAAATCGCCGGACCATTCACGTGCACGTCGCGCGCGGGTGGGCGATGGCGAGGCGTGGCGAGCGAGCACATGTGTTCTCCTTTTGGTTGCTTCAACTAGGTAAGATCAACTCCACCTTATATGTTAGTCTCCTTCCACATAGATTAGTAATATGATACTAAACTTCTCACCTTCCACCATGCATGAGTGGGCTTTTGGGATTTTCTTAGAATTTAATTGAAATATTGTATGAGCCAAACCCAAAATTTTAACAATGGCATGACCCGACGCACTGTGTCGTGCTTGGGTCACGACCTCGGCCTAATGGGCCGGTCCGACCCGGTACGCACAGTAGCGTGCCTAGCACGGTCTGGCACGCGCTGACGGAGGAGGCAACGACGAGCACATCACCCTTTTTGTAGTTGGGCTAAATGAGCCGACTCTAGCCCGTTGGGCTAACTGTGCCCAGACCGACACGACACGACACACCCCGTGAGCTCAACGTGCTATGCTTAGGTCGGTGGCTGAGCTCACGGACCAGCACGGCACGACCCATTTGACTTATCGGGCTAGCCAGACTGTGTCTAAACGGACCCATATTGGGTCGGGCCGAGGCGTACCACCGTTTGGACACCTCTGCCAATTTGTTTGGGGAGAGGTGTTTGCAGCTATACCTTATAAAAGCATGATTTGCACTCGCAGTCATAAATCCTTCTTCGACGCGGATTCTTAATTTACCGCGCGCCGCCTCGCCTCCTCGTTCTATAAACCGCAGCCGCATGGCCGGATGCAACGAACGCTCCAGTGCTCTGCTCTCTGTGAGACTCGCTGCGCGCGATTAGCAACGTGCCCGTCTGCTTCGTGGAGGCCGCAGGGATGACGCTCCCGGAGTACGTACAGTTTGTCGGATTGGCGCCGCCAGCGGGCGCGGGCCATGGCCAGCGCGTGACGGCGCGGCTCCCCGTGGCGTGGCTGGAGGGGGACGCCCTCGCCGAGTACGTGCGCTTCCTCGAGGAACCCGCGACGGCGCGGCTCCCCGTGGCGTGGCTGGACGGGGACGCCCTCGCCGAGTACGTGCGCTTCCTCGAGGAAGCCGCGACGCGGCCGCGGCTTCCGGGCGTCAGGTGGCTGGAGGGGGACGTTCTTGCCGACTTCTTGCAGTTCCATGGAGCGGCCGAAAAGCGGCGGGAGGACGAGCGCGCCCTGCACAGCGGCGGCGGCGGCAACAGCGACGACGACTTGATGGACGGTGACGAAGATGGTGACCTCATGGATGACGACGGAGAAGAAGAGCTCGCGTGGCTGCTGCCGCATATCATGAGCCTCCCGGCTGTCATGGCGCGCGCGGCGGCGCCCCCGGTGCAGGAAACCGTGCCGTTTCTTTCTAGCCCAGGTGGGCGGCTGTAGTCTGTTTCTTCTCTCTGATCGATGAAGAGATGAAACAACACGAAGGATGCATTTTTTTCCTCTGTAACATATGTTCCATCCATGGTCTACTCTGTTGTTTGACCATCGAAAGAGGGACTAATGTAATTTTCTATGGTTGCAACTAGATTAATTTTCCTTTTGATTTCTGGGATTGTCCCAGAAATTGTTTCAAGCACATTTGTCTCATCTTGAAACATAACAAGGATCAGTTCTTTCATGCTCTGCACTTCAGTACTCTCCTAGTTGCACTTTGCATTTAATTTCCAAGCTAGGTCACATCAGCACAAACAACAATTTGCATAAGCAGGAAACAATAGCCTGCTGCCCGCGGCTGTATCGTTCTTGTTGGAATTGAATCTCTCGACTTCCATCTCTCCTCTCTCTTGTACATACACACGCAAGAGATCACATGAAGAAAGAAGGAACACACTTGTGGGCTACATTTTCTTCTTACTACACAATTCAATACAAATGCTTACAAGTTTTTATAAAGATCACGCCATTCCTGCATGCAACCAATTAAACATGACCGGCATTACTGCCCACTACCCCCTAAGAAATGTTCCACTTAACCCCATGTAACCTCCCCACTAACTATCTTAATTCACTAATGCCCCACTAACTCATATATGCAACTACTAACTCAACCGACTGCCACCTTCTCCACTCCCCTTCATGCATGCATGCATGCTGACCACTAATCAACACACATAGCTGCTTATACATGCAGTTACAAGACTCGCACGTGAACACAATTATGCAAACTCTAAACAAATTACATGTCAATATTATAACCAACAATTTCCCCCTTAATCTTGACATATCAACCCACCGTTGCGGATCGCCTGCAACCTCTTGCCACACGCAACGGCCTCACCTTGCCACACGCATCAGCATCTTCATCTTATGGACGACGCCTTCCCAACGCCGATATCCATCTTGTAGCGGTCTCACACCACTACTCATGGCCTCCAACGCGAGCGAGACAACATTGCCTGCGGTCTCTCACCACCAATCGATGCCTCCTCCGTGGGCGCCTTGCGCGACTCATCGCGCTGTTGTCGGTCTTGCACAACGACTCCTCTAGTGACAATTGCTTCACACCACCGCCTTCGGCTTCACGCCGAATCCTCACAATGGTTTCACACCGCCATTGCGCTCCGTGCCGCACTGCCAAAGTGCGCGCCTCCACGTGCCGACCGACACCATCATCGTCAGCATCACACCAAGACTTTCTCAACGATGGCCTCAGCCACCGCCGCTGGCCTCCATCTCGCCTAGAGTCTGCTGCCATCCGCGACCTCCGCCTAGCATGGAGTCTGCCACAGCGCCACCTCTGGCCTCTACTCATGGAGTCTGCCGTTGGTGTGCCCGTCGTCGCCACACCACGCCGGGATCACCGTTCGTGGCCTCCAGGACGCCGAGTCGTCGCAAGCCCCGGTCGCGCCGTTGCGTACGCCATCACGGTGACCGGCGAGTCATCGTCAGGCAGTTTCTTCTCGCACCTCGCATCCCCGAACCTCGCTCTGATACCAATTGTTGGAATTGAATCTCTCAACTCCCATCTCTCTTCTTCTCTCTCTTGTACACACATGCAAGAGGTCACATGAAGAAAGAAGAAACACACTTGTGGGCTACATTTTCTTCTTACTACACAATTCAATACAAATGCTTCCAAGTCTTTATAAAGACCACGCCATTCCTACATGCAGTAACATGCAACCAATTAAACATGACCGACATTACTGTCCACTACCCTCTAAAAAATGCTCCATTTAACCCCATGTAACCTCCCCACTAACTATCTTAATTCACTAATGCTCCACTAACTCATGCATACAACTACTAACTCAACCGACTGCCACCTTCTCCACTCCCCTTCATGCATGAACACAATTATGCCAACAGTTCTCGTACTTTGTTAGAAGGAAGGAACACTAACAAATATATAATAGGGCCTGAATGATGTCTAATCATTATCACGTATCGTTGCCCATATAAATACTGTCAAGCAGTGAACATATATCTTTGTTTGGGGCCTTGCTCCCGAACCTCGTATCTTAGCTGCTAATCGTCCGAAAATGGCAGATTTTAGGTAGTTTGCAGGCTTTCAGTGATCAAGTTGCGAGTGGCAAGAACAGACGAAGTCGACGTTTGTTTTTGCACGACAGAGCTGTTCTGTTTCGGTGCCGAATACTCATCAAACGTCCCCCAAAAGATACCTTCTATTTTCGAGAAACTAGAAGGGGATACTCCATTAAAATGCGTCCTTGCAAGTGATTGAGCCGAGGAAAGAATCCCCCAAAAAAACTGTCTATGAATCAACCAGCCGAGAGACTCGAGGGTGCCATTGGATGGCGGGATCGTCCGAGGATTACCAGAAATCCTTAGTAATCATATGAGATTGCTTTGTTTGATAAAACATCTAATACTCTGAACAAAAAAATATAAGATTACCTTAGGAAATAGATTACCATCAATTCCAGAAAGCTGTTCTCTGTAGAAAAATATGTCTATCTTAAATTACCAAAGGAAATGAATCTTTGTTATTACTTTTTTTTATCATATGCTTTTGATTCATCACAGTCAAAATTTGAACTTTAAGAATTCAAAATCTAAATTATGATTTACATTAATATTCAAACATCTAAATTATGGAATCTAAAAATCATTTTTTTTCAAATTATGAATTTCAAAACAAAAATATCAAAATTTGAACCCTAAATTTTGGAACATTAAATTCAGGCAATTTAAATTTGAAAATTCAAATTTTCAAGGTTGGATTTTGAAAATATATTTATTCCAAATATGATAATTCAAAATTTCAAGGTTGGAATTTAAATTGTGAGATTTCAAAATGCAAATTCAAAATTTATAGATGTTAACCTTCATGGTTTGAAATTTCAAATCATGTAATTTATTTTTGTGGGCTTGGTGGTTCGAGTTATGAAATATTTGAACTTTGATAAAGACTAATATGTTTTTTTCCTTCAAATCAACCAAACATTGGAATATTAGATTTCTGGTAATATGTTTACCGGTAACCAGATTGAGAGAAATATTAGATTACAGGGGGAGCATGAGATTATATGTACCAAAATCCCCCTAGAGGGAATCACCATCACTCTTTGTCTCCGCCTCTACCGCCGAATTTTTGATCGTATTGGCACTGTTTGCGGTCGTATTTGCGAAAATGGCTCTCGTCGCGGCATTTTTTTTTGTTGCAAAAATGGCATCTGGACCGCACAACCACCACACGAAGAACTATCAGGCTGACACGTACCCTCCACTGCATTGTCACTGTGCGGAGGAGGAGGCTGCCGCACGGCCATCGTGCGGTTTAGTTGGCTTCCGCACGGCCACCGTGCGGAGGAGGTATCTGCCGTGTGGCAACCATGCGAACAACCCTCCTCCGCACATGTGTCGCTACTGTCCCCCCTTGCCCGCAACGCTGCTCTGAACATTTGTCACCCCGTCACTGCTGTCCCCCTTTGCCCGAAGTGCTGCTCCTCGACAACACCCCTGGAATTTTTGGCAACAACACAATGGCTCCCCCTTCGCTTAGCTATAAATACCGAACTGTCGCGGTCACTCATCGCTCATATGAATTGCATTTTTGTTCTCGCACTCGTCGTCGAGAACTTAGAGAACGTAACATAATTTTTTTAGAGTAAACTTTGGAGCAGTCGTTATGATTGTAGTAGTTTTGATTGCTTCTCCGAGAGGCCACGTAATTATTAGTCGGATGTCTTTGTCGTTATTACCGTAGTCCATCCTCCTTTTTTGTTAAATAGGATATTCTTTATTAATTAATCAGTTTAATATGGATGATATTCTTTAACATTGTATTGTACCACATACTAGATAAGCTTATCCATGAACCAACTGAGGAAAATACGTGGCATGCAGATCATATAATAATATACCATAACCTTCGAAACGCACACGAGTCGGAGGCTACAGTACATTGTTATATGATCTTCATGCCAAGCATTTCCCTTAGTTGGTTCATGTACAAGCTTATCTAGCATGTGGTACAATACAATATTAAAAAATACCATCCATATTAAACTGATAAATTAACAAAGAGTGTCCTATTTGATCGTGGTACATGTGATAATGCCGCCTTCTCCTTCATCCCGATTGCAATAAACTCGCGTGTGTATCATGTAATGTTTGTAACACTTGAAATATCGTTAATTGTATGTATGAAAAGTTACATTGTAACTCCATTGAAAATGTCGAAACTCCTTGTTCTCTGTTTTCATGTGGATATAGCGCAGCAGCGAACACATAACATGCAAAATATACATACAAATATAGCAAAACAAAATTACATAACACAAGATACAATATGGCTCACTCGTCTAAGCCATTACTCTTTGCTCGCTGCATCTGCATTCGCGTGCGCGTCCTTGTTTTGCGTCGAGCATGTCCCGTGGGCTACGTTAGCCGATCTGGAGAGCGCGTGTCGAATCGGAGGGGGTACGGAGACCGTTGAGTCTGTAGAGTGGGTGGAGGTGCACTAGTAAGCTGAGTAAGAGGAAACTGAGTCTGGTAAACGTCGATGTCGTCCTGTTAAGGTCGGACATAAATTATCCGCTTTTTTTGCACCCTACACAGGACATTGTATATTAGGATTGCAATCCGACCAAACATAGAGAGACTAATCGCAGAGACATCAAAGGAAAAACACTCAGTATCCCCCTCCTAGTTAGATGCATCACCCCACCTATGTGCTATCTTGTTCATAAGTGAAGTCACAATAGGTTTTACACTACCACCTGACATACAGACACATACAAACAGATATCGCTCATCCTGTATCATATTTCGTATTTTTTCCTTGGAGTCGGACACGGATAGTGTCGGATACCTATTTCTCTATCTCATATCTACTCCACAAGCTTTTAGTCGGTCGAAAATTATCTGCTTCGTTTAAACTCTGGTTACAAGTGGAAAGAACAGAGGAGGTCCACGTTTATTTTTTTGCACAATAGAGCAGTTCTGTTGCGGTACCGAAGACTCGCAAACATGGAATTGGAGTGGATACTCGGTACAACCTTGCAAATGATTGAGCGTAGGAACGGATTTCCAAAAAGAAACTGTCTAGCCTGGACGAATTAAGAAAAACAAAATAATTTTGGTAAGGCTTGTACCCGGGCGTCCAATATGAGCTAGAAAATCGGACCCCTTTTGTTTGAATGCTGCTTGAGCTTATCCTCCCAAGTCCCAAAACGTCTCTCTGAGTCTCTCTCTCTCTTCGCTGGTTCTTCCTCACTTTCTCCCGTACGCGCATGCTACTGCCGACGAATTGCCGCCGGAGCTTCATCCATATCCGAGCACGAGGCATATATTTCAGCTCCCCTCTCCAATCACTTCCATGACTCCACTCTCTATATCTCAATCTATCCTCATGAGCGTATCTGTGAGACTATGACTGTCATCTTGCTTCCTCCTCCTCCCTCCATCGAGGCGAGCCGGAGCTCCAGCGAGCCGGCGGTGGCCGGGAGATCTCCACCAGAGATGAGCTCATCTCCCTCTCCACATCTCTCCCTCTCCACATCTCTCCCTCTCTTGCCCCCAAAGCCTCCCCCTCACTACTACAGAAAAGGTCATCACAAACGGTTCAAAAACGTCATCATAGATAGTTTCGTGAGCCATCTGAGTTTATAGGTCGGTAATGACATGAGGTCATCACAGACGGTTTTCGAACCGTCTGTAATGCAGACTATCACATACGGTTTCATCTACAAACTGTCTGTAATACATAAGATATCATAGATGGTTTCATCTGAAATAAGCAGAAACACAATAAGTATATGTATACATTCAATTCACATTTATTTCAGAAACAAGCATATCCATTTCACAAATCAATTAACTCAAATTACTAAAAACAACCATTTATGAACAAATACACACATGTACCATTAAGTTCAATCTTATCACAATCAAGTTCAATCTACATTGTGGAACTCCCCACGTGGGTTTATGACCTCACGCAACAAGGACACAAATTGTCCTCGAATGTATTTGAGCTCAGCCTGTTCCAACACAGTTGTAGCGATGGTCATAACCTATCACTAGAAATATTAAAGTCACGTATATATATATAAATCGATAAGTATGAAATAATTATTGCAAAATTGATAAACCTGAGGATCATTGGTCATCGTGGAACCTAGGAGTAGTTGTATGTTGTGTCAAATATAGTATCCACAGGTGTTGCCCGGTGGTTGCTGATGGCACTACAAAAATAAAATTGGTTAGTTTGAGAGACATTACTACGAAGTATTATATAGGATTAATGTGTACTAGCGAATACCAGGAAATTTAGATCATGTCGCAGGGCGCTGATCCGTCCCTTGGATCTCCCTCCAGTAGCAACGTACACGTCAAACGACCTACGTGGTTCTAAAAAGTTAGCCTTAGCCATTGCAAAGGAAGGAAAGACTACAATAGAATTATCTATGGAGGAAATGTGTTTACCTGTTGATTAATTACCGGTCAACTGTGAAGTCGTGTTTGGCCCTCTTTAGAGAATCAAGGTATATTACCTTGCTCTATTTTGGTATAATTATAATTAGAATCCAATGGAACCTACACAGGTATGTCGCCATGGTCATTAAACCTAAGTTTGTGTTGCTTATAAAGTACAAATCAACAAGTATAGCCACTAGTGCAGCACTTACCCCTGATTGTAGGGCAAAAGTATGAATTCCTTATTGCGGTGAGCTAGCAATGACGTCGTCATGTAAGCCTCGATGAAGGATGCATCATCCTGGATGCTTTGCATGTAGACCAAGTGTGGGTCGAGGAAACCTACCAGTGATTTCCTTAATCTGACATCAGAAATCATGTGTATGTGTGTGTGTGTATATATACAGATAAAAGCAAGGAATTATATATGGCATTTATCGGTATTACATGAACGTAGACTGTGATTGTACACACTTACAGTGTCCAACATCGTATGAGTGAGACGTCGAGGGTGTTGAGGTTGAAGACAAAGAACAAGTCCTCAAAGGTCACTGTGAAGACACGGTCTTAAACCTCTTGGTTAAGATGATGCGGTTTGAACTTGACGTTGACACCCGAGCGCTGTTGTCCATCTGTCTTGTTGGCCTGTTCCATGTAATATGCATGCAATCTCTAGCAAGCCAATCCTAGGGTTATTAGGCACTCTACCGGGACGACCAACGGTTCATGTAGCATGAATTTTCGGGCCAAAGGCAAGAAGGAGATATCATCGGGCTTCTTTGATTTGCTCTTGCCGCCTCGCTTTTTAGAGGTCAACTTCACGGGAGTCGACCGGGCACGAGGTGTACATGCATCTGATGCACTGGGCCCTTGCCGCATCGGTGCAGGTAATTCTGGTGCAGGTAGCTTCGGTGCAGATAGCTCTCGCGGACTTGGCACCGTTGTAGTACTTTCCCGTGAAGTTGGTACCGGTGCAGATAGCTCCCTGGACTTGGCACCGTTGCAGGACTTTCCTGTGGACTTGGCACCGTTGCAGGTAGCTTCAGGCAGATATCCCTCTTGGGCCACTAGATGAATGTTCCAATGGCTTGCCCTAGAGTCATGACCTTGTCGTTTGGGGGCATCTACAGCGGGACGACCTCAAAATTGGCATGAACACCGTCCACATTCCCTTTTGTGAAACCCAGCGCTAGATTTACACCGTGTACCAAGGCCTTGACACCGGATGGATACACCTGGTCCCAAGCAGCATCCAGGGCAACGGAGGCATATCTCTCTTGGAGCTTGTATTTTGTAGCCTCCTACATAACGATACAAAATTAGTTACTCCAACAGGCCTATCAATGGATCAAGCATTTGTGAGATAATAATTATTACTAGGATGTCATCGACAGGAAATCTGTCGTCGCTTTCTGAGGTAGGGTTGGACGCACAGCTACTTCGATGGTCGGGGGGCTGGCTAGCACAGTAGCGATGGGGGCTTGCAACTGATTTCTCCTAAGCCTTTCCTCAATGCTCTCTATCTGCTGTCACATCTCATCTATAACGGCATCAATGATATCTTCTCTGAGGGATTCACGAATCTCCTCTCGTAGCCGTGCATCGCACTAAGCTTTGGCTCTCTTCCTACTCTGGTATGCTTTGGAGTCCTCTGAGAATCCTTGTTTCCATGGAACATAAAGACCAAAACCTCTCGTGCGACCCGGGTGCTCATTGTTTCCCAGGTCTGCGGAGAGTATATCTCTCTCCTTGACTGCCTGGAATGAGCCTTAGAAAGATTCTGCACTCAGCGCTTCCTGCAAGAGCCTGGCATGTTATTTCACTTCCTATGAAGTTATGGAGTAATTACAAACTAGGTAGTTCGATATCTTACCAGGCGCTGGGATACTTTCTCGTCTGCAGGGTTTGGAAAGGAGATGGCCCTCGAAGACACGACCTCGCTCTTATCCAGTTTTAGGTGTGCTCATTAGGGATCCCAGCAAATGGCGAGGAGGCCTCCCACAGGATTGCCTACTCATCCTCCTTCCTCCAGTGGTGCCGAGTCTTTGGGGGGTGCGTGTTTTTTGCCTAGAGGGCCCTATGCGCCGTACTTTCACTCCTAAAATCATCTGTCGCCTTCTTCGCCACAAAGTCTTGCCAGTACGGTTGCACGAACGGATACTTCTGGAAGGCGTCAAATCCTTCTCCACGTATTGCTTGATAAGCATGCTCTTGAAGTTCTTCCACGCTTTGCACGCCGCTAGCAACGCGTGTTGTCGCACAGAGGCCTGGTGTTCTTCCGGGATCTCGAACGATTGGAAAATTCTCGTCACCATCGCACCGCTTTGGTCAACTCCTTCTATGAATCGTAGGTGATCTTGACCCGTTCTCGTGCAACTATTCCAACCGTTCTCAGGAATGCAGATGCTGCTCGACGAGGTTGAGAGGGGTCCCTGGCGCATCGACATCCGTGATGGTAAATCAGCCCTCGGGTCTTTTTGATATTCCTTTTCTATCACGCTTGGATTTTTCATAGGACGGCACATTAGACGCATGAGGTGACGATGACGGAGAATGAGTGGACGTCATCTTCACAAGATATAGAAGTTCTAACATGCATGAACATATTGTCATAAGATTCTCTATGTGTATGGGTATACACACCAATTAATGAATAATTAGGATATAATTGGGATATGTAGGGAAGAAATTAGGATAATTTCTTATTAAGTATATAGCTACCACAAAGAAAAAGGAAAAGTCCATATTACACCCCTGAACTTTGCGGAGAGTCCAAAATCCCCCCTAAACTCCAAAACCGTTTGGTTTACACCCTCGAACTCACAATACCATGTCAACCGACCCCCTCGGGCCGAAAATAGCTGGTTTTGGGCCACGCTGGCGTCCACGTTGGGCGGCTTCGCCGTGTCAACGCCCACTTAATTAAAACACCGCGTCTGCCAGACGTCTGCAACGCATCGCCAAATTCCCCATTCCATTCTTTCCAAATCGTAGAACCCTAGCACCTCTCGGCAGCGACCTCGCGGCGGCGCGCGACGACCAAGGTAGTTAGGATCGCGATCCAAGTCTTAAAGTCTTACGACTCTACGAACCCACGACAGCCTGTCGATCCAAGTCTTACTGCCGATCCGATCCTACTCAAGGTCGGTAGGATCGCGATCCTACTTTTAGAGTCTTACGGTTCTACGAACCCACAACAGCCTGTCGATCCAAATCTCACCGCCGATCCTACTCGTGAGAGACTTAGGGCAATTTTTTTAGAGGCCGGGCTTTGCGATATTTTGTTTTAGAGCAAAATTTGTTGATATTAATTTCGAGAATGAAACTATAAATAAACAAGGAGCATGCAAAATATTGTATCAGTGTGGTAATGCTAGTACAAATATCTATATTATGGCATGAGCAATCTTGAGCTTGATAATGATAAGCTATTTTTATTCCTAGAGTATGTCTAGCTACTTTTAAGGAACATGCAAGTGGTAAACCATATAACAATCATACAAACTTATAGTATAGATGTTAAATATGTGTATTTTTACAAATCCGTAGAATCGCCGATTCTACGATTCGATACTACGATTCGATCCTACCGGAGGCAAATCGATCCGACTCGGGATCTCGACTCTGACTACCTTGGCGACGACCACTCGACGACGACCTCGCAGTGGCGCGCAACGACCACTCGGCGGTGACCCCGCAGCGGCGCACGACGACCACTCCGCGGTGACCCTCTCCAAAATCCCTAGGCAGCGGTGAAACCGATTGTGGCGACGGAACCGATTGTGAGGTTAGTTCGTCTTTATTTGTGTCGGTTCTTGGATTAAGTGCGAATTGTAATGCGTGTTTTCAGTGGAAGTGAGTAGTTTGTAAGCACATTCATTATATGCGCATGTAGGACATGGATTTGTTGGACCATTTGTGTGTTCGATTTCATTTTGGAGGAGAATTTTTTAATGATGGCAAGTACATGCATTATTTGGGCAGTTCTGAGGCACTATCTTGGATCGATAGAGACAAAGTTTCTTTGCCAGATATTAGAGGCCACCTGCAAGACCATTGTGAAATTACCGAAGATATTTTGCTCCACTGGCTATTCCTTGGAAAAGAGCTTGCCAATGGTCTGAGGGTTTTGACTGACGACAAGACATGCATACTAATGAGGGATTGCATTACTGATGGTGGTGTTGCTGACATATATGTCGACTCAGCTGAACAAGAAACAGATGGAGATGACGACCATAAGGAAGAAAGTGACTTTGAGGAAGAGATGCAAGATGTGAACTGTGTAGAACTGGAGGCAGAGGATGATGAAGTGGGAGTTACTGGGAGCAAGCAAGATATTGGTAAGAAGATTGTTACCCAAGATGTGGGTAATCAGAGTGCTACCATACAATTTGTAACTTCTGGAAGCAAGCAAGTAGGCATTGTTCCATCTACTCATAAGGATATACTGAAGGAACTAGCTTCATTTAGGCAGTTCTATGGGTCATGTAGCAGCGAAAAGAGCAAGGTGGATAACAAGAAGCAAGCTATTGTAGCTATGAAGGACACATGTAGCAGTGGTAGTGATTACCTCCCAGGTGATTGTGAGAGTTCAGAGGATGAGGAGGACGCTGTAGAGATCAAGGAAAAGTTGAAGGAGTTCAAGAAGAAGCTTAAGGCAGGAGAGACATTGAATCCTGATGCCATCTTCTTTAAGGGATCTCATCCACAATCTGTTGTTGCATTTAATGAAGCCATTGTTGATGACGAGAATGAGACTAAGTACTATGATAGTACTGATAATGAAGGTTCTTTTGAAGAGGATGGTAATGAGCTGATTAGGAAGAAGTCCAAGTATCCTAGGTTTGATCGCCATGCTGTTGTCCCAACATTTGCATTGGGTATGAAGTTTTCAGGCAAGCAACAGTTCAAGGAAGCTATTATCAACTATGGGCTAGTAAAACGGAAGGTGATTAATTTTGTGAAGGATGAGGCCACCAGGGTTAGCGCTCAGTGTGATTGGGCCAAGTGCCCTCAGGTTATACTCTTATCCACTAACAAGAGGACGAGAGTCAAGGTGTTGCATCTTTTGTCAATGAGTACACATGCCCACCTAGAAGAGACAATAAACATGTGACTGTCAAAAGAATTGCAGACAAGTATGAGAAGATGATCAAAGCTAATCCCACTTGGAGCATGGATAGCTTGAAGGCCACTGTCCAGGAGGAAATGCAAGCAGATGTTAGCCTCTCCAAGTGCAAGAGAGCAAAGTCTATTGTCATGCAAAGATTGCTAGATTCCACCAAGGGTGAGTACTCCAAGGTGTTTGATTACCAGCTAGAACTATTGAGGAGGAACCTAGAAAGTACTGTTGTGGTCCACCTAGACCATGACTATGAAGACCTAGTATTCCAGAGATTTTATGTGTGCTTTGATGCTTGTAAGAGAGGTCTCCTTGCTGGTTGTAGGAAAGTCATAGGACTTGATGGTTGCTTCTTCAAAGGAGCAACATGTGGTGAGCTGCTATGTGCCATTGGTAGGGATTCCAACAATCAGATGTACCCAATTGTTTGGGTAGTGGTTGAGAAAGAGACAAATGATTCTTGGGATTGGTTTTGTGTATTGTTGTTCAAAGATGTTCAAATTGGTGATGGTGATGGTTGGGTGATCATATCTGACCAATAGAAGGTATGCATATCCATACCAACTTGTACTTGTAGAATTGTAGTTTGGCTTGGAAACTAGCATCTATTCTTGTAGGGCCTCATTAATGTTATTGCCAATTGGGCACCTAAATGTGAGCACAGAATGTGTGCTAGGCATATTTACGCCAACTGGAAGAAGAATTAGAAGGACAAGAAATTTCAGAAGAGGTTCTGGAGGTGTGCCAAAGCACCTTACATGATGATGTTCAAATTCTACAAAGTTTAATTGGCACAAAAGACACTAGAAGGAGCAAAAGCTATGATGAAGACTAACCCACATCACTGGAGCAGGGTCTAGTTCAAGTTGGACTCCAACTGTGATTCAGTCGACAATAACATGTGTGAGTCTTTCAATAATTGGATCATTTCATCTAGGTTTATACCTATTATTAGCATGATTGAGGTGATTAGATGCAAAGTTATGGTGATGATTCAAGAACAAAGAACTAAGGCTCAAAGATGGCAGGGACAAGTATGCCCAAACATATTCAAGAAATTAAAGTCTTACATAACTGAATCTTGTTTTTGTCATGCTTTGTGGAATGGGAAAGATGGTTATGAAGTTAAACACCATGACAAGAGGTTCACTATTAGTCTAGAGAACAAAACCTGCTCCTGCAGGTATTGGCAACTTTCTGGTTTGCCATGCTATATCTTGCATCTACTACAGTTCAAGGAACATTGATGAATTTATTGCAAAGTGCTATTCAATTGAAGAATTCAACAAGACCTATGAACACTGTCTACAACCTATGGAGGGTTTTACTTCATGGCCCACCTCTGAAAGACCAAAACCAAGAGCTCATGCGTATGTCAAGATGCCAGGAAGGCCAAGGAAGGAGAAGAGAAGGGAACCGAATGAGAAACCCAAGAGCACAAGAGTATCTAGGGTTGGCACCATCATCAGGTGCAGACTTTACAAAGGCATTGGCCACAATAGGGGATCCTGCAGGAAGAGAAGAGGGGAAGCTACTACAAATGCTCCTATGCCACCATTGGATGCAATGGTAATGTGCATTGACACCTTCTTGTGTTTACATAATATAGATGCTATTTTTTTGCTAATGGTACATTGTTCTCAGGTATTATTACCATCAGGAAGCCAGGAGAGTGTGTTGAGGAAGAGGAAGGCAGTGACTGCATCATCAGCTTATAGCCAAAAGAGGATAAGTGGTTCAGGACACCTGCACTCAGAACATACAAGAATAACAATCCAAGATGTAAGTCACAGCACTAACATATTCCCACTTTGATTACAGCACGCACATAACTGGCCATGTCTCCTTTTCCATATTGCAGTCTGGTATGCCTGTTCAGGAGATAATCAAGACATCAGCTAAGGCCAATGTGATAACAACCAAAGGGGGGTCAGCCACTATAAACCTTCAGGCTCATGTTCCAGGCTCACATGCTAGCTCCACAGTAAACATGAATCTGAACTCAGGGTCTGCAAGAGCTCATGTCAAAGCACAGGAATCTTCATGCAAGGCCAAGAAGCAAGTCTTGACTAGGGGCAAGAAACAGATGCCTTCTAAGTGATTGTAACGTGCCAGACTTGACTAAGGGTTGTAATGTGATAGACTTATGCATGTATTTTGCCAGACTTTGTAGAAGTTGAATGTAATGTGCCAGACTTGAGGATACTTTTCACAGACCTGAGTATTTATGAAAGCACTTTAATGAATTGTGATGTCCTTCTAATCTGTCAATCTGTGATCAATTTACTTACTAGTCTGAGGGATTAGAATGGAAATAAGAGCCAAACAGCCAATCTGCAGGTAATTGTGGTGTTGAGTGTATGCATGAACAAGTTGGTCTTACCAGATGCATAGATTGTTAGGCGAGTTGATTCCTGGCCAACAATTTGTATGATACTCTCATGGTTATTTTGTTATCTTTTCTCTATTGTTACTAGTAATGATTTTCAATTATGTATGGTTTGTCAAATCTTTTTTGATTGTTGACTCAGCCACTGAAAGGTCAAACACCACTTTCAGGTTTGATATTGGTCGTTTGTTTACTTTATATTGCTCCCTATGGATTGTAATGAGTTGAACTACCACAGGCATGATATTACCAGATGCATAGATCTGTGAAGCTTGATCTAACCAAATTTGACCCCAAATTTCCTGAACTTGTTGTATTCTCATAAACTATATCAATTGATACAACTTAACCATCCTGGTCTTGTTCTACTAGTACTTTTGCATATACCATTACCATTTTCATTCTCATTAATCAACCAAACATAACAACTGTCATACTTCACAACATGTTCCTTTCTTTCACATACTTGACAACACATGGTTACACAAACATGGTAGTTATCAATTAAAACCAGAAATCTTAGTTACTAGTTACACAAGAGAGCAACTACAAGCAAAACACATGACACCACTACAGCAAAACACCATCTTCTTTCTTTCTTACACTTCACAACTCTAGTTTTCTTTTCATCCAGTGCTGTACCCTTCGCAATCAAAATTCCTCTCAGAGTAGCCACTTCTGATTTATGCGCATCCATCATACCCTCCAGTTTAGCCCTTGAATCAGCTTCAGAAGCTCTCAAAGCATTGTTCTGCCTCCTTAGAGACCTCACAGTGTCTCGCAAATCCAGCATAACCTCCTTCACAAAGGGAGCTGTCTCTTTGTCTGCCCAAACCCAAAAATTGCAACCTCCAGCCTACCAAATTGACCACAATACAAAACAATTGCAGTGAAGAAAACCAATTCAACGAATCAAATAACAATTTATAGCATCACATTACTCACCCACACCCCCATAAAAGTCATGTACCTCCTTCCTGGGTTTGAATCACTCCACGAAATCCACCGTGCGGCCTTCCGTCCGCAGTGGCACATCACTACGGGCGAATACTCCAACGGGCGCTCGCGGTACGGTATGGGTGACGACGAGACCCCTTCTCGCCACCAACCCGGTCTACAGCCAACGAAGACTCCGACTGCCCACTGCTTCGTGAGCCAGACATCCCCGTCGACACAATCGGTTCTACCGCCACGAGTGGAAGCCACCTAGGGATTTCGGAGAGGGTCACCGTGGAGTGGTCCTCGCGCGCCACCGCGGGGTCACCGCCGAGTTGTCGTCGCGTGCCGCTGCGGGGTCGCCGCCGAGGGGTCGTCGCTGCTAGGGTTCTACGATTTGGGAGCTCTTCGTTTTTTTGGCGTGGCAATGCGATGCGCAAGTGACACAGTGTTTTAAGTGGGCGCTGACGCGGCGAAACCGCCCAACGTGGATGCCAGCGTGGCCCAAAACTAGCTGTTTTCGGCCCGAGGGGACCGGTTGACATGGTATTGTGAGTTCGAGGGTGTAAACCAAACGGTTTTGGAGTTTAGGGGGGATTTTGGACTCTCTGCAAAGTTCAGAGGTGTAATATGGACTTTTTCCCCAAAAAAAATCCATACATGCTACAAATAAGAAGGGGATAAATTTGCAAAGTTATACAATTACTTATTATACTTGAAATAGAATACTTTAAATATAAGTATGCGATGTTCAATAATTCATCATCCTAGGGTGCTATTTCAAATGAATGACATAGTTGCAGTAAATATGCATGCTTGGTAGAAATGACCGTTAGGGGTAATAAAATTTGCTTTAAAATGTAAAGCCATTGGTACAAATGATACTAGAAAAATAAAAGATATTTTAATGTAACTAAGCTAGCCCGTCAGATCAAGATCAATGGATATATTCTGCTTGAATTGCTTCGATGGAAATCTCTATAAAATCTAATATTAACAAAAACAAAGGAAGTTTTGTCTCCTTGAGGAAGCCAGTGAGGCAACCACAAGAACTCACATGCTACATGTCCAAGTTAGAACATGCAGTGCATTTACACATATAGAGGTCCTTTAATTTCCAGGTTTCATAAATTCTTTGTGTGTAGTAGGGTGATTCAATGACGCTACTCTTGTTTGTGGTATTACAAATTCCGGAACTTAGAGCTGTGTACCTCATCTGTTCCTTTGTAATTCCTTATTATGGTAATACACCGTAATTTTCTACTAGAAGAACAAGATACGTTGTCCATCGTTCGTGAAACTTATGCTAAGCGCATCAGAGAGATCAATGGATATATTTCGCATGAGTTGCACCAACATTAGTGGAAATCTTTAGGAAACACAACACAAAATGAGCAGTAGGATACCGAGCTACTAGGTGGACGTACTAGTTCTCAGCATAGTAGGGGGGTGGCCAGCTTACCTTGGTGGTGCTTGGGAGGCGCTCGGTTGAGGAGGCGCGCCGGGCTCGAGGAGGAGGCGACGCGTGCTCGGGGAGGGGAGGAGGCGGGCACGGGGAGGAGGCACGTCGGGCTCGGGGGAGGAGGGGCACCAGGTTCAGGGAGGCAGCGGCTCATGCTCGGGGAGGAGGTGGCGGGCTCAGGGGAGGAGGCGCGCCGGGCTCGAGAAGGAGGCAGCATCGAGGACAGCGGCGACAGGCTTGGGGGAGGAACTTAATCGTTTGAATGGGGGCACGGGCAAACCCTAGAGCCCGAATATAAATAGGGTTGGACATCACTGTGATAAATGCACATCACAGACGGTTCCAATAAATAACAGTCTGTGATAGCTGATGTATCACAAACGGCTTGTAGATGAAACCGTCTGTGATAGTTGATGTATCACAGGCGGTTTGTGGATGAAACCATCTGCGATAGCTAATGTATCACAGACGGTTTGTCCTAAGGAACCGTTTGTGATATTCTTTTGTAGACCGTGATATATGTACAAAAGTAAGGAGTTATATATGACATTTATCGGTATTACACGAATGTAGACCGTGATAATATACATTCTCATATACATAAATGCAAATTCATGTATGACACATTCTCATATACATAAATGCAAATTCAGAACATATGACACATAAACATTTCATTCATTATTCAACTTGCTTATTTCCTTTAAAAATTAGCCCTTTATGATGATCGACGCGTATGTAGCTAGTTTCGGCGCGTTGTTCTTCCTCGACCCTTATGCCGTTTCCGAAAGGAGGCAACTCATCAAATTGATTGTATCCTTCCTCGTCCATTACATTCTCAACTCTGACAATCCTCATTTTTTCATCAAGAACTACGTGTCGCTTCTTATTTGCCTGGTCGGTTAGAAGACTTGTACAACTTGGTTAGCGAGTACGAATGGTTCGTCTTTGTATCTGACACGTTCAAGGTCTGCGGTAGTGATGTCGTACTTGTCGACCTTCACCTGTGGGAGATGGACCCAACGACACCGAAACAGGGGAATCTTGACAAGCACGTAGTCGAGCTGCCAAATCTCCTCTATAAGCCCATAGTAGGAGCTCCTCAACCCATTGGTACTGAACGCATCTATATGGACACTGCTGTTCTGGTTAGTGCTATTTATATCCTGAGCCTATGTATAGAATATGTACCCATTTATGTCGTATCTTTGCCATGTCACAACTGTAAATGTTGGCCCTTTTGCCAACCATGTCAGCATATCACTTGATGAGCTCCTAGCAAGTCACTCCTTCAACCATTGGTTGAACCAACTATTGTGCTGTCTCATGATCCAAACATCCGGTCGCTCTGGATTCTGTTGCCGAAGCACGTCCTTAAGCTGGTCAATATACGGGGACAATTCAGTTATGTGTTGCAAGACTGTGAAATGGGCTTGAGCATACACATCCATATCTGAAGTGATTACTTTCCTTCTGATGGTCTCGATACCCTCGGGCCCCCCTCATGGTGAGATTGAGGCACACCTATCGGTTTGACCTGAGTTATGTAATCGACGCAGAACTCAATGACCTCTTCGGTTGCATAACCTTTGACGATGCTGCCCTCCGACCGAGATCGATTCCATACATAGGACTTGAGAATTCCAATGGACCTCTCGAACGGGTACATGCTACGTAGAACACGGGCCCGTACATCTTTATCTACCTTACAATGTGAACAACGAGATGGACCATGATATCGAAAAACGACGGAGGGAAATACACTCAAGATGACATAGAGTCGTCACCACCTCGTCCTGTAGAGCATCTAGTTCTTCGGGATCGATGACCTTCTGAGCAATTGTATTAAAGAAATAACATAGCTTCATGATTGTCTCTCAGATCTAGATCAATAAAATACTTCTAATTGTAATAGAGAGTATCTGTGTCATCAGCACATGACAATCATGAGATTTCATGCCAATTAACTTCAAATCTTTCATCGAAACAAGTTTCTTCATGTTGGCGGAGTAACCGGACGAAACTTTCACACCATGCAAGCACTGGCACAGTTTAGTTCTCTCGGCCTTGGACAGAGTATAACAAGCAGGGGAAGGTACATCTGTCTTTTATCAGTCTTTGTCGGTGCTAACTCAAGTTTGATGTCCATATCAACCAAGTTAAGCCGTGTATTGACATCATCCTTTGTTTTGCCACGAATGTTCAGTAAGAGACCAATCAAGCTATCACATACCTTATTCTCTACGTGCATGACGTCGATGCAGTGGAGAACTTCTAGTTGCTCCTAATAATGTAAGTCCCAAAATATTGATCTCTTATTCTAGATGTTCTTCTCACGGGTCCTCGATTTACGTGCCTTTCCGAGCACAACATCTAAATCCTTAACCATACTGTAGACCTCTTTTCCGCTTAAATGCATTAGAGCTGAACTATCCTCCTTCTCTCCATCGAATTGTTTCTTCATCCTGCGGTATGGGTGAGCCATTCGAAGGAACATACGGTGATGTATGTACATGGTTTTACGCGAGTGCTTCAGCCACACACTCTCGGTATCATCTAAACAGTGAGTACATGCTTTTGCCTCTTTTGACTCTGGTCCGATAGGTTAGCAATGATAGGATAATCATTTATGGTGCAGAACAACAAGGAGCGTAAAGTGAAGTTCTCTCGTTTGTACGTATTCCATACATGTACCCCTTCGATCCACAATATTTTTAGATCTTCACTTCCATCAATGGTGCTAGGTACACATCAGTACCATTTCCAGGTTGCTTCAGCCCTTGGATAAGTATCGACAATAAAATATACTTTCGCTTCATACACAACTAAGGAGGAATGTTACAGATACAGAGAGTCACGGGCCAAGTGCTATGTCAGCTGCTCATGTTACCAAAAGGATTCATTCCATATGTACTCAATCCAAAGCTTATATTCCTCGGTTCCACACTGAAGTCTGCAAACCTCCTATCGATGTTTCTCCACTGGACGGAATCAGCAGAGTATCTTAGCTTTCTATCCTTCTTACGCTCCTTCGAATGCCAACGCAGCAGTTTTGCCTTCTTTGGGTTCGCAAAAAACCGCTTCAAACGGGGAATTACTGGAAGATACCACGCCACCTTAGCAGGATGTCTTTTCTTTACCTTAATTCCCTCGCTGTCATCTGATTGATTCTTACTCTTGTATCGGGATGCGCTACACATCGGACACACATGAATGTTTGCATACTCTTTACAGTATAGGATACAGTCGTTTGGACATGCATGTATTCTTTCTACTTCCATTCCCAATAGATAAAGAACCTTCTTGGCTTTGTAGGTGTTTTAGGCAACTCGTTTTCCTCCGGAAGCATGTCCACTAAGAGACCTAACAACGCCGTGAATATCTTGTTGGACCAACCGTTGCTTGCCTTCAATTTTAGTAGTTCAAGCACGGATGACAACCTTGTGTACTTCGACTTGCAGCACGTGAACAAAGGTTTCTCCAAGTCCTCCATCAAGCCCCAGAATTTAATATACTCTCTCATCATAGTTCCCTTCTACATCGCGAAGCATCTGATCCAGATTATCATCGTTCAACCTATCCGAATCGGAACCACAATCGATATCATCCGGCGGCATATCGTTGACTTTGTCGGCGATGTTATTATTACTACCTTCCTGTATAATCTGATCTTCATTGTGATTGGTCCAACGTGTATACCCTGTTTTGAAACCCCTTTGAATCAAGTGTGCTTCGATCTGCTCTCAGTTCTTAAAAATCTTCAGATTCTCGCAGTCAATGCATGGACAATATATATATATTTCACCCCCTTATTCAACATATCCTCCTCATCAGCTCATGTAAAAGCAGACACACCATTAATGTACTCTTCACTCACACGGTTCTCGGCAGACATCCACTTCAAATCCAACTACGCTATACATATAACAATTTAGTGTTAAATATTGAATTAATTAATTAGTAAACTATATATATATATATATATATATATATATATATATATATATATATATATGATCTAAAGTAGCTATATGTAGCAAGAATTAATTAAATTGAATTAAGTAGAAATAGACTATGAATTGGCTAAACCCTAAACCCTAGACCATGTTAGATGTAAATAATGTTCTCTCTATATCAAGCTAGATCTAAATCATCTTCAATTCTCCCTTTACCAAGCTAGATCTAGAATATAATGCAGTTAGGAATAAATTACTAACAATAGATAGTTAAGAACAACTGGATCTACAACCACTCTTCCTTTAAAAGAGTGAACTAATAGAGAAGGTGTTTGGATTAGGATAGTGAGCTAATAAGAAAAATTCCTTTAAAAGAATGTAAGAATAGAGAAGGTGTTTGGATTAGGACAGTGAGCTAATACCATGCTAGATGTAAATAATCTTTCCACCTCCTCCGCGGTCTCCTTTCACCAGATGGCCTCAAAGCCCCACCTCCTCAAAGCAGCAGCCTGTGAGAACAGATCTGGAATTTAAGATAGATCTGTGAGGGTCAGGTCTGCAATAAGTTAAATTATCACAGACGATTTTTAATACAAACCATCTGTGATGAGTTAATTATCACAGACGGGAAGTATCACAGATAGTTTTAATAAAAAAATCATCTGTGATATTTAGTAATATCACAGACGGTTCTTATTCAGAATCATTTGTGATACTTCACAGACGGTTTTCAATATGAACTGTCTGTGATATTACCTCTTCATAGACGGTTTTTAGCGCAGCCAGTAACACAGACGGTCGCTAAACCAAAACCGTCTGTGATTGTATTTAATACTTACGGTTTTGGGCAACCGTCTATGATGAGGCGTCCAGTATTAGCCTTTTTGTAGTAGTGCATATTCCTCATCATTCCTCCACCCAACTCCCTCTCTCGTCCTCCTCTAGCGAGTCAAAGCTTTAGCAAGCCAACGACGACCAGAGATCACCACCAGAGACGAACTCCTTTCCTGAGGGGGCATCGAGGTGATGCGCTAGCGGAGTCGAGGGTACCGAATTTGTACAAATCGTAGGGATCCGATGGAGGGCCGGTGACAAGTCATGGAGTTGGCCTTGGCCCCACCTAGATCTGGGCTTTATCGGTGACGATGCTCGAAGCTAACCGTCTTCAACCCCTCCGGCAATCTCAGTCATCAAATCTATGGGCACGGCCTCCGCCTCCGGTATGCTTTTCTTGTAGACATTTTCTCGAATGGTTGCAGAGTTGTTTATTGATTGTTGTATAAACTGTTGTACTTTGTTGCAATGTGGTTTCTTAAATGTTGCCACAAGATGCATTTGTTGCAATTGCGTTGTTGATTTGTTGCGTAAGAGTAAATTTTTTGTAATACCCCGGCTTATCAGAGCCCAAGATATCACCTACATCTACCAACATCTCTAGATCATAAATAATATTCAAGTACTACAGGCATCTAGAAATCATGAATAACTTTTAACCATAATGTAATCATAAATTTCAGCAAGCTTCCCAATCCTAATTCAAAAGAAATATAGTTCTAAAACCTCATTTTTAAACTTCAATATAAGCAAATCATCAACTAGCAACAATATCCATCCAGAATAAGTAAAGGGACCACAATTTAACCAATTATTACAAGTTCAAAGTGAATCATTCATGAAATGGAGTGAAGTGCTACACAAAAGTGATAATGCCATGATCTATTTCCATCCCAATGTATGCTGACGTCAATGATCACCTGAAACATCAAATAAATAAGTGTGAATCCAAGACTCAGCAAGTACAAGTAAGAATAGCCATACACAAGCATCAATTCATCAACAATACGTTCTCCTTATAAAACAATTCGTTTTTCATGAGTGCAATGCAATGCAAATCATGCTCATGCCACATCTTCTCTTTTGCATATACCGGTATAGCAGAGTGTTACACCCGTCGGTGTTCACTCATACCCGCATTATCAAATGTGGGGACCTATTGCCCATCTTTTTTAGATGGGGACCCATTGCCCATATCTTAACAATGGGGATCTCAATTAATTTTGACGTTTTTGTCTACTCGACCATGCTAGCTATGGTTGCGTCCTACAATCGATATGGCTCTAATACCACCTCTGTCGGGACCTCGAGTAAGCAACCCCAGGACTCTCTGTGTATACTGAACTAGTCCCATGATCAGTAGCTAGCTCACACAGTTGCAACATAGATGAAATCATATCTATTCAACAAAATTAACAATGAAGCAGTCAAATTAATATTACTTAACAGCAAAAGGACCTTACGGTCAAGGTTTATAGAGTTTGCCATGCAGGGCTAAAGACAACCAAGTACAACTTGCAGCGGAGAACAAAACAACTCATGGGGCCACCCGACATGCTCACAGGCAATAGAGTGGAGGACGCGGCCTAGTCCTCATGATCTTCGAAGTACTCCACGTAGTACTCCGTGCTTTCTGGTTCTTCTTCGACGACTGATCAACAAAGGGTGTATAGCTGTGAGTACATAAAGTACCCAGCAACTCGTAGGGAACAGTATGCGCGTAGTATTCATACAAGGCTTAACAAGGATGGCTTTATGTCTAATTTTGCGAAAAGCAGTATTGACAGTAATTACAGTAAGTAGACCGTAAAGCACAATTGCAAGATTAATACATAGGTAATCAAGTTCTTTGAAACAACTCGTGAACACCCTGTTCACTTCCCAACCAACGACCACGACTAGATCGCTTCCCATGACCAGTTCGCAGCTCGCGACCAGAACAACTACTCGAAAACATCCACGACCATATTTTTTAGAAAATGTACCCCTCGTGTGAAATCACCAGGCATTGTCCATAACCGGGGACACGGCTATTCTAATAGTTTTATACTCTGCAGATGTTGTACAGCTTGACCCACAAGAGACAATCATCTTATACTGTCCGCCCACACACTTCCGAGGTGTGCGACTAAGAGATTATCACAAGGTCTTTACAAAACTCTGTTTTGTCTCGGTTCTGCTCGCTAAGGATTCACCTTCCCGGCCCCCTCTTACACCACTTATCAACCCAAACAGAACCGACTCAAAACATTGCTAATTAGTTAGCCAGGTCCACCCCATCCTGGACATGTGGTTGCACGGTATGGCCCAGATCAATGACGCACAAAGTTAGGTCCTTAGAGACTACTCAGGCGAAACATCCTCATCCTAATGTGCTTCCCGCACCCTCTTTACTACACGATCATTCACCTGAGTAAGAAATCATTTTCGGTTCAACCTGACCAAATGGTAACCCTTGCTATGGCACAACAAATTTTATCAACAGTGGTTTCGCCACAATTCCATATATCATTAAGTCAAATTTATCATCAGAATCATGTGATCGAGAGACCAACGCATGACTAAGAATAATACGCACCCGGGTTGGTATTATAATAATATCCAACTAAGATTACCCAACCTATGGTGTCTAAGGATACATATCAGCATGTCGTTCACAATTATTCAAGGAGTCATACTACCAAGTAGGTGTTTAACTATTCCAAAAATCATTTTTATACAACTAGCCATGCATGTTGATACAAAACAATATAATTTTATAAACTGGGTGCGACATGATCAAAGGTTTACGGCTTGCCTTCATTGAAGAGTTGAGATGTTTCGGTCGTCGGGTCCAAGAACTCTTCTGAAACGCTAGAATCTATACGTGCGAAAAGAGCCAAATAAATAAAACAACTCTAAATAAAATAAAAAAAGATTGCCAAACTAGAACCAAAAGGATGGTACTGAATTAAGGAGTTAGAGATTTGAATCACTCGAATCGGAGCTCAAACGAAGGAGAACGAGCCCTCAGAAAGGAGGTTCAACTGGTTGGAAGACTTCGACTACCTGGTCAAAAGAAGTTCGACTACTTGGTCGAAAGAAGAAAGAAGGATTCGACTACTCGACGTGGTCGAAAGAAGGAAAGATTCGACTACTCAACATGGTCGAAAGAACACGAGAGAAAACAGGGGATGAGAGACTCACCACGACCGAGAGAGAGATTGTAGGAGGAGGCTGGTGGAGGATGGCGAACGGTGCTCCGGCGAACTCTTCGGCGGCGAGGAGGTTGAAGACGGCGCGGATTCCAGTGAACTCTTTGGTGGTGAAACTAGAAGCACGGCGAAACGGGGGCGAGAGCGAGAGAAGGGTAGAGTTGAGGGAAAAACAAGAGGAGGCAAAAGGCTCCCTAGTGCTCCATTTATAGAGGAATGAAGGGGGAGGGACCGGGTGTCAAGATGGAGTGGCGGGATTCGCAACGACGCGGCGAAGACAACACCATTTAATGCGCAGACGGCAGTTTAATGCACACGGTGTTGCGTAAACAACAACATTTAATGCGCACGGCACTGTGGCATGGTTATTAAGGCTTCCTCAAGGCGTTGCCTAGGCGACAAGGCATTGGCGAGGGGCAAGGTGTCGGCTCGCCTTGCGTGCGCGTGTATGGCGTCCGCCTCAGCGTTAAGGCATCCGTAAGGCACCTCCAAGGCGGGCGATGGCGGCGGGAAGGCTCAAGGCAACGCCTTGTAAAGGAGGAGCACGCGATAAAAGGCAGCTGAACCCTAGCCAGCGCCTAAACCAGAGAAAGAGAAGGGGGGAAAGAGGAGAGGGCGAAGAGCCGAACCTCGAAGCTGGAACCTGCGGCGGCGGCGCCTCCATCTCGCTGCTCCCGTCTCGGCGAGCATCCTCCGGTCCTCCTTGTCTCGGGCCTCTCGGCGTTGCTTCCATCTCGCCGCTGCTGTCTCGGTGTCGCCCTCTCCCCGTCGTCCAGCAAGGCAGCAAGGTACACCCTTCTCTCCCCTGGTACCTCTGTTTCGCTCTGCTCTCCCTCCTCTTGGCCTCCCCTCCCTCCCTTCTCCCGGCGACGACCCGGACTCCCCCTCCCAGTCCTCCCTCCCGGTGGACCCAGTCTTCTCCGCCGCATCGTCCCTCGGACATATGGAAGGGAGGCGCGCCGGATCGGGAGAAGGCCAGGAGGAGGGGAGGCCGGATGCGAGGAGCTGCGCGGAGAAGGCCGGTCCACGGGAGGGAGGGGGAGGCCGGGATGCGGCGGAGAAGGCCGGTTCCGCCGGGAGGGAGGGGAGAAGGCCGGGACCGTCGGGTCGCCTCGCGCCCTCGCCGGCTCTGCTGTCTCTCTCGCATGAACTGCGCTAAATGATTGAACCAGCAAGCTCCCATTGCTTTATAGAGCTCTCGGTCTCTCTGGCTCTCTGCTACTGTGCGCTACTGATTGAATGCTCTCTGCTACTGTGCCACTTATTGAATGATTGAAGCATTACTAACTGATTGAATGATTGAAGCATTGCTTTACTTCTCTGTAATGCAGTAGCCAAAAAAAATGGAATACAATCAACAAGGTATGTCACTCAATCCGTATTTAATCAATTAATTGGAATACAATTTGTATCTGTTACATTTATAACAATCTATATATTGAAACTTGCAAGGGGGGATGGATGCTACATGAGAGAAGAGCAATTGGAAAGGGGGGATGTGTGCTATATGAGCTCAAGAATTGGCAACAACAAGGTACATGTGCTGCTAAAATGTTCATTGTATTCGCTGCCTTAGCGCCTTAGGACGAGAGTAAGGTGTCGTCTCGCCTTACGCCTTACCGCTTAAAAGGTGTGAGAGGGTGGGTCACCTCGTCTCGTCTTACCGCCTTAATAACCATGCGCTACAGAAAAAGAGAGAGGGAAAGACACACCGAGGCAAGGGTGGTCGAAAACGAGAGAGTGGTCGAAACCAAGAGGGTGATCGAAACCAAGAGACCGGTCGACACCAAAAGGCTGGTCGTAACCGAAAGAATGGAGCAGCGGGATTCGTAGGGAAAGGGTGGGCTGATGGAAATTGAAACGAACAGAGAAAGGAATTTAAATACCGGAGAACTTCAATAAACTTAAAATAAACCTAAATGAATTAGTTGAAATCTGATTAACTCATATTGAATTGCTTTAAATTTCTAAAATCTCCAACTTAAGTTTTAGCAATGTAGCAAAACCAAATGATCGGCAAAACCAAATGATTGTTTTTATTTTATTTTATTTTTAAAAAAACTCAAAAACTCCTTAAAGTTTGAGATGTTACGACCTAAGCCTTGACCCCGGCATGCTCGCTGCAGAGGCCGAGGTGCGGCAGGAGGCGTGCTCGCGCGGCCTCAGCAGCCACCGTCGAGGTTGCGGCAGCGCCCTCTGTGGCCACGGAGGAGCGGCCATCAGCAGCTGGCTAAGAAGCCGGCGAAGGCACCGAGCCGATGCTGGTGGAAGACGTGGCAGCGCCCCGCGTGGACGACGGCGTAGCTGGGTCTGCTTGGATTCATGCAATGCAACGGCGCGTCTTCAACGCATGGATAGGATCACCCTGGCCAGTTCCTTCAGCCAGGGCATGCGTAGAAGTTTCCGTACGTATCATCAATGTACTCATCTGTAAAATTTCGACGGAAACATGGTTGTGTTATCCACTTACCCCTGATAATTAACTACTGCCTTTTCCTATTACCGCCTCAATATAAATCCAAAACTCAAAACTCAACATACGCACAAACATCTACGAAAAAGTTAATGTCATTAGACTATACATACATCTATAAAAAGTATACTATAGCTACTCATCCACTTTGTCAACATTAAATAAGATGTATATGAGTCTATGACAGAAATATTGCAATAGATACACATTTGATTTTTGCAATGGACTGTACTGTGGAACAACACTGTCTAAGAACAGAGACTTAGGTCATGTACAATGAGCTTATATCAGCTATCTATAGTCTCTACAACATAGGATTTAAGCTGATATGAATGAAAGAGAATAAAGAGAGATAAATATATTGTCTACAATCGTCAATTGTATCACCAGAACCAAGGATAAAATATTTTAGATCCATAAAAGCATTAAAAGATTATATCATCTATAAAAAAAAGTGAAAAGACAACCCATTGTATGAGTATTGTCTATAGATAACATAAAGAGTTACTATAGACAGCAGTTGTCTGTACCATTATACATACCCTTATATTGTGGGGCGAAAGGAGTAATAATCACGTTATTTTATAGTTTGATCCAAACTCAATTGCATGGATAGATCTACAAGGGTGGTAAAAGAAAGAGGGAAATAGCTATTTAGATTGGCACCAAATCAAATTCTATTTATCAGCGTAGTGTCCAATAGCAAGAGGAAATATATTTTGAACCAAAACATGTGGAAACTTCACCAAAACGAATGTTATACAGCAATTGGTTATTATTTGTATCCGGCATAACTAAGTAGGAAACCTCATAACGTGAATGAGCAGCACAAACTTGAGTTTTGGCTCGTCAAATCCTACTCAGTGCACAAGAACGTTTTCGTCAGGGCATAGAGGTGAAATTGGAGCTGCAGCCAAATTTGTTTTCACTTCGGCTGCTGGGGGAAAAAATCTTGGAAATGTGATTAGGTGGCAATTTTATTCCCAGGAGTTCCATAAGACATACTACAAGTATACAACAATGGAGAACTGCAGTTTATAAAACTGCATGGCATGCTGGAACAGAAGCGGCGACATTTTTTGATAGCCATCAGTTCATCACAACTGAACTCAATCCAGGTATGAGAAACTGCATGAAAAGGTGCAAACAAGAACATGAATTTACTCATAACTAGGGATCTTAAATGGAAGGGCAAAACTCTGCAAAAACTCATACATCATCTGAAGCTACATGATTACTGATCTTTCTCAAATCAGAATATAGTTGTTGAGTAACTTTGAGAGTTCACTACCTCATATAAAGGCAGCAAGCCACCTCATCTCTGAACCATTTCCATTTGACAAATAATAAATCTTTTTCCATTTCTCTTCTGAAAAACTCTCGCGTCGAATAATCTTTTGCCTGGCCAACAAACAGATCACAATGTTCATTGCATGAATTAAGTTACAAAGGGAGCTTTTAATGTGTAAGCATATGCAAATGCCAGCCATGACAGAAAATCCCAATGCCATCACTAGACAAAACTATGAAGTTTTTTGAAATAAGTACCTCATATAATAGTGGCACACAGTCTCAGCTTCGTCTAAGGTGTACCGTGGAAACATCACACGGGTGTTAGATGGAACATCTGGGAGCTCCTGCCGTAGTTTGCCAACTGCGGTTGAATGTGAAAAGGCTCCTACCATCATATCATTATGAATCATTGACCTATACGCATCGACCTGTTGAGGTAAGCAATAATTGAAATGTCAAGTAGATTATATCCATACCAGTGTAACAGCATGAATTGGACCAAGCTAATCGTATAGTTCTCACCATTTTAGACAGAAGACCTAAAAATATAATGAGACTACATTTCACATAATGCATGTAGGTTTTATAAACAGTCGATGAAATAACATATTTATCAAATAAAACTTGCTATGATGAGTTGTAAACTATGTACAAAGAACTAGTTAGTTACTTACAAAGCACTATAAATGCCATACAATGAGAAACATAATATTTTAATTCGGTTTCTAAGATTAGAACCATGAACACACTTACACACCATTCATAAATTCCTAGTATACCATAACCATGTATTCCAGATCACCAAAATCCACTCCCACAAACCACATCATGGCTATATTAGCAAACAGAACAGAGCGCTATAAAGGCTGTAAGAGATAAGAAAATGAACACCCAGAAAGGGGGAATAGCCTTTACAGTTTTTATGGCATCCCAACCGAAAAAGCTATAACGTAAGCAGAAAGGAGATGCAAATGTTTGCTACTTTCAAAAGGAGAAAATTAAAGCCAGTAAAGAATGTAATGCTTAAACAAGATGTAAGCAGCTCGGTGCAACAAACCGTTGTAAGCTCTTTCGCATGGATTGATCGACAAGATCTAACAGTTACAGGTTCCTGGAACTCACTGAATGTAAACCAGCTATTGTACTGCAAAAAAAGATATTTTATTGGGTTTGATCATTACTAGGTGTATATAACCATCAAATATGAAAGTCGCTGAAGGCATGCCCTCAACACTCCAACCATACCTGATCAATAGCAAACAATACAGGCACATCTTTAACAAGTGACAGCTCCTTCCTTAAACGAACTACAACACCAACTGAAGCATGTGAGTGGGTTATCCCAGTTTGAATGAGATCATACAATGTGGACCCTTCAGGCATTTCCACTGTGTCAGCCCCTTTCATCATTCCAACACCAGCACCTTCTCCCAGGGGAATAGGCTCAAATATTTGACATGGTAACTGCTGTAAACGGTTTTCGTTGTACTTCAAAAAATCCTGAAGCGACACATAGAAACAGATAATGAGGAATTGCTGTTCCAGCCAGCAAGCTATAGTAGCAATTTCCTAGCTATAGATCCTACGTGAATGATCATCAACAATAAATTTTGTTGTCACATAAATACAAAATTTACACTGTAGTGATTTCCCCCCTTCCAGCATTGCAAGTATAGACATTAGAGAATTCATGGATCCAAGGGTGATAAGGGAAACATGTACAAAACCAAATGGAACAAGCATAACTGAGATTTGAGAAATCCATTATGCAGTATGAATTGACAATAGATGCCATTCATATTAAGTTTTTACAAAGAATAGCATGATTAAGACATATTTAAAAATAATATCAAAATGCGAGTATACTACAACTCTACCAGTTCCAAATTACAAGAAAAGGTTGGTTGCTAATCAATGTGCCCTGACCATCGACCAACGCAAGGTGTTCTCAAATTTATTTTTGCATTAAATGGTTAAAACATTATGAATGGCGAACCAACATCAAGCTAGCAAAAATATTGGGGTGCTCATACAGAACAGATGAAACAAAAAAAAAGCGTAACAGAACGTAATGATAGTGCATTCTATGCACATTCGTAAATATTGAGGAAAAAAGGGGAATATAGACATCATATAGTGATTAGCACCTGCAAGATCTTTGCAGCCTGTAGTGGGGTATCAAAAAGATCATTGTAGGTGTTTCTATAAAAGAATCCTCCATGAGTCCAATCCTTCCCTTGTGGAACATAGAATACCAGCCATCCTTCAGTACGTGCCCAGTGGACAAGCATTGCAACTGCAATGCTTTTACCACAACTCCGGGGGCCATCCAAGACAATTTGTCTTTTTGTCTCTGAAGACAGATAAGGTAGCAAAGATGACTGCGAGCTGTTCATTAACCAATAACCCAAGATATAATGTTACAACGCATATATGCCTACACAATTATTTAGTACTGGATATGTCTTGATAATGATAATGTGCTCAGTAGAAACACCGATGAAAATCAAACAAGTTTACCCTTGCAACATATGAAATTTAAATAATAGACAATATGCTATACTTTCAAACACATCATTTTTTATCTGCATGCCTCTAGACATTAGCCGCCAGAGTGTGCAAGGCTATACTACTAGTAGAGTCTTTGGTCCCATTTCAAATGGTATCAGCTGGCCAAATGCCGTAAAGGCATATCCTAAATCTGCCTTTGGCACCAATATCAAATGAGAGCTTATTTCAGGAAAGATCTAACAAAGCATAAAAGGGCACTAATTGCCTTTTGTGAATGGTCTTGCTGGGTGAAAAATCATCCAACTTCTAGAATTAAGTAATCTAATTCAGAATCTTTTTTTTTGCTTCTCTGATAGCACATGTTATGAGTGAAAAAAAATTGAATTGACCATGATAATAAAAATTATCTTAATTTCCAATGTCAACTTCCGCAGAGGTTGAGGAACCACATAGTCAATTAGGAGTATGTCAGTTCATTAACACAACTGAGTGTTCTAACAATAGCTAGCACATCACTACAATCTTAATAACCGGGAACAACATCCAAGATGCAAAAGTATCAACACACCTTTGCGCTTGGCTGTAATGGCCGGATCAACAATCCTCCGGAAATTATCCCGGAGGTCTAGGAAGCTCTCCCTCACCATCACAGCACACCGTCTCGTCTCATGAAACTCCTTCATCATCCCTGCTGGCAATCCCTCTGGTAATATGGCCTTCCATTCATCCAAACTGAAACAAGGCCATAAAAGCAGCAATCAATACCCCAAAATGATCTCAAGTAGCACCAGAAAACTCGATCATCATAAAATTTAATTTCCTAAACCATTATTCAAAATGACCTCGCTAAGTTTGTGACTATGGCAACAATCTTTAAACTCGATAAAATCAAGGGAGAATCTAAACGACAGCAAAACCCATACCTCACCATTTGATTAGCGATGAAGCAAACAGAAAAAAAAAAGCCATACAGAAATACTTGCATACATCATCACAACTAGGGATGCAAAGGGGCCGGTCCGGGCCAGCTCACTACCTGGCCCCCATGGCCCGTGAGACAATTTTAGGATCGAGAGTTGGCCCGAACCTCTATTCAGTGGGAATAGGTCCAAACCACTGGGTCATGTGGATCGGCCCATTTGGATAGTGACTGTGCAGCCTAGGAGATGCCCTGCTTGGATATTTTGCAACTAGTCAGCCCAGGAGATGCCCTGCATGGGTTTCCTGAAGCATTGGGATTACTGAATCTACAGAGTATTGACATGCGCTGCTGCGCCCCGCGTGGGCGTCGACAACATCTGCGGGGGAAGGAGGCTGAGCTGCACGTGGCCCATCGACACGATGCCGATCTGGAGGAGCGCCAGTGACCAGAGGACACTGAGAGCAAGGCGTTGCACGGCTTCGTGCGCAGCAACAAGGCCATCGATGCCGGCCTTTACATGCCACCCTTGACCACCTCCTCCGCGACAGACCCAGCAATGATACGACATGCCATGGCCTTGACAGCTTGACTGCATCGAAGCGCACCTCCACATGCTCCTCAGCGGGCTCGACACTGTTGCCAAGCACCTCCGGGGGGCGCCCTCGCAGCCGAAACACCAACAGCCATGGGCAGCCACATCCTACATGCGCCCTGCTGGCCTCGATGTTGTTGCCGCGCACATCATCTAGGCAGCAGGATCTTTTGCCCCCATTGTTGATCCACTGGTCCTCGTCGTCGATCAACCAGTCGTGGCCTCGAATCTATTCGCCTCCAATACCGCCGCTCCGGCCGCTGCCCATGGAGTGCGAGAGGATTGAGGAGGTGCGCTGCGAGCTGGAGCTCGAGCATGACCTCGCCCTCGCCCGATGCCGCCGCCGATGCCTTGCCGTCGATGGGAGTCAGATGGGAGGAGGAAACAAAGGGGCGGGTCGATCTGAGGGTCAAATGGGGTTTTGCCCTACTTGTCCCTGATTTTTTGTGGGCCCACTACCCCATTGGAGCCTAAATTTTAAGGGCGGGCCAGCAGGGCAGTGGGCCGGCCCGCCCCCTTTGCACCCCTGATCACAACTAGTCACATTGATACAATTACCAGACCCCCTACTATTTTTTCCTTATCAGTACAAATTTTGGTACCACAAGTTAACCAATGTTTCTTACCAAACAGCATTTTATTTGGCGCGATCAACACCAAAATTTTCACTAGAATGAGATCCAAGATCCGAACTTCATAAACAAAACGAACACTTCGGAACATATTTTCACTAGAATGAGATACAAGATCCGAACTTCATAAACAAAACGAACACTTCGGAACATGACCACGCGCATCACCGCATTTGGATCCAATCGAGACGGCAAGAGAGAAGAGGGGTGTGTACGTGAAATCGACGTAGGCGTTGGTGTCGCGGTGGGAGAAGGACGCGAAGGTGTCGGTGAAGGTGAAGAGCGGGCGGCCGACGGGGCCGACGTCGAGCGCGGGGTCGTAGGTCGGGGGCAGCGGGTCGGTGGGCAGCTCGAACTCGGCATCGAGGTCGTCGCCCCCACCCGCGGAGGAGGCGAAGTCCCCGGCCGCGGCGTCCTCGGGCGCCACGCCGTGGGGGTCCTTAACGCGGACCTTGCCGCGGTTCGTCGTGGACGCCGCCGGCTTGCCCCCGCCCTTCGCCTTCGCGTAGGAGCGGAAGGCGAGGAGGAGGGATGCCAGGGAGGCGGGCGGGTAGGGGGGCGCGGTGGCGGAGGCGGCGGCGGCGCCGCGGCGGAGGAGGGAGCGGAGGAGCATTTCGGCGGTGGGGTTTAGGCAAGGGAACGGAGAAGGGTTTGGAGGTTCGGACTTTCCTGGCTGGTGTTGTGGCCTTGCGAGGGTTACTAATGGGCTATGGGCCGGGCTTTTGGTCCTAGTCAGTATTTCCGGAAAAGTTTGGACCCATGTGGAATCTAGCGCCTGACTATTTCTGTGTATGTAAGGATTTTTTTCCCTAGCGAGAGAGGCTTCCTAAGGTCATGTACAATGTGACAAAAATAATTAGCTTTCAAAACTGCATCCAAGCATCGGTGCTAACCATTGCAAAGGCAGGTGCTAGCTTCCTGGCACCTTCTTGCTCTTGTGCTAGCTTATGGGAAAGAATATTGGCCCCACTTGTAAGTGAAATAGAGAGGGATCGTGGTATGAGAAAAAATGTGATATTTTATTTAGTTGTAGCATATCTGTAACGTGGTAGCGAGATGGATAACATTCATACTGTGCATAGCCTAACAGAGAGAGGCTCAGTTTTTTTTAAAAAAAAAAAGTTCCTTCTCCCTTCTTATTCTCGACAGCGTTGAGGAGGTGGGATATGGTTTTTGTCCAGATGGTACAGTAGGCATTAGATTTGTGTAGAAAATACAAGTGTGTGGGCCAATCAGTAGTTAATTATTGACATAAACCAAATATTCTAAAAAAAAGTGCCTGAATTCGACAGACGCCTCCCATGATCCCATCCCATGCCCGTGCTGCCCCTGTCGCCTCCCACAAGCTCGCCAGGGTAGTAAGACCAACACCTGAATGCATTCAGCAAGACCAACAATTATCCCAGGAAAATACTAACTGCTCGGGGTTTCGAAATGTGCTAGGACACGTTCATGGACGTTGAAAAACTTGAGAGGTGCCGCTTCGAGGAGGAACATCGTCCACGAGAGGTCGCACTGGCGAATATGCTGGTCATGGAGATCTCCACGAGCTTGCTGAATGCGGCGCGCAGATGCGTCGGACTCTCCGGTTTTACCCAGATCTGTCAAACAGCACCACAGCGCCAGCAAACGGTATAAAATTTCAGCAACGAAATTCTGTTGATGATGTGATCACCAACTATACTTTCAGTTACCTTGTCGTTGTAAAACCCTAGAGAAAGTTCCTGGATGCAGTCGGTGTTGGCGAGGAGCTGAGCTCGCTCGATATGAAAAGCTCACATGGCTGTGCCCGTGAGCCCGGTTTCGCAGGACCAGTGTCCTGAGCGACGGCACGGAGCCGAACGTGATCGTGCAAGCTTTGGATGTCCAGATTGTTGGAAAACTATGGATTTGGTCCAGCAGCCGATCTACGGGTGAGCGTTCTATTTAAAACTCTAGTAGGGTCTCTAGTCTATAAATAGGATGTGCTAGTCACTGTAAAAAGTTGGTCATAAGAAGAGAAATAAAGAGAAGTAAAAAGCCCCCCATATCTCTGTATTCAGTCTACTATTATGTACTTGTGTACGATTCTACGCTTGTCTACGAGGTGAACGATCAGACTGGACTCGCCAGTGACGGTTCCTCAACACGTTATCAGCACGATCGACTCCGGTCTACTTCTAAGCCTATTTTAATCGGATCGAAAAGGTAACCGTCGAAGCACGACGTTCGTAGATTAAATTGTTTTTTCTAGATCGCTTTCAATTCCGCAAATTTGATTTTCTAAATTATTTCTTACGGTACAAATCCGCTCTAATCTACCGCGAGCTGACTTGAAGTCGCCGGCCAAACCGATCAGTGGGTTGCATGAAAGAGTAGATGACGATTGCACTGTAGTTTGTAGATTGCAAATTCCCTTTAATCTCAGCGAGCCGACTTGCAGTCGCCGGCATAATACCGATCGGATGATTGGTTGAAATAGTGATTGTTGATTGCACTATTTTGGATGAACAGTAAAAGAAAAAACCGTCTGCATACGGCTGTGCCACCACGCCGCCTACATGCGGCTGTGCCTCCGCGCCGCCGGCTGCCGCCATCCTCCGATCGCCCGCAAGTAATGAATCAATTAAGATTAGCACAAAATCTTCATATGCATGCAATGAATCAATTGAGATTAGCACGGAATCTTCACGTGTATGCAATGAATCAATTGAGATTAGCTCTTTCCATTTGAGAAGCAAACATATGCATGCGTACGTAAACATTGGCTCGAAGCCACACCCACCGACGCAGCTTATGTACGGCCACAGCCACCAGATGGCGGCCATGCCACGCCGCCCCCAAGGGCCGCCACAGGTCGCCCCTTATAGGCACTGCCACCACCATCGAAGGACAGGGCAAGGGGAACCCTAGTTCCCCTACCTTTTGACCCGGCGATCGGCCAATGGGCCTGATGGGCTTGGCCCAAGTGACATTCCGAAAAAAGGAAAGAAAAAAATGGGGGAAGAAAAAGAAATCCTGGATTTTGCAAATAAGTCGTCAGGTTTCCTGAAATTGTGCGGAAATTTTTCTAAGAACTGAAATCAGCGTTTTAGCCTCTAGAAATTGTAGAATTCACCGAAATTTCATATTCTAGCAGAAAAGGGCCCTAGGAATTCAATTTTTGAATCATTTTGAGCTTTTCAAGCATGTTTAACTCTGTTATTATTATTTATATGCATTTTATATATTGTATTTAATGTTTTGATTGTCTGTGATTGTTTATATTGCTTTTAATCGCTGAAAATAGCAGTAAATCATGAAAAATGCATAAAAAATACGGGATCACGAACCAAGAGTTCGAAGAGTATTATGAGAATTTTGCAACCATTTTATGCAAATTACCAGCAGTAATCTTATGAACTCTTTGCATGAAATATTTAGATTACTGGCATGCCGAACTGGAAGTTCGAAGAGCTCACCCAGCATGGCCAAAATGTATACAGAAATTGTACCAGTCTTCAACTCTGTGGTAGGATAATCACAGATGAGCAGAAGATTGAGAAGACTCTACCTTTTCACTCGAATACGGTGCAATCCGCATGCAACTATCATTACGACGGCTATAAAGAGTATACCGAATTGATTGACATCATGCAAGTTGTGGAAGCTCAAGATGATGTTATAAGGAAGAACTACATCTCACAACTGCCTAGTAGAAATGTTAGCCATGAAGCCAATGCTAGCAGCTACAAGGTGAGGAAGCCTCTCATAAAGGAGTAGGGGCATGAAGGGTAAGATCATGGGTTGCACGTTATTGATGCATTCTAGTCTAAGAAGAAGGGCAAATAACAGCATGAGACACACCTCGCCATTACAGGCACAGAGGATCCACAACCATTAGTTGCACTCATGAATGTGGATAGCCTAGTAGCAGCCCCCATCACCCCTCGTCTGGACATCGCAGCGGCCATGGCCGTAGTTGCCCAAGAGGAGAAGACCGCCATGGAGCAAATTCAGGCAGAAGTTTCTTCATACTTCGCTGATTCGATCTAGTGCACACATTGCACTTAGATCTTTTTACAGTCACTTTCAGTTTGTGATTGTGATGGAACTTTGAATAATGGTTGTAACCTCTAGGAGAGCAAAGCATTAAATTCTTATAATGAGTCATGCAAGGCTTATATTTCTGTATTTATAATAACAAGTTATGTTCTGATATTTGAAGTATTAGAACACATGTGGCGCCCTATGGAGAAAATATGTTTAGCGGATAGTGGCATAACGAATACTGTCTTGAGAGAGACGGAATTTTTTTTCAGTCGATCAGTAAGAATTCTAGTAGTCTTACGACAATCGTAGGCAGCGATACCTGTATAATAGACTCAGGAAGAGCCATAATTATACTCCTGATTGGCATAACGTTGGTCATCAAAGAAGTCTTGTTGTACCCAGAATCGACTAGGACTCCCAAGGATATTCGCGCTAACAGTTTCCACGTAGAGACTGAAAAAGAGTATGGCAAAGAATATCTGCTCATTACAAAGCATGAAGAAAGTGGAAAAGGGCATGAAAACAACTTTCTTCATATGAAACTGGACTATACTACATTAATATTAAGGCACCCGCAGCCTATACTGTCCTGAAAACCGTATTTATAAGCTCTGAACTTTTCTGTCTCTAGCATGATAGATTAGGCCATCCAGGTCTTAGGATAATGATAAATATAATTAACAATTCATAGGGACATAATATCAATGTAAAGAATTCCCCAAATCAGGAAGATTTTGTATGCCCCGCATGTGCCACCGGAAAATTAATTACTAGACCTTCTGCTCTGAAAGCGAATGATGAAGTCCCTGCATTCCTGGACCATATCTAGAGAGATATTCGCGGTCCTATACAACCCCTGTCAAGGCCATTTAGGTATTTTATAGTGCTCATCGATGCTTCCTCGAAATGATCGCACGTATGTTTATTGTCTACGAGAAACTATGCTTTTACAAAGCTAGTTTCGCAGATAATTAAAATTGAAAAATAATTTCCCAGATTAACATGTGAAGTCCATCAGAATGGACAACGCCGGAGAATTTACTTCAAACGTATTTTATGATTATTGCATGGAAATGGGAATTAAAGTTGAGCATCCCCGTACCGCATGTCCACACCCAAAATGGACTAGCAGATTTTATAGAATTGTAATTTATCAACTATATGTTGGGGACATGCAGTCTTACACGCAGCAACTCTCATCAATTTTAGACCACTGACATATAACATCCATTCACCTATGCAACTAGCGTAAGGGTCAACATCGAAAATGTATCATCTTCGAAGATTTGGTTGCAAATTTTATGTACATATACCACCACAACAGCGAATTGCGATGGGCCCTCTCCGAAAGTCTAGGATATATGTTGGTTATGAGATAGCATCCATAATCAGGTATTTGAACCCCCATGACTGGAGATTTGCATACAGCCTGCTTCGCTGATAGCATATTTGACGATGATAGTTTTCTGTCATTAGGGGGAGGAAATCAACCCCTTGATGAAAAATATCGGGAAATAATATGGCAAGCCACGGGAATCCATGCACATGACCTGTGCACTAGTGAAGCAAATAGAGAAGCCCAGAAGATAATTGAAGTCCAGAAAATAATTAATTTGAAAGCATCAGCGAATCAACTGCCTGACCACTTTAGTGATTTGAAGAGCATGACCAAGTCGCATGTGCCTGCACGCAATACACTGGAAAGAGTTGAAATACCGAAGAAAGTTAAAGGTATCCCTAATCCCATCCAAAGACCTCAGAAAAGGACGAAAACTCTGACTCCTCGAATCCTAAGTAACCGGGGACGCCTAGTGAAAAACGAATAAGAAGGACTTGACACAGCCGATCACCAAAGTTCCCTAGAACCAGAAGGGGTGCCAGTTGAGGCCTGGCACCAGTATGGAACATTCAGAAAAGGCATACCGGATTTGAACATTCCCACAGAGAGAGATACCAGCATGGATGCGTGCGCACACATCAGAGCTGGAAAACTAAAGGGACTTGCTCCCATAATTGGAAGTAGCGGTGAGCAAGTAGAAGCATTAGAAAAACCACCCTATGAAGAAATAGCTATAAACTTTGTGACCATGAGAGAATCTATGAATGAGATAACAGCCAATGTCGATATTTATTTTGCAAAGAAAATTGCCACAATCATCGATTTTGATTCAGAGCCTGCATCGCTCGCTGAATGTAAGAAAAAATTAGATTGGAAGAACATAATGGAAACATAATTATTGTCTCTGAATAAAAGAGAGGTGTTTGGGCCTGTAAGCCATACGCCTTCCCATGTGCACCCCGTAGGGCATAAGTGTGTATTTGTTCGAAAGAGAAATAAAAATAATTAAGGCTCGTTACACGAGGTTTCACTCAACGTCCAGGAGTTGATTATGAAAAAACATATTCCCTGATCATGGGCAGAACTACCTTTAGATATTTAATTTCAATGGCAGTAAACTTGAATTTAGAAATGAAATCAATGGATGTGGTAACTGCATACCTTTATGAAAATTTAGATTCGGACATTTATATAAAGATACATGAATGTATCCCTATCCCGAACCAAGATAGAGCAAATAGAAATCTATACAGTGTTAAACTCAGAAAGTACTGTACGGACTTAAGCAATCAGGCAGGATGTGGTATAATCGTTTGAAGCGACTTTCTATACAAGAAAGGCTACACGAACAATGAGAATTGTCCCTGTGTATTTATACGATGATCCTTGAATGAATTTTGTATAATCACAGTGTATGTACATGATCTGAATATCATCGGAACTCTGGAAGGTATTAAGAAAGCAAGCTCTTACCTGGAGTCGGAGTTCGAAATGAAAGATTTAGGTAAAACTAAATATTGCCTAGGCTTGCAGCTTGAGCATGCCCCTGAAGGGATATTAGTGCATCAGTCAACCTACACTTCTACACTCAAAATGTGTTAGAAAGGTTTGGCTTTGGAAAGGCATACCCTTCGAAAATACCAATGGTCGGGAGATCTTTGTAGCTAGACAAGGATCTGTACAGACCTAGATAAGAGGGGGAGGAAGTCCTAGGACTAGAATTCCCGTACTTGAGTGCAGTAGGAGTACTCTTGTATTTAGCAAACTGTACTAGACCAGACATTGCATTTGTTGTGAACCTATTAACAAGGTATAGTGCAGAACCTACTAAAAGACATTGGCAGGGAATGAAGGGCATCTTCTGATACCTCTAAGGAAGCAAAGACCCTGGTCTGTTCTACAGAAAGAACCAAGACATATGTAGATGCTGGGTACCTGTCGGACTCACATACAACCAAGTCGCAAACAGACTATGTATTCCTATATGGCGGAACTGCATTTTCATGGAAATCGTCTAAGCAAAGTCTTGTATCAACTTCGATGAACCACTCGGAGATCATAGCCTTTGTAGCGATGGCATTGTATATCCCGCGATCTCCTGGTGGAAGCAACTGAACTAGAACTCTTAGCTTATTGAACTGAAGTTGATTTTCTTGTGTCGAAGGCTCGGGGAGTTGGAGTGGTGCTTGCTGGTCGCCCACGGCCAGAGGGGGTGGGGGACGGCCAGAGTGGCGGGGACAACAGAGGGTGGCGCTCGGCTCGAGGACTACGCCTGATTCTGCCTACCTGCAAAAGAAACTCCAAAAGAGCCTCGAGAGCGAGACTATCTTCCCTGCACTTCACGTTCAGCTTTTGCAAGCAAGATGGAACAAACGAGTGATAGAATTATACTCCTTATAATCTAGAATGTTCTGGTTAAGCCTTCTAAAAATCTAGCCATTTTAGCATCTTCAGTTTCTTCTAAACTACAACGTAACAAATCAGTTTGCAATTCTTGATAGTAATCTTCTATGGTGTTACTACATTGTCTTAAACATTGTAATTTATTCAGTAAATCACGAGAATAATATGAAGGCACAATCTAGCTCTCATAGCTCTCTTCATAGCATCCCATGTTCTAGGTATCTTTTATTCATTACGGCACAATTCATTCCACCAAATAGATGCAAAATCAGTGAACTCACTAGTAGCAGCCTTAACTCTTTTATTTTCAGGAAATTTATGGCATGCAAATTTTTGGTCTACGGTTAACTCCCATGTGAGGTAAGCATCAAGATCATATTTACCAATAAAATGAGGCATAGCGAATTTAATTTTACCAAGTGCATCATTATGATCACGTACCTCACGTGGTGGGTCTCTTCTCATACCTTGTCGATTGATGCGTCGTTGCCGATGATCACGATCATTGTTGGGATTGAAAACCACCCTCAGACTTCGTATCAGCAAAATATGGGTTCGCTTCATCTTCTACCTCATCGGCCAATGAGCTAGGAACGGATGGGTTACGACGTAGTTGTGCAACACCGACAGTAGCGAGGGTGACAGCAGGAGGTGGAGCTCTCTCTATCTACTCCACACATGTAGCAATTGCAGCAAAATCGTTATTGGTGCGATCTAGAACCCTCTCAGGACGCTCCAAATGTTTGACTCAATAAGCGTGAAAATTGCTGCATGATGACTTTCGTGCGAGACGTGAGAGGTGCATCTTCCCCAAAGTTGGGCCTGCTATTCTCCCCTTGTGACCCTGAACCTGTCATTGTTAGTATCAACAAGAAAAATACACGAGTGTATAAAATTCCCTATGAACTACTAGGCGCTGGTCAGGTCGTATCAAGTCACTCTCTCACAACGTCTTACCAAGTTCTTACCAATGCCATAAGGAAGTGGTACAACCAGTGGCTGGTTCGTGATACTCTCACTTGTGATTAGCCCAACGATTGCAAGGAACGGTACCTGCTAAGTTAGTAGGAAGTGGAGCTCGGAAGGCTAGTATGTAGTAAAGGAGTAGCAATTGTTCAAATCAGTATGCAAAGTTGAAAAGTAGTTCAAAGTACTAGTCATAGTTTGCTGGCCCTAGACTAAACCGGAAACTAGCTAAAAGCAAGCTGAGAAAGAAAACACTAGGGTCAAGCACAAGGAACTACAAGACACCGAAGCACCAAAAGAAGGATGCTATTCTGAAAGGAACAAGGCGCTTTTCTTGTGCGACTCTCTCTTTTCTTTACTTTGTTTTCATATTTTTCTTCTTTTTTTTCCTTATGCGGCTCTTTTTTTTTTGTTCTGCACTTGCCTTTTTTTTCCCAATCCAGAGCAGAGCGGCACAAATATTAGAACACAATAAAAAAAATGGTCGAGAAATAAAGATTACACAATCTGGAATAAAAGAAAACTCAAACTGGATGGCGAACGAACGGCGAAAATAGGTGCTAAAACTCCGGAGGCTATTTTGAGGCCCTAAACGACATTTTTTTTGGGTTTTCACTTTTGCGGATTTGCAACTTTCGACCTTGTGTAGAGGCCCTATATAAATGAATCACATATTAACTTATGGATTTTTGGATGCAACTTTTCGTTAGCTTTCAAACGAGCCAAATAACGTCGTAATCCGAGTTCTAGCAAAGGGAGGCGGCGGCTCCTATATGGGGAGATGACCAGGGGTGGTGACCAGGGAGATGGACGCACGCCCCTAGGGTTACAAAGCCCATGGGCCCAAATGGAGGTGGCGCATCACCCTTTTGACTCGTGCCAGAAACAACGCCGGATTGTTTTGGTGATTGCGGCGTGCTCAAAAGGAATTTGGATGTAGGGCTAGATCCGTTGGAAAGAGGACGAGATAAGTTTTCCTTCAAGTACTCGTGGACCTCTAACGGACTTCGTATGTAAAAGTTATGTATGTTTAAAGTCAGTGCTGTCTCCGAAGGCCAAATTGGATTGCATATACTTCCCTTCATGATCAGCTCCTAAGTTTCTGTTTAAAAGAACATCACATGCATTAGGTAGCAGCATATTCTTGTTAGAAGCAAAATGTACTTCTAGAAACGAAGTTACCTGGTATTTCAATTGACGGGCTCTGGTGATTGGACCTTGTAAGTGCATAGGTTCAGCTCTATTGCGAGAAGTGTTGGGTGTATGCATGGAAGTGATGTCCTCATCAGCCAGATCCGATGACGGCGCCTCGGTGAGCTAATTTGGCGGCATCGAGCTCGATGACATTGGATCCAGTGACAACGGGATCAGGGACGATTGCCTTCTTCTCCGTTGTCGGGCGCTGTACCACCTTCTTCTCCATCGCCGACCACCGCACGATCACCTCACTGGTGTTCCTCTCTTCACTGGAGGTGAGAAAGAAAGTTGGTCGCGCCGCCTCCTCGCCGGTGGTGCACGACGGCGCTACCTTCTCCGCACGGACACTAACTCCTCGCCACTACCCTCTCCACCTGTTGTTTGCTGCAGCGCCTCATTCGGTCGTCAGTTTGAGAGAGGAGAGAGGAGAGATAGAGAGAGGTGCTGGGTGGAGAGAAAGAGTGGGGTGATAATGATGTGGACCATGGGGAGGTTGGAGGTGGTGGGACGTCGGGCGCGGTGGAGGAGCCTACGACGCGACCTCCTCCACTGGGCGCGTCTAGTGCCTGCGTGGTTCCAACGATGATGTGAGCGGAGAAAGGAGTCAACGACCCAACGCCAGCATGGTTCCACCAAGTGACCTGAAGAGCAAAACCGACAATTCACCAACCGTCTCTCTTCATTTGACCAGAAAATGACATTTTAATGACATAAGTGTGCTACAACAAAGAGCTATAAAATTATAGTGTCTTTCGGCAAAGACATAAAATTGGAGTGTCTAATAGCTAGGGTGCAATCGGAGCAGATTGTTTTCAACCTTGCGTTTGTCCAAATAAATTCGGATCTTATTCAAACGTGAAACAGATATCCGGAATTTTTCACAGAATTCGGATTTGGAACTAGATAGCTTTTGCCGAATATAGAAATAGATTAGGAAAGGACGTATCCACCGGATTAGAGCTATAGGAAAATTAGTCGGAGCTATCCGGTCCGGTCGATGCGCGAGGGGCAGCACGCAGCACTGTAGACTTCACCCGTCCATCCCACCATTTAGTGGGGTCGGTCGGACGAGCGCGCGAGCATCTTTTAAGCCCTCGCTCCCCCGAACCCTCAGGGCCTCACCTCTCCTCGCCCTCACCGCCGCCGCCAACGACGTCGCCCGCCTCCCACCGAAGCTCGCCGCTTCCAGCGAGCTCCCCTCCTCCTCCCCCTGTCGGAGAGTGGGGCGGAGCGGAGATCCACCCGAGCTGGACGATTTCGTCGGTAAGCCCTAGCTTTCCTGGATCGATTTCGCTTTGCCCTAATTTCGTCATGTTGTCTTCTTTGCTGTGAGGGACCAAATCGAAATGAAGTCCGATTCATTCTGCGATGTTCCATCCGATTCCTGTTGATGCCTCCATTTCTGGGTTACTGGTGTCGCGGATTTGTTCGCTGTTGGAACGCAGCCCATTCGTCCGTCGATCCATCCGTGTGGTGGTTCTTGAACGAGCGCAAGATCCCGGCGGGGTCCTGCGACACCATGGGGCTCGGGGCGTATCAGCCGCTGGATGGGATGGTAGGCCGTACGTAGAAGTGATTGTAGGCCGAAGTTGCGGTGTAGGCTGTACGTACAAGCAATCGTAGACCGGATTCGCGATGTGGGCTGAAAACTTGACACCTCTTTCCTTAGCCCTGGAGGGGATAATCGAAGCCTTGAACCTAGGGCCTATAAGCATGATCTTATTTGTTGGGATTTTAGAGGGGTAGATGTTTTGGGAGGGTGGAGTATTTTTTTTTGTTTTTATCTGGTGCAAGGAGATGCATGTGAACTCCACGATTTGGCTTATAGGATGTTTTTATCTGTATTGAAATTTTTTGTGGTTCCGAAGTTGGAGAAGGTTATTGATGGATGAACAGAGAAGGCTATTCTTGATCCTCTGAAGGTCAAGGTGAAGTTGAAGGCTAAAAATGTTGATATATGCTACCCTCCTCTCTTTCAAAGCGGAGAAAAGTTTGATCTCAAGCTAGGTACCTCCACATGTAGTAAGGTTGATTGATCTTTATTTGTGCGACGTATATGGTTTCTTTTCGCACAATATCCGACTAAATATTCATGACTAAGACAATCTGTATTCGGTTTGACATGTATTCGCTCTGTATTCATGACCGAGACTATTCATATTTGTATTCATATCCGGCATTGTCCATGTCGACTCCGATTCCGAGAAAAAAATGTGGAATATGATACGGGATGAGCGATATCCGCCCGTATCTGCTATGACTGCATCCCTACTAATAGCCAATGATACAAAATTATGATAGTCCCCAATTTTGCCTTAAAATAATGGTCGGATTAAGCCAGCCCAACCTTGTGATCCCAGAAGGCCAGAACACCTCATTATGCTTAACCGGTTGAGTCGAGGCGCTTGGGCCAAGATCTCCTCACCCTCCGCTGCCGTTCGTCTTCGGTTGTCTCCACAGAGGTGCCCGGGTTGTTGCTTGCCAGCCTTGACCTCGTCTGAGACCAACTCTCCGGGCTCCGTCTGGTGATAATAAACCCTAGCCTTGCTTGGTTTCTATTCTCCCTGGTCTGTGGTACGCTTACAATCGATCGATTCTTTCTGCGAGATTCCGTGTAGTTTTTTCTTTGGGAAGGAGATCGGATTGTTTTTGAGTGCGCACGCGTAATAGCGCGTTTAATCAATTAGTTGTTGTTTCTGTTTTAGCTGGTAGGTTTAGTTTCGATTTTGGGATTTTTATTGGGTTATTCTGTGTGCTTCTTGTTAAGAAAGAGAGAGGTTCATAGAGATTCAAAATTTTTGTCCATTCCGTAGAACTGGTTGCTACTCTAAATTTTGATGGGTTCTGCTTCACCTCCAAGGATAGGGGGTGCTAAGCAGAAATTTACGAAGGAAAATCTATCTTCTGAAATGTACTTGAACCATGATTGCAGTAATTGGAGAGGAAGGAGCACTGAGTTGATTGGAGATGAATGCCCCGGACCGCTATGAGCGCTTTGTCGTGCCTGAGGGCACCAAGAAGTGAGTCTATCCCCAAACTTGTTCCAAGATTTATCTTGACTGTTGTTTCAATTGATCTTTTGTTGGGTACGGCTTTTTTTTTTGAAAAAAGAAAAATAAAGAGTAGTGAGCACAAGTTTCATGGAATATTTCAATATTCTTTCTTTTACTTTCTGTTAATAGCTATTTGCGCCTGTTTATGTGAATCTTTTGACATGAAGTTACGGAAATCTGATGTTTGGCCTGGTGGTTTGCTTGCTTTTAATCCTTTTTGCTTCTATGATTTACTTAAGCTTGTAGTGGTCTTTGCCTGTTGCTCTACTACTTATAGATTATGGTTGTAGTGCTGATGATTATTAGTGCAGGGTGTCATATGAACGGGATACAAAGATTGTGAATGCTGCATCATTCACAATTGAGCGTGAGGACCACACCATCGGCAACATCCTCCGCATGTAAGTCCAAAAAAGTTCTACACCTTATTTGTCCTTAGTTATGTTACCTGGTTCCCCCCTTTTAATTATTCATTTATCTGTGAGAATCTGCAGGCAGCTGCATCGGGACCCAAATGTGCTCTTTGCTGGCTATAAGCTCCCTCACCCCCTTCAGTACAAGATCATTGTTAGGGTAGGATGCAATTTTTTTTTTTAATTTCTTTCAGTGTTCCCCAAGGTGCTAGGTGCTAGTTGGGCGGCAGACCAGCGCCTAGTGCCTAATCGCCGCCTAGGCGGGCGCCTAGGGTATCACTGATTTCTTTTGTACGTTAGAATTTATTCAAGTAGTCTCACTGTTTGTTATGTGGGCAGATCCATACTACAAGCCAGTCCTCCCCGACGCAGGCGTATACCCAGGCGATCAATGATCTGGATAAGGAGCTTGAGAACCTGAAGCAAGCTTTTGAGGTCTGTTTCTAGTGTCTCAGCTTCAATTTTTAGTTACTTTTGCTAGCCTATGGCGTGCCATTTCTCCATTATGCCACCCAGTGTAGTTGAGGACTTGAGGTATTCTTATTAACAAGACATAAGTCACTCTTGATCTTTCCTTCTTCTTTTTTAACATTGGATATTATCTAGAGCTTTTCCACATGAAACATTCATTCAACAATTGGTAGTGCTGACATGTTAAGGGAAAACAATGATCCTTTATGCCAAGATGCTTATACAATGCATGATGCAACTTTCATATGCATCACTTTTGAGGTCATTGATTAACTTGCCACTTACAATGCCACTCAGCATAAAAAAATCTGGCTGGAATTTGCACCTTAAATATGAAACTAAGAATTTGGGTCCACACATTCCTTGAATACTGTGGTTACATATCATCTTGCTCCATGTTAACATAAAAAACATAAAACAAACAAGAGTATGATGGTACTTAGTTCTTTGCTCTGTGATAATAAAAATGCCAATTATGGACTACTTGACGCACTGGAGATTTTCCAATAATTGACCATTTGCTCAGCAAGAGATTGCCAATTGCCAATACATTATTTGCCAGTACTATTGTATCCTTTTTTTTTTGGCTAAGAAAGGACTATAGACTGCCTTCTAACTCTATTGGTATAATCTCAACTTCATTATGAACGTCTTTCCTTTTTATTTTCTAAGGTTGAAGCCTTTTTCACTTAGTTTGTCATGTAGAACTTTTTAGGTTACTGATTTACTCCCTCGATAAATAGTAATTCTACGTTTATTCCTTTTTATAAACAGTACTATCACCTGTGTTTTTCCCGCTGCGTCACTTGTTCTGCTCTATTGTATTGCTACATAGAGGCAAATATAGGCTGTTTGCCCAATGATCTTACCTTTTCAGTTTGTATTGAATCATGGTATTAACCAAGGAAGAATTTGTGAGGGCCATTCGAGATGCTCAGATATGTTTAAGGATGATTTCCTATTCAAATTGATTAATTATGAAGGAAAATTGCTTAATTTGGTGTGGGCCATTCGAGATGTTTATGAATGAGTTCCTTTTCTATACACGTTTTCTTTGGTCAGGGGAAGAACGAATAACTACATAACCAATAAATCATATAGCATGCCCACATAGTTGTCAGGTTTGAAATAATGAAATTGGATTTAGACATTTCTTTTGTTGCTAATAGGAGTTAAATAGATCTTCATTAGACTATTTGACGTATGATGCTTGCCTGGCGGTCGTTCAGGTTTTCTTTTGAATTGTTTGCTTTTGTACAAAGATACTGAAGCACCAATGCCACAGATCCTTATTTGAACTTTCTGTTTTTCAGGACGAGAAGACCAGGTACGAGGAAAGGCTGAAGCAGGGCTACTAGGCCAGTGGTGTTGGATGTGTAACGCAAAAAACTTTCGGTGGCAGTCAAATCTGATGTCTGAGCTGCTGTAAAAAAAAAGCTCAAGGATTGTCAAAATGCTGCCAGTCCGATCCATGAACTCTTGGAACCCTGTCTTCTCACGTGTTTGCTCCAGCATGCTAACATCTTGCCGTGTTAAGATTTGCATCGGACAGGTATACCAGTTCTTTGGGCGTCGGCACGTTCCTAAATCTACTTCTTGAGCTCCTGAATGAGTGGCAAATAGAGATAAGCTATGATGTGGCCCTATTGGCCTCATAAATGGCTTGACGTTTTTATTGTTGCCTTCGGCGTTTCTCTAGTTCGATGTGTGCTGGTCCTAGTAGGATTATTTTCCGCTGCATGGTGGGTATGGTGGGCATCTCCCCTTTTTGGTTCTTCACCATCCGCTACGCCTACGGCGTCTTGCCACTCCACGGCCTCTCCCTCGTCTGATGCCGGTGCCTTACTACCACCATGTGCCTCCATCGTGTTGGCCTAGGTTGCGCTGATGTTGCCTGAGGTGCCACCACCTCCCACCATCTCCTGCTGCGTTGAACAAACGACTCGTTGTCGCTAACATAAAATCTTCCTCTTAACTCGGTCCACTACCCACCAGTAGTATCGTGTCATTTGGCATGGAAATAGTAGCAATTAACAGTGTTAGTTTCAGTTTTGCAATCTTAACTCTGTCCACTACCCACCAGTAGTATCGTGTCATTTGGCATGGAAATAGTAGCAATTAACAGTGTTAGTTTCAGTTTTGCAATATATAGCAACATCCGAAGCGCTCAAATGGCCACTTTAGTTTGTACGGTAGAGCAACAATGAAGAAAAATTGCACTACAATTACATCTTTCCATTTGGACGGTTTTGTTGATTTTTACACCTTGTACCAACAAGCTTGGACGGCTCACGCTCGGCCCTATAGCATGAAGCAAGGTATGAATAGAAAGCAGCTGGGCCATCCTCCTTAGTCCGGTAACTCTGATGACGCGCATTACTGAATCCCTGAACTTGATCATGGCAAACCGGCCAAGTGTAGTAAACTCCAGGCTATCGACCTCGGTATACCACGTACCAAGGCATCCTTCCTCAAGATGGTTGCCAGTGCCAACCTCCCTGCAATCAATGTGATTCATGGTTGAATCCAGCCAGGAAGCACACAGCAGGGAGATCGACACAAAGAGAAGGTTATAACAACAAAATTGCATGACAAATGTAATCATTGGTCATAAACCCAACAGGCGAGTGACAGGTAGAAGTATCAGTGCAATGAAAAGATGTACATCACTGGCAGTGTAAATGGAAAAGGCTAGAGTCATTGGCATAATATTTGGTTCTCGGCGGAATTTTTATTATTAATTAACCTTTTTTTGAATTTTATTTTAAAGTTAACATTCGGCGCACTTTATTTCCAATTCTGACCCCTTTAGTCACGCCACCACCTGCGGCGTGACAAAATAACACTGTCATGCTAGCCCATTTCTGATCAAACTCTTGTCACGCCACTAGAAGTGGCGTGACAATGTTATTTGGTCACGCCACAGCCAGTGGCGTGACAAGAAGTGCTATTTTAGGGACTTATTCTAGCGTGTGACAGTATTGTTTTGTCACGCCACCACCCGTGGCGTGACCAAAAGGGTCAGAATTGGAAATAAAGTACGTCGGAGTTAACTTTAAAATAAAATTCAAAAAAGGTTAATTAATAAAAAAAAGTTCTTCTCGGCGAGAGCTTGTAAATTCCTTCTCTCGTTTTCTTGTATTTTAACCTTGCTTATTAATATTAAATTACACCGTAGGAGCCCCCCTACTGTTTTCCCTAAAAAAAGAAAAAAAAGGAGTAAATGATTGAGAAATGACCAGGCAAGGCAACCAAAAGCTACTGTAAGCATCAGTTTATCAAGAAGGAAATAGACGAGGAATTGGAAAAAAAAATACATGTAATCAAGCAAAACTCTGTGGTGCATCAAGGATTCACTGTCATCACAGGCCATAAATCCAAAAGGAGCATCATAGTGGTGTCATCTCATCATTGGCACAGTTTCATGCCTCAACATTGTGACACTCATCATTTGCGTAACAATTTATTACCATTCAGTAGCCACTGAAAAGGTCATAACACACAATTTGGCCACATGCACGGGAGCGTCAGTCATGTCATCTCATCATTGGCATATAAATTTGCCTCAGCATGTGACATCCGTCACTTGCTCCTCTGAAAATAAGAAATCAAGATACAGTATGGACAAGACATCATGTAAATATTGCCATGCATTATTGTTGTCACAGATTACCACCAACATCATGTAGATATTGCCATCCACATTCATTCTCACAGAGCATCACTAACATCAAGTAAAATTCAGCAATTGAAATCACATCATCATAATAAAGCATGTCCATCAGCATGTTCTTATCAGCACAACACATCATTTTCCTATCCCCACATCACAGCAGCTGTACAAAAAAGGTGTCCCTCTTATTAGATGTGTTAGATGTATATGTATTATCCCCGTTGTATAAGGGGCTTCTTGCATATATGCCACCCTGTACTTGTATATAGATTAGCCTATTGGCCTCATAATGAATACAAGCGCTATTCATAACATGGTATCAGAGCAAACCTAGGGTTTGTTTTTCTGTCACGCCGCCACTGGTTTTTCTTCCGGTTGCCGCATGGTTTTGCCGTCGGTTCTCTTCCGGTCGTCGCTTGCTTGGGTGGATTCGTCGATCGCCGTCGCCTTCGGCTCCCGTCGTTGTCGATCTACCTCTGTGCGCGCCTTCGGCTCCTATCGTCGCCACCTTCTCCGTGCGCGCCTTCGGCTCCTGTCGCCGCCGTCGCCTCCACAAGCGCCTTCGACTCCCATCGTCGTCGATCTGCCCGTCGTCGCTTGGACCACGCCGCCTGTCGTCGTCTTCCATCCGAAGTCGCTGATTGACTGGTGTCGTATTTGCCGACTCTGTTGTCGCCACCGAATCGAGCCGGTCATCTCTTCTTCCGCACGCGTTGTCGTGCTTCCGCCGCCATCGCCGTCTCCCGTGTGCCGCCACGGCCGCCGCCATCGGGACCGCCGCCGCTTCCGTGCGCCATCGAACAGACCTCCGCCGACACCTCTGGCCGCCGCCATCGGGATCGCCGCCGCGAAGTCGCTTCCACCGCCACCGGGATAGCCGCCGCCGTCGCCAGGGGGGAACCCTAGTTCCCCCCGTGTTGCTACTTCCTTGTGTGGGCCGAGCGCTGAGCCGACCCGTAAGTAAGTAAGTGAAGGAAAAAAACGTCGTTCTAACCGCCGCGCCGTCCAGCGCCGCTTGTTAGACTTCGTTGTCTTGGTCGTCGCGTTGTCCAGCGCCGCCTACCAATGGGTACTGTTTCCGTTCCTCGCTGCCCGGTAATCTTCAATGGTCTCAATTATTGAGACTGGTTTTAGCACATGTGTCTCCACATGCGTGGTCAGCACCTTTAGGAGTTTCTTACCGGCGAGTTCCCTTGCCCGCCTCGCCCTACTCCACCTGCCGAGCCTGTGTTCCCGAAGACTACTTCTGAAGATGTTCGTAAGGAGGCATCTGATGCTTTTGATGATGCTATGGAGACTTTTCAGACTCAGTATGCTGCCTATAAGACATGGATTGATGAGGATGCTCGTATCTCTGCTATTCTGGTTGCTAGCATGGATGTGCAATTCACTGGGGATGTGGTTGGTTTGGCGTTAGCACAGTTGATGTGGACACATTTGCGCAACCGCTACGAGCCGTCTGGTGATTCCTTGTATCTTTCTGTTGTACGTCAGGAGCAGTCGCTGCAGCAGAGAGATGCCATTGTGGACGCGTTCTATGCCCAATTGTCTGCGGTATGGCTTCAGATTGACTCTTTGGGACCTGATGTTTGCCACACGTGTCGATCTTTGCCAACATCGCTAGCCTCACTGAGCTTCGTCGTATCTACGATTTCTTGACTCGTCTCCGGGCTGAGTATGAGTAGACTCGTGCTCAATTGCTGGCACGCCACCCTCGTGTGACCTTGTTGGAGGCCCTTACCATTGTTCGTGCTGAGGAGATTCGTCTCGTGTTGCGGGTTTGCTGCCATCACCGTTACGTCTCCAGCTACTCCTTCACCAGTGGTGCATTCGATTCTGGCAGCTCCTCCAGTTTTTACACCCGCTACGTCTCCAGCTACTCCTTCACTAGTGGTGCCTTCACCAGTGACAGCTGCTGTTGGTAGGGGACTCCACTGCACTTACTGCAACAAGGATGGACATATACAGTAGACCTGCTACAAGAAGAAGAAGGATTTACGTCGTGGTAGCCGTCCTCCACAGGGAACTAGTGGTTCCTCCTCTCAGAGGAGCTCTAGTGCTTCTGATTCTCAGGAGTTTCTCACACTACTGCGTCGCATGGCTGCTCTTGCACCATCTGGTTCTGTTGGTTCTGCTGCACAGTCTTCTAGTGAGAAACCACTTTCTACTTCTTCCTCAAGTATATCACCTTGGATTCTTAACTCTGGTGCTTCCTTTCATATGACATACGATTCCACCAGTCTCACTTCGATTCGTCCTTTAGCTGCTCCTATCACTGTTCAGACAGCAAATGGTACACCTCTTTCTGTCGCAGGACGAGGCACTCTTTCAAATTCCTATTTTCATATTCCTACTGTTTCTCATGTTCCCAAACTAACTATGCAGCTTATATCTGCCGGTCAGCTCACTGATCATGGTTGTCTTGTTATTCTCGATTCTGATTATTGTTGTGTTCAGGATCGACGCACGGGGACTCTGGTTGGTACTGGCCCTCACCGACGTGACTCACAGCGTCTCTGGGAGCTTAACTAGCTTCGTCTTTCTTCTGCTGCCCCTGCCAGTCTTGTCGCCTCCACTATCGCTGCCGCTTCTGCTGCATCCTCCACTGCGTCTTTTGCTCAGTGGCATCATCGTTTGGGACATCTTTGTGGATCATGTCTATCTTCTTTACTTCGTCGTGGTCTTTTAGGGTTTGTGTCTGGTGATGTTTCTCTAAATTGTCAGGGTTATAAGCTTGGTAAACAGCTTCAACTTCCTTATCCTTCCAGTGAGTCAGTGTCACAGCGTCCTTTTGATCTTGTTCATTCTGATGTATAGGGTCCGTCTCCTTTCGTTTCGAAAAGAGGTCATCGATATTATATCATTTTTATTGATGAATTTTCTCGCCACACATGGATATACTTCATGTCATCTCGTAGTGAGGTTTTATCCATCTACAAGACTTTTGTCACCATGATCCGTACTCAATTTGATTCTCCTATTCGTGTCTTTCGTGCTGACTCTGCCGGGGAATTCTTGTCAGGAGTCCTTTGTGGTTTTCTTGCTGAGCAGGGCACTCTCTCTTAGTTTTCTTGCCCTAGTGCTCATGCCCAGAATGGTGTGGCTGAACGGAAGTATCGTCATCTTCTTGAGACAGCCCGTGCTCTTATGCTTGCTTCTGCTGTCCCACCACACTTCGGCCGAGGTTGCTTTCTCGCCACTTTCCCGATTAATATTCAGCCTTCTTCTGCTCTTCAGGGTGGGATCCCAGTTGAGCATCTCTGTGGTAAGACTCCTGACTATTCTAGTCTTCGCCTTTTTGGGTGTGTGTGCTATGTTCTTCTTGCCCCTCGTGAGCGCACCAAGCTAACCGCTCAGTCCGTGGAGTGCGTTTTCCTCGGCTATAGCGCTGAGCATAAAGGATACCATTGTTGGGATCCTGTTGGCCGACGGATGTGGGTTTCTCAGGACGTCACTTTTGATGAGTCTCGTCCTTCTCCTTCCACCACTCCAGCATCTCTTGTCGAGCTGCTTTCTTTCCTGACTTTTCCTGCCACCTCCATAGTCACCACACCTCCATCACAGCCTTTAGCCTCTTCGGTTCCTCCTTCACCGTCTCCTTCGCCACCGCCACCTTCTCTAGAGGCTCCTCCCGGCTTTCGTCCTTCTTATCCTCTCTACTATACTCGTCGTCCACGAGTTGAGGATTCTTCTGATGCGCCATCTTCTTCTGATGGTTCATCTTCTTCGGCCTCCCATCGATATGCCCTTCGTGATCGCCAGTCTATTCGGCCTCCTGCGCGCTTTTATTTAGCGGCTCTTGCCGAACCGAATTCTTATCGTGATGCTATTGTTCATCAGGAATGACAGCATGCGATGGCAGAGGAGATTGCTACCCTTGAGCGTACTGGCACGTGGGATCTTGTTCCTCTTCCCGCGTGTGTTACTCCTATCACGTGCAAGTGGGATCTCATGTTTGATCTGGGTCATCTTCGCTACTTTCTTGGGGTTGAGGTTAGTTCTACACCTGAGGGTTTCTATCTGTCCCAAGAAAAGTATATTCAGGATCTTCTTGATCGTGCTTCTCTTACTGATCAGCACACCGCTGAGACTCATATGGAGCTTAATGTTCATCTTCGGCTCACTGATGGTGAGCCTCTTGCTGATTCTACTCGCTATCGTCACGTTGTTGGGAGTCTTGTTTATCTGGGTGTTACTCATCCAGATATTTCGTACCTTGTACATATCTTGAGTCAGTTTGTTTCTGCTCCCAATCAGCTCCACTATAGTCATCTTCTTCGTGTTCTACGATATCTTCGTGGAACCATCGCTCGTCGTCTGTTTTTCCCTCGCTCCAGCTCTTTACAGCTCCATGCATATTTTGATGCCACCTAGGCTAGTGATCACTCTGATCGTCGGTCTCTCTCTGCTTATTGTGTTTTTTTTGTGGTTCTCTCATTGCTTGGAAGATTAAGAAGCGGATACCAGAGCTGTCTCGTTAGTCTTTGAGGTGAGTTCTGAGCTATGGCTTTGTTGACTGTGGAGGTTACTTTGCTACGGTGGTTACTTGAGGATTTTGATGTTTCAGTTTCAGCACCCACTCCTCTTTCGTCTGACAGTACAGGGGCTATTAGCATTGCTACAAATCTGGTGAAGCATGAGCTTACAAAGCATATTGGTGTTGATGCTTCCTACATGTGGACACATGTACAAGACCAGATTGTTGCTCTTCAGTATGTGCCTTCCGAACTTCAGGTGGCAGACTTCTTCACAAAAGCGCAGACCAGAGCTCAGCACAGCTTCTATCTCTCCAAATTTACTGTTGTTGATCCGCCATAAGTTTGAGGGGGGTGTTAGATGTATATGTATTATCCCCGTTGTATAAGGGGTTCCTTGCATATATACCACCCTTTACTTATATATATATTGACCTATTGGCCTCATAATAAATACAAACGCTATTTATAACACCTCTATCCCCACATCCCAACATAGCACCTGTTGCATACTCTTATCATCAGCTCAAGCATGCAAGTATGACCTACGAACAATCATGTACAAAAAATAGGTGTCCCTCTACCACCTCAAGCCTTCTCTCACATGAGCTCTAGTTTGCAAGTATGGTCTAGCAAATGGCATATATGAAAAAAGGTGTCCCAGTACCACCTCATGAATCTAGGAGGGGTTTGTGCACACCACAAATAGTTAGATATTAGGGTGTCCCAGTACCACCATAGCTACTGTTAGTGGGCTTTGACACGCTTGGTAAGGAAAATCCTAAGCCAAAAGCACACGGTGGGAATCAGACATCTGCACAAAGCAACGCCCTTGAGGCTTGTTGTCAAGCAGATGGTTCAGTGCAACCATCAGGGCCTCCTCGGTGAACCCAGGTGTGCCCATAACAGCATCATAGACTTGAGGGTGAATCTCAGCATGCACTGTGTCCTTTAGGGCAGTGGCAACCTCATCAACAGCTTCAGTCATGCCCAAGAACAGTGCTCCTTCCTCCTCAGAAACCGTGGTATGCTTCCTCTTGCCTAGGACGCCGGTGGGGTCTTTCACCTTGTCATCAGGGAGCTTAGAGGGCTCGCCGTCATCGCCAGCCACCTTTTCATGAGCATCAGACTCAGCCTTGCTCTCTTTGTCAGCGGTGTCATTTGGGTTGCCTAGGGCCATCGATTGCATCTATGCAGTCCAAAATCAGACGAAAGTAACACATTGAGAGAGCCTGTTGCAGAAATTATGGAACAAAATACTCACAGGGAAGCATCCTAACCTTGAACCATGGGTACCACCTTCGGCTGTTTAGGATTTTGGGATGGACAGCAGTGGACGGTGGGCGTATCATCTCATTTTCGCAGCTCACCGACAGAGAGCATACAGCACCTCACCGAAGTATCGCCTAATTGTTTCAGCAGACCTCCTAAAGGTCATCTTAATGGCCCTAAACCTTTGGTTGTGCCCGACAACACGGAGAAACATCGCCACTTGTTCCTCAACAGTACTATTGATGCTATCCCTGAGCAGTTGCCTAGCATGGAAAAGGTCACCCCACGGGGAGCTTGCAGACGGCGTCTAAACCATAGTCGTACGTTACTTTTCCTTCTAAATTATATAGAAATTGCATACCATGTCTCACGAATCATACCCAGGTCGATGAATCCGGTACTTGGTAAGCTGGGTTACGGTGAATCTTGTCGCTATGGTCTAAACCGAACAAACATCCAAGCACACACTGCAGTTACGAGGGCAGCTGCTCTCACAACCACCCGACGGCGTCCAGTCGCAAGATCCATCCCTCTAGCCACTCCTCTAGCCAAATCGAATGCACTAAAACTAGTTCACAGCAAGATATATTATTGATAATGGTGTTTGTACTGCAGTTTTTGCTGGACTTCATAACAATATGCTATCAGTGCAAACATGCCACGGCTGCCACATCCAAGGATGCGCCTCCCAGTGGCATGGATTGGAAGCATCATCGACCATGGATGCATGCTCAGAAAATCATGGCAACATATGACTGCACATGTATTTGACTCATATAACAGAGGAAGAACCAAACAGAGCAAGAAACGAGCAGATAATACACACGTGGACACAATTCGTCATTATACAAGCAAGCTAAAAGTGCATATTTCAACGGGATTACAGTGCATAAACGGGACATAATAGTTGCATGAACAAGATCATAGAACAATAATGTAACAGATCCATGCATGAACAAGAGCATCATAAATATTCTACATGCTACATAACTAGCATAATGTATGGACAATATCACAATATCAAGCTGCTAACAAACAGATCCATGCAAATGTACAAGAAATGCCAAATGTGAGGACGGAGAGCAAAGACACACAGTAATTAGGGTTAATTAATTACGTCAAAAATTTAATCAAACAGGCTAGCTCGCGACACAGAAGAGATCTGGGGAGGGAGACGAAATAACCGAGAAATCCACAAGGACAGAGGAGTTATGGGGAGGGAGACAAAAGGAAGCAACATTAGCCGTAGCTAGAGGTGACCAAATGGACCGTGTCCAGTCGAGCTGGCCCCAAAACACGGGACTATTGGCCTAGCTGGTATGGTCGGCGAGGCGACAGAGGAGGTGGCGGCAGCAATCGGACTCGCCAAGGCCCGTTAGATTTATCGTGCTCAGACCGGCCCAACATGACCCGAGAGGTCGCCATGCCGTGCCTAGATCGGCACTCCCATGGGCCAGCACGACACGAACTGTTTAGTTAACCGTGCCTAATCAGTCCTATGCCAGCACGACCACTCTAGCCGTAAATTTGCTTCTCTTCAGGCCGCTGGCGTGTGGACCCATTACAAATTCCATTCGAGCCCTGTCGAGTCTCGACTCTATCTACAGGCCGTTCTGCCTGCTCAAATCCCCCTCGCGAATCAGCACTCGGCACCACCCAGCAGCCGCAGAGACCGCCGATCTTAGCCGAGGAAGCTGCCGCCGGCGACGAAGATGTCGTACCTGCTGCCGTACCTGCACTCCGGGTGGGCGGTGGACCAGGCCATCCTCGCCGAGGAGAAGCGCCTCGTCATCATCCGCTTCGGCCACGACTAGGACGAGACCTGCATGCAGGTGGTGTCAGGACCCGGGTGTTCTGACGAAACTGAAGCTAGCTGAAGTTGATAACTGGGGGAATAGGAAGTTGAAGTCGGCGCCAATCTTACCGCTTCGTCGATTCCACTTGGACCAGCATGGGTGGCTAGGATGTGCGCTGGCTAATGGATGGACGATCCGACGATCCGACATGCTTCCAATATTTACTGTGGCGTCATCTCTTTTGTCGTTTCATTTGAACGCTTGGAACTCGGACGTTTTTACTTTCAGACTTTTACTTCAGTGCTGTAACTTGTTCGGTTAATCCCTGGCTACATAACCAGTGGAGTTGGAATGAGAAGGTATCGAACAATAGCATATTCGTCTACTTTAGTTTGTTAGCTCGTAGAACCCTAGCGTACTTTCCTCTTCTCAATCCCGATCCATTCTCTGAACTTGCCGACCATTCTTTGAACTTGCCGGTCCTATCAGGTGGGTACTCTCGTGTTAACCTCTCCTAACCCTGACCCTAGTTTTTGAACACCTGAACATCTCTAGGATGCCTATCCCTTGTTGATGCCTATCCCTTGTTGTTTGTGATTGATTCGTCGATTGGTTATCTGGATCGGTGGGATGTATGGGTGCTGAATTCGTTGCAAGGATCACTTGGATCTGCCAATTTATGATCGATTCCTGAAGTATGGGAATCGGCGAGTTCTGAATTCGTGAAATCGGATAGTGATTTGTTGGCTATCGTGAGACCTAGGCGAGCTTGTTCTAAAAACTAGCTTAGGTGGAATTTAGGGATCTTGGAACTCTACTTACGCATACGCTTGGCGATTCAGATGCCAACTAGTTGTTCAGCAATCTTGCTAGTAAGGATTAGTCGTGAGATAGTAACATGGTTATTAAGGTGGTAAGGCGAGGTGAGGCGACCCACCCCCTCACACATTTTAAGCGCTAAGGCGCGAGGCGAGGCGACGCCTTACACATCCTAAGGCGGCGGTTTGTGCAGTCGGCGGCGGTCGAACAGAGCAGTGGTAGGAAGAAGAAAAGAGAAAGAAAAAAAAGAAAAGAAAAGAGAAACCTGGACCATCCAGCCCAACCTCCTCGGCAGATGCCACAGTAACGGACCGGGCGGCAATGACATCCATGTGAGCACACCCCGCCTTGTCAAGCAAGGCAAGGGTCGTCAGCCAAGCGACCTTCCCTTAGTGATCATCGTATGCGCGAGCTGTGGGCAGACACACCTCACCAGCACGCCGGAGACACTCTAGCGTTATATCCATCTCGGCCAGACGGTGACACCTCGCAGGAGGGACAGTGCCGAGCTCCGCCACAGCTTCCTCAAGAACCTCCATCGTCTTCTAGGCGGAGAGACCAACGGTGGTCGACAGGTCTCGCTTCGCCCGGACCTCCTCCTCAAGGGCTGCCCGGACGCCCCGCAGATCCCGCACATCACCTCGGAGGGCGGTGCGCTCCGCTTCTAGGTCCGCCACCCGAGCCTCTAAGGCCTTGACCCTCTCAGAGAGAGAGTCACGTTCAGCACTCAGGGCTTTGCTCCGGGTGTGCTCCGCATCAACTCTCTACTAAATCTCGGCGAAGCCATGAGATATGTTAGCATCAATAGCCCGCGACAGCATCAGGGTCCGCACACACAGCAGAACATTAGAAAAGGAAGAAAAAAAGGAGAGGAAAACAAAGAGACCATGTACCAGACGAAACAGACCTTCGCGACATTCGCTTCGATGCTGTGGAACATATCCCTCAAGGACATCATCCGGAAGAGTTCCTGCACAAGGGGCGGGGCGGCAAAGTCAGCAACCGCCTCGCAAAACGCGGGCGACACCCTTGCTCACCTTAAGTCGTTGCGACACAACGGACCCAAATCCACTCTCCTATAGCAGCTGGGGCGGGCATGGGCGAGGGCGCCGCCTCCGAGCCCGCCGAAGCGGATTCAACACCACCCCCCTTGCCGCCCTCATCACTTACCACTGCACGACCACCAAAAGTCAAACCGGAACCTCCTCAACAGTAAATTAACACCAAAATGCTTACCAGTGGCCAAACGCGAGGTAGCAGGGGCATCCCCGATGACTTCGGTGTCCCCTCCGTAAACATGCGAAGGGGTGTCGCAGCTGGAGGACTCCTCCATAGCAAGCTGTGTTTACGCCGAACGTGTTTATCGCCTGATCCACCTCCGACATAGTACGACCAACGCCCTCCACTTCGGCACTCTCCACAGGCGAAACGGTGTGCTCGTCGGACGAGGATCTGCTTGACCCAGAGCACTCAACTCGCTCTGGGGTGCCCTCGGCCACCCTCTTAGCCGGCTGCTCCGTGAAGTCCTCCAAACTATGTGAAGGACCGCCGCCATCACAAGGATAGGTGACGCGAAGGGGAGCCGCTGCAATTGGGCCCGTGCCTTCGACCTCAGGCACGCGGGCATGCTTCTTCTTCCCCGTATCAAGGTCCGGGCGCTCAGCAAGATGAACCGACGCTTCATACGCGCGATTCAACCGCGGCTCCCTCACAACCAAGCGACGCTTCGCATGCTCTTCGCCCGTGTAAGGGCCCAAGAGCAGCTCCGCGGCGCGCATTACTTCGGCGATGGGCGCGACTGCCAAGGTAACCAAGCCCGGATTAGCCTAAACACCACGCAAAATAGGGTAACAGGCCAAAGAAAAGGGAAACTATACCTTCACGGCCCTTCACAGTGAGGACGGGGAGCCCGGACTTCAGAGCCCCGAGCTCCACCTTCCACTCCTTGGCCAGAGGCCAGATTCCGAAGGCGTAGAACTCCTCCACCAAGTCCCGCGTGGAGAGACGCTTCGTCGTATCCAGCAGCACATGGAGGAGGGCCTCCTTCCTCGAAGTAAGAACAATCTCGGGTGTGGCAGTAAGCTGTATCAGCCCACCCCGAGATTGCAGACCGTCCTTCGCCGGGGAGGTATGATAAAACCACCTCTGCGTCTAGTCCGTGTCCCAACGGTTGCGTGCCGCCAGGGCAAGAACATACATTTGTCACCGCACCTTCGGTTGGAAGTTGACACTGCCAAAGTTGAATGTCTCGGTCGTGCTTTTCTTCTTCTTCGGCTGACAACGCCCGTTGTGAAGATACGCAAATAGGCGCCCCTCACCGCTGGCTCCGGCGGATCTCAGCATCCACTCGAAGACCCCCAGCTTTACAATCAAGTTCGGCGTCAGTTGCGCCAACTCCACCCCGTAAAGCCGAAGCACCGTGGAGACAAGCGCGATGCAGGAAAGCCTAAGGCCAACATCAAGGAAAGCGACGAAAACCACCGCCTTGTCAGGACGGGGCGAGGGCACTATCTCTGATCCAGGAGCACGAACCTTCGCCAAACTCTCCAGCTTGCCCTCATCCACGAGGGTTTTCAGAAACGAGGTCACCCCTCCCTCCTTGCTGCGCTTCGTCATACCCAAAGATCCCATCCCGAACCCTAACAACTCGCTAGCGCCGCGAAGAGAGCTAGGAGGTTCAGCGACAGAAAGCAAGAGAGCAAGATAGGGACAGGGGGGGGGGCACCCCTTATTTATACTCACCAGAGGACCCAACGACCATCTTGGGGGGGAAACCGAAGAAGCACACACCAATCGCACCGCAACATGTGGTAGTCATAAAACCACCCCACTAGCAACGTTATGATATATAACCACCATCCGCTATGCACGCCTCCCAAGGGAGGCACCATTATTGCTGAACGGCACGCAGCGCCCGAGCAGCCACCAACACCATCAATTGCACGCGCGCACTTCGAGGATGACTCGAGGCCAACCCCGCCGAACCGTAACTCAGATAAACAATGCTTCGCCAGGCCGAAGGGGATGGTGTGCTTGGACCCTTCGGGAGAAAGGCGCGGTTTCAGCCATGACGAAGCAGAACCTCGACCGCGAGGGGCTTGTCATAGGGGCAGCTCACCGGCCCTGGCGACCCGACGAATAGGACCTGGGGGTCACCCGAAGGCCCCAAGAGGGGGCCCGAAGGCCACAATAGGGGCCTTAGAGGGAGCCCAAGGGTGGTCCGAAGGCTGCAGGAGGTGTCCACCAGTACCTCGAGAGGCTACCTCGTGGGCACCAAGGACAGTCTAAGCCCCCTCGGGCCTGAAGCCGTCGACTAGGAGCGAAGGGAGAAGGCAAGTGGACCAGGCACACCGGCCGGGTGAGCCAGGTCCACGGGAGCCCACCATGGACCGGAAGCTATGCGTTGGGGTAGGAAACGACCCTGCAGTCCCTGTACGGGCAGCACCTCCCTAGGGGTAGAACAATAATCTCATGTACCTGTTAGATTGGCTATAAATAGCTCTCTCCTCCGTGTAAGAGGGGAGGCTTTTTTTTAATGCATTTAATATATATACACTTCTTCTGACACCAGTTCCTTCTCCGAGGATCTTTTGGTCACTCAGATACCAGGGGTGCCCCCTTTTCGTACTGTCTAGTCTTTTCTACTATGACACTTTCTATTTTCCGAGTTTAATTTGTTAGTTCCAAGTTCCAACAAAAGCGGCAGGAGAATGTTTCCTTCCTTAAAAAAAGAAAAAAATTGATTTCACATTGAAAAATACTTAGCAACTGTAATTTCAACAGGGTTCCATAGGGTAGTCAATTTGTTCCAGCAAAAGTGGGAGGAATTTAGGATGTTTTCTTCCTCAAAATAAATAGATCTATTGATTTCACCTTGAAGAGCTATGCTCATTTTAGTATCTATATTTCACCTTTCACATAATTGAAGCCTTTCGTGTATGAAACTAAAATGAATGGGCCACTAGGCACAGACGAGAGCTTAAGGTAGGTCAACATGGGCAATGGGCCCCAAAGATTTTAGATTTTTTTGAACACCATGTATCCATCCTTTATATATATATATATATATATATATATATATATATATATATATATATATATATATATATATATATATATATATATATATATATATATATATATATATATATCGATGATGGCAACACTCACTGTGTTAGTGTATAAATATATATCTATACTCATGCATGTATATTCTCGATGAATCTGTATACGCAATTCACATGATGGTTACGCTATATATTAGGTTGTAGGCACTGGCTGAGCTTAATTAGTGTAATTTAGATTGGGCGACGACCCCTATTGCACTTTGCTAAACTCTAAGAAAATTATACTACTAATATGCGCTCTCTATCGTATTCAGTTTGCAATTCTCTCGAGGCTAACACCCTCTTCCTCCTATAATTTGTTTGAAGCTCCGTCACTGCCACTAGGTTCCCTACCTTTCCGCACATTTCTGTCAGGTGATTGTGTTCAAACTTCAAAGTTCAAAGATTGATTAATGGTTTTTTTTATTCAGGGGGCAACCTCTTTCAAATTTCAATGTTTTGCGAAATATATTTCAATGTGTTATGCTATTTTATTTTCTTTGTTGCGGTTTTACTTTTCCTTATCCTTTGGTTGTACATCAATTTTAGCACTGTTGTATGCTGTGAAATTTATTCTTACCACTTGTTTATCTGTTAGATGGATGAAGTGTTGGCAGCAGTAGCTGAGACCATAAAGAACTTTGCGGTCATGTACTTGGTTGACATCACTGAGGTTCCTGCCTTACATCAACGGTGATGTTCTTCTTCCGGAACAAGCACATCATGATTGATCTTGGGACTGGAAACAACAAGAAGATCAACTGGGCCTTGAAGGACAAGCAGGAGTTCATCAACATTGTGGAGACTGTCTACAGCGGTGCTCGGAAGGGCCGGGGTCTGGTGATTGCTCCAAAGGACTACTCCACCAAATACCGTTACTGAGGCATTTGTGTCTGGCTATTCTTGTGCAATTTCTAGCCTACTCTGTCCGGTAAATGACTTTGGCAAGTGACACTGAATGCAAGCACTGCGAACTTGCAAAAGTGTCGCTTAACTATGTCTTGACATCTCATAAACCTGTAATGCTTGACTTGATTGTTGAAAGGAAAATGTCTGTTGACCACTGAAGTATCGCGCTTCGGACACTTAACTCCCTCACTTAAAAAACTGGTATTTTGACCATCTCACGTTGCAAAGCCAGCGTACTTAACCCCTCAAGCTGTTTTGTTAGGTGGTTTTGCTTACGTGACATTGGTTTCGCCACATGGACGACTGAGTTGGATCGTTTTACTGTTGGGGCCCACGTGTCATGGAGACATCACTTAAATAAGGCTTTAACTAGATTTTCTAATCTGCTGGTCCCACTCGTTAGCGCTACAACGCCTCCTTCCTCTCCCCCCCCACACACATACATACATACATACATACATACATATATATATATATATATATATATATATATATATATATATATATATATATATATATATATATATATATATATATATAGAGAGAGAGAGAGAGCTGCCTTGGCCAAGATTGGCATCGGTGATTAGGACTTCGGCGGTGGCCCGTCGATGTGGTTGGATTAAGGAAGTGCATGACCATGTCGAATATGGTTGAGGAGTCAACTACAACTACGTAATCAACTACAAGATCGAGTGAAGGATCGGGCTATCGTAGGATGATACACATCTCGCCTTGAGTTCGATCTGGTATCATGAGGCAAAAAGATTAGCACATGAGCTTTATAAAGGTTCGTTCGATATGATTTTATGTGCATTCGGGAGTCTATATGTCTTACTAGAAACCGCTACCGACTTGTGGATCGAAAAGGAGTTTCTGGGTCACAGCTGATTATGCATGAATCTATATGGTCACACACTTAATGAGTTGGAACAAACTAGTTCAGATTGGATCCGTTCGTGGCTTAAATCGAATTATAGTCCGTACGTGGTTAAGAATTCTAATAGGTTTCTAACGTAGAGTTATGTTAGGAGCTCTTTATAAGAGGTGTGGGGGCTTTTGGATGACATTGCACTGCCCACCGAAACCCTAGCCACCTCCACCTCGAAGGCCCTGCCGAGAGATGCTAACACACCGGCGCACGGCATTTCACTCCTGGATGTGTGGATACTGTAGAGGCGCTGCTGCGTTGATGAAAGACGATCCGCGATGTATGTAAGGAACGTGAGGGGCTGTTGGAGGAGACGATCGGTGGCCAAGGATGTTAGACAATCGATTACTTCTACTACATTGACGCGTATGACGTTAGATCGGGCTGCTCCAACTCTTCTTTCGCTGCACTACGTGTCTAGTGGTAACAATCTATGATATCTTACTCGCATGACTTTCTAATTTATGTGATATTTTTTTTTATTGCGTGCTAGTATAGTCTACCCGTATTCCAACAAAAATGAATATACTTAGATCACCAGTTGAATCATCACCTATCTTGATTCACTCCCATATACACTGATCAACATAACAGGGTTAAAATATGTTGCTCTTCATCTGTTGTTGCTGCTGTCACTGCCTCAGGTCGGTTCATGACATTTCCCCTCTCTTGAGATGCGCGTAGCTTGTCGATAGAGTTACAAACCAACTCATCCAAAACAAGAGGTGCACGGGAGGATTAGATGCTAGGTTCTTTTTTAGCACTAGATTCTTGTATATGACAAGGATCCGATAGTCCTAAAAAGCTCGAGAGGGTTGTGAGAGAGTGACAATCCCTTGCACTCTTTTAAGGTGGTTAAGGAATTTGCGGCCGGCTTCGACAAATCTTTCTCTCTCGTCGTGATTATGTCGTCACCATTATTTGGTTCTTTCTATGAGATTCATCTACTTCGTTCTTGATACCGTGTACACTCGTGCCGTTTCTCATAACTCTGATCCGATCTGTGAGCTGCTGCGCATAAGAAGAGATATCCGAGTAGAAATACCAGAGAAAATGATCTTGTCATCCTTGCTATAAATACATTGGGAATGTGAGAGAGAATAGTTTGTAAGACAGAATACTTATAAATACAAGAGGGAGACGATGGAATAAATAAGGTAAAGAAGGGAAAACATCAACAAACTTACGTACACGTCTTATTTTCGAAACAAAACCGCAGAAACCATATATCCTAAGTTTTGAAAAGAGGGAGTAAAAAGCTGTGGACACTGTTCCAATTTCCAGTCCGAGATGCGGCGTTTGCGGTCTCAATCTCCCATCCCTTCACGGGGTGCCATCGGCCGGAGACAGAGGGACATGGACCAGCCGGCCGGCATCATCACGAGGAACAGGTGAATGTGATATATCACATTTTCTATCGAAATTGCAGCAGCAGGAGATCCGCGTGCTGGAATATATTAGAAAGAGTAGGAGATCAAGAGATTATAAGAAAGGGACCAAATAGGAAAGAACGCCAATTCAATGCACCTGTTGTAGATGCATACTTTGTAATTAAACACCATTAGGTGCATAACCAACACTTTGTACGTTTTTGTGCTCTCACATCGTCGAAGAGGACTTGAAGAAGAGAAGAAGGCAGATAGAAGAGAAAACACTCTCAAAGGGTACCTTATAAAAGGGGTGAGTGAATGGATCATGTTGTGCTGGAAGGTAGGTTGTTACTTTGGTTGAATTAAATTGTGCTGAGGATTTGAGGGCTTCAGGTTACAATAGGACAATTGGATCCAAGTAGCTGATAATGCACCGGTATCAATCCTCATAAATGGCCAAGACCAGTGAAAATTCTATCGCCGAAATTTCGCCGGTAACCGCCGTTTATTGGTGTTATCGGCGGGGTCCGATAAATTTTTATACTGGGCAAAAAATTTCGGATTTATTTAATTTTCATCCAAATTCAAATTCAAAATTTAGATAAAATTTTGTCTTTGCATCTGAAATATTCAAATTTCAGTTCAAAATTTTCGCTGGAATTTCCGTTTACCGATGAAAACTGGTTGTATTGCTGCCCTCCGATAAATTTTTCTTACCGGTAGTGTTTTCCTTGGCCAAGACACGAGAGAGATCTACACGAACAGGAGGAGGCAACCAATTCACAAGAATCCGCACAGCTCAATCCGTTTACTACCAGGATGTCCAACTACGCAATCCGCACATCTCAATGTAACTATTTACATTAATTAACATAAGATAGTAAATCCATATCTTCAATAAAGTAAATCCCTATAATCTTAACTACTATAATTTGGAGTTTACTCCCATCGTCCCACACCCACCGAATCGCCCCCACCGCTGGGGAATCGTCCCACACCTCCTTCCCTTCTATTCGCATACGCCCGCACGCGTTAACTCTTGAACCGCTCCACCCGCGCCGCATTCTCCGCCCCTCCCCCGCAACCGCCGCCCCTCACCTCCCTCTCCTTTCTTGTGCCCGCTGCTGCCCTTCCTCCCTCCCTCCCTCTCCCCACTCGCACCATTCGCCTTCCACGTTCCCCATCCGCGCCCCCGACCTCGCTGACACCGCGCCGACACGCCGCGTGCACGAGCTCCGGGCGGTATCGCTGCCTGAAACCCCCCAAATCCTCCCCTCCGCTCCCTATCTCCGCCTCCCAAAACCGTCGTCTGAGCCACGCTGCGCCCCCGATGTCGCCTCCGCAGCCGTCACACATCGTCTTCACGATCTCCGCACCACTCCCATCACCCTCCGCCTGAAACCCCCCAAATGCTCCCCTCCGCTCCCCATCTCTGCATCCCAAAACCGTAGTCCTGAGCCGCGCCTCGCCCCTGATGTCGCCTCCGAAGCTGGCGATGACGGCGGCCAGTACGCCGGATTCCTCTATGCCGGCGTGGCTCGGCGGCCTCGTGCGTGCCCCGGAGTACCGCCCCACGGAGTCAGAGTTCGCCGACCCCATCGCCTTCCTCTCCCATGTGGAGCGGGAGGCCGCCGTCTACGGCATCTGCAAGGTAATCCCGCCCTACCCCCACCCCTCCCGCTGCTTCGTGTTCGCCCACCTGAACTACTCCCTCATCACTTCCTCCGACGGGCCGAATCCCACAACCACCGACTCCTCCAACCCTACCTCCTCGCCACCAGCCTTCGCCGTCGTGTTCACGACCCGACACCAGGAGCTCGACACTATCTAAAATTCCGTCCGCAATCCTTGCAGATTATATGGAATGGAACCTGTATCATTCAGAGTACTAATTCTAGTAGACTTACTTTTCAGACCAAATTCGTTCATATAGCTTTTTTTTGCACTAGAATTTTCATTCCATTCCTCTTTTTTTATGACAGCCATCAAGTTTAATGATATATAATTCTATATATTCTGTGATTAGTATTTTATAATTTTGTTCCATCAAATCGGGAAGACAATACAGGCTTTTAACTACATATCAATTCATTTGTTCAGTCCAGGCTTGATCTTACTTGTAAAACAGGGTTATATGCAGTTTGGTATGTAAAACAGGGTTTTATATTTTTTTTATGTACTTTCAATTGATTTCAGTGGCACTGCAATTTTTTCCTTGAATAATGATGCCACAACACCATCTAACTGGGTTTTTTTACAGAAGTAATTGCATATTGGCTCCCATTAATGTTTTGGGAGTATAAAGTTGTGATGAATGGAATCAAGACGCATGGAGGAAACAAATGAGACAATGCAAAGCATTGCCCTGAGGTATTTGATATGTCATAGTTCTCTAATTTTTTTCAGTCTTCTAAACTAAATTATTGGATTTAGCCATTAGTTATCCTGCTGGCCAAAATCATGTTTGCATTCTGTTAGAGATAAGCACCATCGCTTACTCGATATAAGCATTTTCCATGCATTACATTTACTTCTCTGAGACTTTCGTATGATTCTTAACCACGTTGAAATTGTTCTTATTTCTTATGTCATATGCTTCACATATACATCATATATACTTAATTAGGTTGCCATCACTCATGTTCACTCAGGAATATTTCCTCCCCAATTTCAACGAAGTAATTGGATACCATCAATAGTTACCAGAAACGAGGTTCGTCCGAGTCGCAGTATGGGATTCGGGCTCGTAGTTCGCTATTTTTTCTTCCAATTTCCACTACGAACACGAACTCCGTACCCTAAACCGGTTTGGGTTCGATGAATCCGGTTCGCAATTCGCGAGGTTTTATAGCAAATCCGGTAACTATGCCATCAACACCATTGTCATGAAATACTGTTCATTCATCTCACTGTAGAAAATCACAAGCTTGCTAATGCCCTATATTTGTTCCACAGTCTTTAGATTTTCTAAATTAAGTAAGCAAAAAAATAAAATGCACATCCATGCATCAAGTGAACTGCAATAGCAAAAGTCAACATTTTTTGCTCTTCAAATTTTAGTCTGTACTGCTGGTTGAAATACTTTGTCATATCATCACTAATTTATTACTATATTTGAAGATAGTTATACACTTTTGCACCTTTTCGCCAATTCCATGTACTTTACTGTATTCTTATTGTGTAATTGATTTTTGTAGATCATGACACTTTTTTGTACTAAAATTGTTTGATCTTGATAAAAAAAATAAAGCTCTCTTTTCCTCTTTTGCTATTTATGTTAATGTGTGGAGTTATGTTTTAACAAATTTCTTTGATAGATAGTGCAATCGTGCTAGATGTTAGCTTGTCATGAAAGAGCAAATGGATTCCATACAAACTACTGTTAAATGTTAATTATTGAACAACTAAAATCTGCATGTAGTTCTTTTGGGAATTTCCTACCAACATTTAGCACTTGTTATTTTTTATACATTTTTCACAACCAATTTCTTCTACCTTTCTAAGTGGTTAGAAATTTTCTGAATAGGAAACTCCTCATTTTCTAAATATATACTATTCCTAGCATCTCATGTTGTATCTTGCTGAATTAGGCCATGCCACTTAATTGATAGAATTCTCATTTTATTAGTGTGACCTGTTGTATGAGCTAATTTTTCACTACTAATTGCATCCATGGTTCCACTAAAAAAATGCATCCATGATCTCAAATTAGTTTATACGTTAGATCCTAGATGGATTGGTTTGCCGACATGGGAAAGAGTTAGTCTAACCTTGTTAGGCTCAGTTAGCTGCCTATCATTGTTTCAAAATGCTTGCTTTGCTAAGCAAGATAATCAGCATGATGTACATAATTACTACATTGTGCAGATAACTCCCCCACATGAACTTAGTCACTGGAAGCCTGGAACAGTCACAATTTGAGGGATTATGCCCACCTCTTTCTCATCTCTCTGTGGTTCCTCACAATACAGATGATTGAACCCTCCTAGCCCCCCACATCACTCTCCACCTTCATGGCTTCATCCATATCTTTTATTTACCTAATCTTTGTGTTTCATTCATTGGTTTGCCACCTTCGGTGTTACCTCTAGTACTCCTTAATTCTGTTAGTCTAGATAATGATCTCAATGCATGTTTTCTGCAACTTTCACTCTGAAGCTTCTAGATGTAGATCTAATGGTATCTGCATTTATCTTGCTTTTTTATGCGTGAGTTTCGCTCATTGGGCGATTTCGGTATACAACCCGGTTTTAAAAAATTGCTAAGAATCTAACCATGATACTCAGTCTCCTAACATACCCTGTAATCATGTGTTTTTCTTATGCATAATTCCATTGTCCTTGCTTTCTGTTCTAGACACCATTGTTTCATTATGCGTGTTTTTTTGCATCCATTTTTTTTTAGGAAACCTCAGCTATCAGATAGCATGCTGTATTGCTGTGTCTAAGCTTTGATTGTATGTTTTATTTTCATTTGTATCCTAATTGTAAATAGCTATTGCTTCTCTGTGCATGTATGGTTCCATAGCAATTGGAAAAGTGGCCACTGAGTTAAGGCAATCTCAGTTGTTGAGGCTTCAATCTGATTCAGGTTGCTTGTGATAACTTGTTAGTTCAGGCTCTACAAATTCTCCCACTTGTGGTAAGCAACTTGCTAGCTTAAATTTCGACATAACTATTTAACAATCCATTTTGTAAGTTGCTCTGCTGTTTATGAAGTTAATTATCAAGGTGGTACCAAACTTGCATCAATTGGCCATGTTGGTGAGGGCACTGGGAGCTGTCGATTTGGCTCGCCAAAATTTGGAGATGAATGCCCCAGGATTTGGCTAGATTTGTATTGGCGTTGCTGTAATTCTTCAGGGCGTGCTGAAATTTGGGACCAATCCAAATGCTAGCCGAATTTATTGGGTATTATCAATTTTTTTTTGTAAGGTTTGCTAGGGCTTGTGAAGGCCTCCACAGTAACTTTAGCCTCCAAGTTTATGTATTGTACTCCACAGTGATTTCCCCAATTCTTGCAAGTTCGATACTCGCCTTCACCGGATCTTTGTTCTGGTGGTGTTGATTGGTGTACAGCTAGCTGCTTTTTTATGTGCAAATTCGTTGCAAATTATTGTGCATGTGCAGTTTTGATACAAAAAGTTTTATTAAGTCCTGACCTGACTACAATGTGTTCCTCGCATTACATGTCTCGTTGGTTTTATTTATTGTTCTTATGCAAATGTGCCTTGTGGGTGTGCACTGCAAATTGTAAATAGGTTGAGATAGACCCTTGGTTGTATTTGATTATTCATAACTGACACTTTTCATTTGCTGTTTTGCTGCAGTAACCTTTGCCTTCCCAAGGGAAAGAAGTTACAGTTGGTTCAAAAGTTGTTATTAAGAGGGTCGAATTTGTCAGAATAATCATAAAGTCTCTTTACAGTCTTGGTCCTCTTGGATATGAAAAAAAGTGGAGCTGTTCTGGAAGAAGAGTCAGGGATAACTTACATTCCTCAACAGTTGATCTTTTTAGAAAGCAGGTGCTTGGTGAGAATATTGTGAAGTCTACAGCATTTCTGATACTGGAGCAGAAATTCTTTGAACTTTTGAGAAATGACAATGTCATGGGTGCTATGAAGACTTTGCAAAGTGAAATCACGGCCCTTGGTATCTGCAGTATGACAGAAAGAGTGATGAGAGGTTTGTTTGTTGGCGAAAGCTTTAGTTTGCTTTGGAAAATAGTAAGTACTAGATAATTTTTTTTCTTATGAGAGGTTTGTTCATTGAAGAAAATTTTATTGCTTGAGTAAAAAATTTGGTTATCATGTTGATGCCTCAGTTCGGGTCAGAGAGGGGAGAATATGGGCTGTTTTGAAACTTTTAGTGTCCTGTATGAAATGTGAAGTTCGATTTTTTAAAGCCAAGGTGTGCAATACATACCAGAGTTTCATCATCTTAGTGCTTATTGTCAGATTATATGCAGAGTGACTGTTCGGTAATTTTGGGTAGCAGTAGTAGCAGGTGTTGTAATATGCGGAGTTAATGTTTCTATTTATTCGTGTGTGAAAGAAAATTGATATTTATTATTCAGTTTAGAACCTATTTGTTGATATGTATTACTGTCTTTTAGGGTTCTGTTGCAATGCACGGGCACCCTACTAGTCATTCTTCAATTATTAACTTTGACCCGTGCGTTGCAGTGGTTTTTTCTATAATGTTTATCGTTAAATTCAGGCTCTATTTGAAACGCATGAATTTCATAAGAAACAGTTCAAATACCGCCTCCCAAACGGACCCTTAGTAAGGCATCATTTGAACTTTCACATCAAATACCTTCTAATAAGAGGCCAATTGGAGGGAGCATTTCATTCGCATTTCCCCGAAACTAGATTTCACAATTCAAATAGTTTAAGTGGCAGATACATCACACAAACAAAAAACATACATCAAGATTTTGACAATACAAATTTCAAACATGTCCTGAAGGCACCAACATACTCGAAAGAACCCGCGGATGGCACCGGTTCACCGAATAACCAAACGTAAACAAGAAAATCAAATCCATTCGTGCGCACACCGATAGATCGAGACCAACCGTAACAGCCTTTCATGTTAAGGAAGCCGTGGTTTGGCAACAAGCTGCAGCCCGCCCTTGAGTCGCACGACGAGGCCGTTCACCTCGCTCATGTCCAGCGAAGTCCCCGGCCGGCCGGCCGGCGCCCAGTCAAAATGATACAGCAAGCTCGCGAGCGCCATCTCCAAGGTCGGCATGGCGAACCCGATCGCGGGACACCCCCTCCTCCCGGCGCCGAACGGTATCAACTCGAAGTCCTGCCCCCGGAAGTCCACGGCGCTGTCCAAGAACCTCTCCGGCTGGAACTCCTCGGCGCGCTCCCACGTCGCCGGGTCGCGACCGATGGCCCACGCGTTGATCACGACCTGCGTGCGCTCTGGGACATGGTAGCCGAGTATCTCGGTGTCAGCGGGCGGCTCCCGAGGTACGAGGAGAGGGAGCGGCGGGTGCAGCCGGAGCGTCTCCTTGACCACAGCCTTCAGGTAGTGCAGCTTGTCGAGGTGGTCCTCGGTGACCCGGTCGGCGCCGCCGACGGCCGCTCGGATCTCGTCCTGGAGCTTGCGCATGTCGCGCGGGTGGGTGATGAGCTCCGCCATGGTCCACTCCATCGCCGTGTTTGTCGTCGAGGTGCCTCCCGCGAACATGTCCTGCTCGCGTCCGTGATACAATCTTAAAAAACAATGTGCTAGCATGTACAATATACTTGTCTAGATCAGCAGATGAGCACGTATGATCGACACGTAGTACGTACCAGGATAAGGGACTTGATTTCAACCGTGCCGAGCCGAATGCCTGAGTCTTTCTCCGTCTCGTTTACGTCCAACAGCACGTCGACGAAGTCCCGGTGATCACCTCCGTCGCTGTCGTTTCGTAGCTGCCGGCCGCCGCCTTGACTCCGGTGGCGGTGGTCGTCGATCACCTTCTCGAGCATCCCGTCCAGCGCCTCGACCGTCCGCCTCACTCTCCTCTCCAACCCCCGCACGGCGTCCACCCATCCCAGTCCCGGCACGAGCTCCCCCACGGGCGTCGTCCCGAGCAGCTCGTCGAAGTCGGCGAACACCTTTCTCAGCTTGATTGTCCTGTCGCCGGCGCCTTCGTACAAGGCGCGCGCGCTCTCGTCGCCGAATGCCGTGCGCGAGATGACGGCGTTGGCGTAGGCCATGAGGAGCTCGCTCAGGCCAACGATGGCGCCGGCGCTGGCGCGGACGCGGATGCGGTCAACCAGCGCTGCGGCCTCCTCCTCCCGGACCCGGCGGAAGGAGAGGATGCGGCGCGGGCTGAGGAGGTGCACCACGCAGATGCGGCGCGCCTGGCGCCAGTACTCGCCGTAGGGCGCGAAGGCCACATCGCGCCCGTATAGGAGCCGCTCGGCCATGGCGCTCTTGGGCCGGCTCGCGAAGGCCACGTCGCGGGCCCTCATCACGTCCTCCGCGGCGGCTGCGGAGGAGACGATCACGGTGGGCACGCGGCCGAGTCGGAGCAGCAGCACCGGCCCGCGCGCCGCAGCCAAGGACCGCAGCGCCCGGTGCGGCAGGGGGCCCAGCAGATGGAGGTGGCCGAGGAGCGGGAGGCCCGGCGGCGACGGCGGCAGGTTCCGCCCATGGCTGCCGCGCTGCGGAGGTGCGTGCTTCCTGCCGGAGAAGAGGAGGAGGTATAAGAGAGATACCCCCAAGGTGAGTAGGAGGAGGAGCGCAGCGAGCGAGACGGCCATGGCTGGACAGTGGTAAGTGGTAAGCGACGAAGGCGCCGCGCGAGAAGTATTTATATTCGCCACCTAGGGTTGTCACGTCAGAGAAAACTATTTTGGTATAATTTTGTTTTTCTGGAGGACCAAAATTTCGGTAAGTTCGGACGAATTTCGTTTAAACAGTTTGGATCAAATTTGAATTTAAAATATTTCCAAAAATCAGTTTGGATCAAATCTGAATTTAAAATATTTCCAAAAATTAAGGAGAGGAGTGGGATTCGATCCCTGGCAGCGGCGGAGCCAAGGGCCCTCCAGGCCGAGCACTTGCCTGAGCTTTGGCTCCGCCGCTGACCCCGCCCAAGATGGCCCCGCTGCCCCCACCCTCGGCGAGGTCCCCGGCCACCGCCCCGGTCGCCACCCTGCCCACCGCCGGCGCCATCCCCACTCGCCTCTCCCTCGACCACCGACGCCCCTACCGCCTCCACTCCCTCCGCGATGACCCCCACCGCCTCCACTCCCTCCGCGAAGACCCCCTCCGCCGTCTCGGACGCCCTGACCGGCGCCCCCGCCGAGAATAGTTCCGCCGGGTACACCTCCCAGGTAGGAGATGGCCAACAGCTTTGCTTTTGTCACTGGATTTAGTCTTGTTAGAGGATGATGAACGCTGGTAGCTTTGCTTTTGCCCGGGCTTTCCTCCGCCGCTGATCCCTGGTCTGTACAAAAGCAAGGGTAGGGCCTTGCCACCGGGCTACCTTTATCTTTTTGTTGGTTTTTACTATCTTTAAGACTCCAAATTCAAACAAAACGGAAAAAATTGAACGAAGTGATTTTCTTTCGGAGGGTAATGAAATATCCAAAATTTCTCTAAAATTGTGAACCCTGGTCACATCTAAGCTTAGGCGTGCCACAGCTCCTTAGGTAGGCGTTCGGTTTCTTACTAGGCTTAGGCTGCCACAATTCCTTCGACGAATTTAGAAAGTGTGGAGATTATGGGTAGATGATCCTAATCATAGTGTGTTGAACAATTAGCAATAGTACCGCCACATGCGGCGGTCTGACTGGCCACATGTGGTGGTCTGATCGACTGAAAATAAGAATGTGAATTTTTTGAATCGGCCAAAAATCACGCGTGTAGGAAGGTAAGAGGATGCGTTTGCACTTGGTCTTATTGAAAATAGAATTTCAAGGAAAAACTACATAGAGTTTAAAAATTGAGAGAGTGCAGTTTGAGATAGTGGGAAAATTTCCTAAGCCTTGAGTGGTCTGACCAGCCGTTGGTTGGTGGTCAGACCAGGGGTGGTCTGACCAGCCAGACGATGGTCAGACCGGTGGCCTAGTAGTCTTACCGGCCATTGGATGGCGGTCAGACCGGTGGGACGATCTGATCGGCCAGAAGCCGTTCATGCGTCGGGAACACGGTGAATTTCGTGGAATTGGCCAAAGTCATGAGATTCAGTATATAGGTGTTGCACGATGCATATTTTAGCTAACATGGGTGTAACCTCCCAAAATTTTCTTTCAGTTCAAATGAGTACAATTGTGGAATTTTTAAAACTTTTTGATGCAGTTTATTAATATTCAAATTTCCTGGGTTTTATTTGAAGCTTTGTCTTATTCTAAATTTTGCAAAATCAAGCAACAAGGTGCAAATTAGCCAAGGGAAGAAAAATTGAAAACAAATTAAAATAATAATTGAATTTGAAACACCGGATAAGAGATAAGAAGTATGACTTTAAATTTGAATTTAAACACAAAGGAGAAAGGAAAAGGGATTCCAAACCCCAAAATCAGTGTGGGCTTAAACCCAACTGGTCCAGCCCACTTCCCCTTTTTCTTTTCCTTTCTTTCTTCTTTTTCTTCCTGGGCCGGCCCACCTCTTTCCCCCTCTTCTGGCCCAACACCACCCAGCTCACTTGGCCTCCTTCCTCTCGCCACAGCCAAGCCGGCCTCCTTCCTCCTGCTACCCACGCATCATCACTGCTAAGCCCACACACCACCGCCGCTAAAGCCATGCTGTTGCATCCGATCTCGTGCGTCACCACCGTCCCATCGTCCCACGAACTCTCATCTCGTCGCCGCTGCTGGTGCCACGCCATCCTCACCCAACCGCCACCCCCAATGCCTGTGCACTCACCTGCTCCTGTCACCTCGCCCACACCTGCCCCATCGCGTGGACATCGCTTTGCTCGCTATGCTAGCCACAGCGCACCTGTCGGACCCCAGGCTTTGAATACCCGGAGCCCTTGTACATGTACCGTACTAGTTCCATGATCAGTTGCTAGTACACACATCCACACCTTTGGTATACATATCTATACACAATATACATACAACATGAAACAAATATGGTGCTTATCTTAAACAATTACATCATAGAGTAAGATATACGGTCGATCGACCAAATAAAATAACAAGTATCAGAAGTAGCAAATTAAACAGTGGAAGCATAACATGTACATAAACCAAAAGTTCAGCGGTATGTCCATCCAAACCCTCATGCAACTAGACCTGTTCAAACGCTGGGTTGGGCATGAAAAGCCCGGCCATGAACGGGTATGCCCGAGCCCAGCCCGAAATTTACTTTTTTCGATTAAAAACTGATATTTTAATGCTTTTTCGGAAAAAAGTAATATTTAATTCATTTCAATAATAAAAAAGGTTTTGTTTTATTATTTTCATTGGGCTTCGGACAGCCTTGGTCAAAATCTGATCCCAAGCTCTGCCCGGACTGGTTTCGAGGCTGGGTCAATGCGTCAGCCACCCATGAACACCTCTACAGGCAACCGTCAAGAAACAAGTCCTAGAAAGACCCGTCATCGAACCCTCCGATACCAGGTGCAAAGAACACGTTGTCCAGCATAGGCTCATCCTCTAACCCTGAACAACAATTTAAGCAATATTGAGTACATTGCGTACTCAACAAGACTTGTAGTGTATCGCAAAATTTATATATATGCATGACTAACAAGTGATGAGACTCGATGCTACAAATTATTTTCAGCATTAAGCAAGTTTTATTTGCGATATCAATACATATTACTTTGCAACGGGAATTTAAAAAGCAATTAAATAGATAAAGAACAAGAAGTAAGTACTTGAATAAATAACAAATCACAACCCTCGTCGGCTGCGATCAACATCTTATTTCCAGCCATAGACATGACACTCAACTCAAATATAAACCAACAATCATTCCCACATTTTTCCAACGAGAGTTTTTTTAAAAAACAAAGTCTATACCCGGCATACTAAACTTAGCATGATCATCACCGTGAGCATGACTATTTAAATAGATTTACACTCTGTTGAGGTGTATAACTTTACCCACAACATACAAATTCTCTAGTTTATTTGGTAGCTGTCGATACCACCGCTCACTATCCTTTGGTAAGCATTCTAGAGCACGTATCGAATCTTTTACATCACCTAGTCCTAACCTTACACTAGCCCAGCTAATGAACACCCTCACTTCACCTGGGTACTCCCTCGTCTCAGTGAGACATTCACCGTTGTGTCGGCAAGCTTTGTTCCTGACATCATGGTGAAGGGAGCCCCTTCGAACATGCCTACACCGGTCATGCTCGCACTACTAGTTTTCGATGACTTAATTAGTTAAGGCTGTCCCATACCAACACATGTGGTTGTACGCTTACGCTTAGGTCAGATATACCAGTGTTCGGTCCTTAATTGACCCGGGCGAGGATCTCCCCCTATCTACTTGTGAGATACACCTCTCACCCTTCTCAGAATATAATATACCTTGTCCGCGTCACAAACTAAGTTTTTTACTTTTGTTTTTATACAAAATAACATAGGCGAACCCCTTTGGACCATCATTTCAAAATCTCCCAAATTCATGCTCAACATTCCACCTATTTTCCAATTTTAGTAAATCTAGAGCCCGACTAAGCATTTGAGCGATATTCGCACTTGAAATACCCAAATCGACATCATCTATTGCCTAAACCATAACCTATTGGCTACAACAGTAAGGATACCAATATTTCAAGGAGGATCATTGTGACATCCCCATTTTCAATATATGGAATTAAGCTGCATCACACGAGCATGCATATCATCTCTAAAGCATTTGCACAAAATATTGTATTTGAAAATTTCAAATCAAGTTAAACATATAACTCAAAATGAAGCTCCCAAAAGAAAACAACAATAAATAATTATGATAATTATTGGGAAATAATTTATTTAACTCTTATATTATTTATCATTAATAAGTATAATTTTCCCCAAATTTTTAGAAACTAAATCAGCCCTAAGAAATTCAAAACCCATTTCAATAACCCCTGCGGTTAATGACTTAAAAAATAAGCAAATAAAACTTGAACAGTGAGGCTATAAATTTTTGTGTGTACTAGGTCATCCCAGGAACCTCTTTGTAAAATTTTAGAATTTTAGGAATTTATTTGCTATTTTTTTAAACCACTAGTCAAAGTCTAAGTGTTTGAATTCAATCAGTCAAATGTTGGACTTGGACTAGACTCGAGTCCGACCTAGCGATCTGATCGAACCAAATCAACTAAATGCACCCAGTCGCACCAGGGTTCGACCCAGCCGCTCTAGTGCCACTAACGAGGCGGGCCCACATGTCAGCTGCTTCGTCTTCCTCGGGCAGGCACACGCAAAGCGCATGCGCCACGTCTCCGCCACATTCTTTCCGAGCCTTTGGGGGTGATGCTCACACTGTGGATCCACCGTCCGTTTCGGCCAACCCTGACCATCGCCAGTTGACGTCGCTTCCATCTCTGTCCTTGCCCGAGCGTAAAACCCCTCGCCTTCCTCCATTTCGCCTCATTCTTCCTGTCGGGGTTGAGGAAGAAGAAGCTCGAGCAAGCTCGTTTCTCTAGTAAAATCCCTACCACCAAGTCTCTTAGCTTCCTCTTGCCAAGCCGTTTCTGTTTGACCTAAGTTGAGCCTTCATTATTGCTTGTAGGCTCAGAGCACCACCTTGTTCTCGCTGTCTCCAGAGCGCGCCCTGCCACATCTCCACCGTGCCATTATGTGTTTCAGTGAGTCCCTTCATCTCTCATGTGTGCCGCCAGATGTCTTAGAGCATCATCAAGATTTCCCCTCAATCAATTCGTGCATTGGTTCGCAGGAGCACTAGAATTTGGAGGTTTTCCCCATTTTTCGGTCGATGACACTATTCCTTATCCATTACCATTCAGGTGAGTCATTTTTTCGATTCCATGCGCTGACACCATCTACACCACTCACTGAAGATTTCCTTACCACTATTTTTCAGTTTCTCGGCTTAGTTTGTCCTCCCCTTGTGAAGCGATAGCGCCGCCTGTTGGTGATATGCCCTAGAGGCAATCAAAGAGATGATTGTATCATATCTATGTTTATGAGTTATTGAATAAATGTTATTCTGTTCCTTGAATGAATCATTGGTTATGAAGGGTAACAAGTATGAGACTTGTTGGCGAAACTTTTTTAACTTATATGATGTCGTTCTAATTGAATCCCTGATCGGATGTCACTGATCGAAACACTAGTGACTCTATCGACCAGCACATGTATTGATTGATGACCATATTTCATCGGTCATGGATATAGAGATATCGAATAAATAATGTGAACATATGTTAGAGAACATGGGGTTGGATTGACCCACCTTGAGACACTATTGAGATTGTTATAATTTCATGAGTCGTTAGTTAGTCTCAAGCAATAATGATGTATAATCCTTAGACCTGAGGTCAGCATGGTTTCCTACATACGTAAGAGTACACTTTGGGGTTACCAAACGCTACTCCGTAAATGGGTAGTTATAAAGGTAGCTTTCAGGTATGCTGTGAAACATGCGGAGGAATGTGACTGGTCGGATATGGGATTTGCCCCTCCTAACATAATAGGAGAGATGTCTATGGGCCTCTCGATGTGATTGGATAAAGGAAGTGCACGACCATGCCACTAGTGGTCGAAGTGTTCGACCACGTGAAGTTATCCAACACTCGATCGAGAAAGTATTGAACAGTCCATGGATGACACAACATCTCACCTGTAGTTCAACCAGATATTGTCAGGCAAAGGGAGAATACACGAGAAGGTCTTTTAGTTTGATCAGATACGGACTAGTCGTATGGAGATACGAGCTAGTCGTAGGCTGGTCGAACATGATCACTAAGTGGTCGAAACCTGGTCGTAAGGAGTTACAAACTGGTCGAACTAAATTTGAACTGTTTGTATAGAGATGCGAGCTGGTCTTTAGTGATATGGACCTGGTCGTAGATCATATTGCATTAAGGTTCATCCGATATAATTCGTGTGTATTCAAGAATTATTATGTTCTGCTAGGAGCCACCACCGACTCGTGATCGGAAAGGAGTTTCCGAGTCACAACCGATTACGCATGAACCTAACGGGTCACACATTTAACAGGTTGGAACAAACCAGTATGAATAAGATTCATCAAAACGTGTTCGGATAGGATCCGTCACGGGCACTATATAAAAAGATGCTTGAGGCTGTTGGAAGGGTGCGACGAGACATAGTATATGCGATATATGAGTTAACGTGAGTTGCACAAGAACCGTAGTGTAACATCCCAATTTTCAGAGCTCTAAAAAAATCATTTGAATAGTTGTAGTGAGAAAATTCACCATTTGGATTTATTTGAATTTAATTTAAAAGCTTAATATTGGACTTTGTGTAACAAAACAATTTAATATGACTAAAGTCAACATAAACAATAGTCAAAACTATTTTATTTGGATTCTATGAGCTTGGATATATTTTCTGGAATTTTCTGGAATTTTTCCAAGTTCATTTGCTATTTTCCATTGCTTATTTGAATTTATGCTATTTTCTAAAAAGGAAAAACTATTTTAAATCTCCAATAGTGTTTGGGCGAATTCCCTACCAATCTCGCTCATCTCAAATTTCAACCCTTCCTCCACCGTTGGATCGGCCACGGGCGGTCGAGATCTCACTTGCCTCGCTTCTCTCTCTCTCGACGTAAGGGCTCACATGGTCGTCGCCTTCGTCTCCGCGCGTTCGTCGCGAGCAACCGCCATGGGCGGTCAGCGCCGAGCTTCACCAGCGACGCCCCAACCGCTCCGCGTCCTCCGCACGTGTGCGCACGACCTCCACGACCACGCCGCCACACCCCACGACCCCCCTCGTCCCCGCGGTCGGTTACGCCCACGACGGCTCCAACCGCCGCCACGACCTCCACGTCGCCACACCGCCTCGGAGCTCCCCGACCCCTATAAAAGCCACCCCCTGCTTCGCCTTTGCCCCCTTCAGAAGAACCCCCAACCCACACCTCCTCCCGAGCCCCAACACCGCAATTTGAGCTTTTAGAGCTTCGCGGGTGGAAATTCTTGATCATTGCCGCCGCCGCCGCGTCGACGTCGAGTGCACCGCCGTGTTCGCCATCACCTCCTCCACCTCCCGGACCCTTCCCCGACACCAATACCTCGCTGGAGCGCCGTCACCGTCGAACCCGAAGCCGCCGCTCAACTCGCCACGGCCGCCACTGTCGTTTTCGCCGGTGAGCACACCCCTAGGATCGCATTAGCGCCTCTTCACGCCGCAGTACCACCCATTTTTAGCCGGCGAGCCGTCGTTCGCGAGACCTTTGGAATCCGTGCGCCACCACCTCGCCGCCGTCCACGCCACCTCCACCTCATCGCCTCGCCTCAGGGCACGCGGCGTGGCAGCCACATGGGCGCCAGGTGTCACCACGCCATGCGCCACGCCAACCAACCCATTTCGGTGGACTTGGTCCACCGTGAGTTGTGGTCAGCGACATGTGGGTCCCACATGTCAGATTTTATTTTAATTCTTTTAATTCCTGAAATCCTCGCTGACGCCACCTTGCAATAATTAGAATTTCCTTTAGAAAAATAATTCGGGAAATTGTTAAATAATGATTTAGGTTTAAATTTGTAAAATTCATAACTTTTGCATCCAAACTCCAAATTGGGTGTTTCAAATTTCTAAATTCATATAAAATTTAGATCTAGCTAATCAAATCAAAATTATTTAAATTTGACTTTTGTTTAAATTTAGAAATTCATTTAAAATTCAAGAGATAGGTTAAAACTTGTAAAATTCATACCTTTTGAATCCCAAATCCAAATTGGATGATTTAAATTGCTAAAATCTTAGAAAATTATTGTCTAATTAAATAACATATAATTATGTAATTTGGAGTTCAGTTTAGTTTTAGAATTTAGAATTTATTTAATTTCCAAATCTAGGTTAAAATTTGTAAAATTCATAATAGTTGAATCCTAACTCCAAATCCATCCATTCAAATTTCTAAATTCGTCTAAAATCCAGATCTATCTATTGGAGATTTTTAATTATTTTATTGGAGTTATTTGCTTCTGGTTTTTATTTAGTTTTGTTTGTTTGTGTCGTTTGCGAGTAGACTTCGACGCTGCTGGAAGAGTTGAAGAAGAAGGACCTCTCCAAGACCAAGATCAATTCCTAGATCCTTTTCAAGGCAAGCTATGCCCTTGACCATTTTGCTTCCTAGTTTTATAAAAGTATTTTAATTCAAATTATGCATCTTAATTCAAGTATTTATTTAAAAGCTTTTGGGTGCGATGAGTTAATTCCAAATTGATATGCCTCCCTTGCGTAATTGTTAAGCCTTGATTCCTTGTCACCCTAGTTGATAATTAGTTGGTAATATTGTAGCACCAACGTGGGTTGGTTAGTTATGATTAGATTGCTTAGCCATGCCACGACTCACTTGTCATGTATATTGTTATAAATTGACTAAGTGAATATGAAACTAATGTGAACAAATTATGTGTACTATGTGTCTTTGTGGCATATGTTGCACTTAAATCAACCGGGGTGGTAAAAGGTTTTGGACTGAGGCAAGGGGTGGATACTGTGTGAAAGGGGTGGACTGTGTGAATATTAAAAATCTGTGTGTCTATGTGGTTTAGTTAGCTGGAAGTCTTGCCTTGGTCAATTAAGGACCTCACCATGTGCTCTATTGAACTGAGCTTCCTGTACGACCACATGCCTGTTTTGAGACGGGCCTAGCATAGTAGGATAAGGTATCTGAAATGCTTTGTTATGATTAGTGTTAGCTACACTAATTGTATCTTGTGGGTAAAGTGTACAAACTCGCAGAGTGTAACTTAATCTATTCAATAGCGCGTCATGATCATGGACAATGCTCGGGATTTGACACTAGGGTAGATTTTCATAAAATTGTGTGGGAAGGAGCTATGTGATTAAATCATCTAGCTATGTGAATAACTTTGTTAGGGTCAGTATGTGTGTCTTTGTGAAATAACTTGTTAAAATTATTATTGTCTATTTGTTTTACCTGACTTTAATCTATTAATTGTATTCAATTGCAAAAGTTGCATTTATGCAAAAGAGCCACAGAATGCCTCCCTTTGTAAAAAGCCAGCATATATATATTTTGCATCTCTGTGGTGTGGCTTGCGAGTACGGTGTGTACTCACGCTTGTTTTGACGAATCAAGCAGAGGAGGAGTCTTCACCAGCCTTCGAGGACGAGTACATCGAAGGTGCCTGATCGTGAGGTCTTGATCCCAGTCGGTTGCCTGTGGCGAACCGATGGGGTGCCACTACTGTTTCCGCTGCTGCTTTATTTCTCTGTTAGCCCTGCGTGGCTCAATAGTTGTAAACCCGACCTTAAGGTCAAAATCATTATTTGTTAATCAAAGTTATTCGTTTATGCTATTATTCACTTGTATGGATCGATTTCCACATTTGTTACCACTGTGTGCACTAGCGTGATCCTGGGCTAGTGCGTTGAACACAGAGGGTCCTGAATGGTAATTTCGGGTCCCGACACGTAGCCGCCATCTTCTTGAGAGAGCCTTCTCGTGCGACTTAGTGCTAGCACACTGGCGTACGGAGTTCCTTCCCTGGATGTGTGGATACCGTAGAGGCGCTACTACGGTTGCTGTTGCGCTTGAGGATGATCCGCAATCTTTACAAGGAACTGTAGAGGTTGCTGGAGGAGACGATCGACTTGCGAGGACATTGGACGATCGTCTACGACCACTTCATCAACGCGCTCTTCGTTGGAGAAAACTGCTCCAACTCTTCTTCCGCTGCACTGCGCGTCTGGTGGTAATGATCTACGATCTTCTGCTTGCATGTCATCCTGGTTTACGTGGTAGAATTTTTGAATTATCAGCTAGCGTAGCCTGCCAATATCCCTTCACCGCCATCATCTTCTACATCGTCGGCCAACCTCCGACGAGCTCTGGACCTCTCTAACCCTTGGGTAGGTTCCCTATGCACCGTGGAAGCTAGTGCGAGCATCATTTAGCGCAATGCGGAGCTCTATTGTCACATGCATGTTTGGTCGTAGCTTCCCTCTGCCCATCTCCAGCGCGCCGCCGCTACAGGCCACCGTCGAGCTCACCGCCGGCACCTTAAGCTGCGCAAGGACACAAGGAATCCATTCCTGCCCTTAGATCGCGCCGGCGTAGACCACAGTGCTGGTGAGCCGCCAAGCAATCTCACGGCCAAAACGCGAGTGCGCGTGTCCTGCTCCCACCGGCACTGTAGCATGGGGATTAGGGCAAATCCCGTTTAATTAAGTGATAATGATTTCCTAGTATTTAAGTGCTATCTTAAAGGAGTTAATGAGTCACTTATGTGTGGGGTCGTGAACAGAAAACGATGTTTAAATACCGGTATACGTTAGAGAATGACATGAGGGCTCGAGGCTTTAAGTGCACAGTCATGAACCGGTGGACCGTGCATGTCGACTTTCGGTCCATGCACTGTTGCATGGACCGAGTCAATGATATGAGGGCCCCACTTGTCAGATTGGATTTAATTCAGAAATTAAAATGAGAAAGGACACTATGTAGTTGGACCCCACTCATCAGTGTCAGAGGCTAGGTAAGCTCGGGTAAGAAAAGTATTAAACGCAATTATAAATTCCGAAGTGAGTTATTTTTGCACTGTAAATTCAAATAACTTCAAAAATTCATAACTAAATCATTTTAACTCCAAAATGAGTGAGACCAATTTTGTAGGTTTTTATTTTTAATGTAATTTAATTTGAAATAGTTATGACATTTGTTTCTGTCATATAAAATAATGATCTTGAAATTGACCCCAGAACTGAATTATTTTTACGTTAAAAATGCTGTTAAATTTGAAAATTCTTAGAAAATGCAAATTAACTCCAAATGGGGTGATTCAAGTTTTATTGAATACAACCTTTCATTATCTTTCTAACCATGCAATTATTTTATCCTCCACTATTCTGCAAACTTTTGCCAAATAATTAATTCGGATGAACAGTGACCGAAGTTGATTTTTCAGCTTTTATCCAATTGTTGATTTTCAAACTGCTATAACTTTCACATATAAACTACGAATGGAATAATTCTTTCACCTAAATTCATATAAAATCATAATATAGCTACTGTATAAACTTCATGCATTTTTGAGCAATTTGAAATTTTTGGCTTTTCTTGATGTTCATTCGATGTTGTTAAATTCTATAGAGTCCGAGTTGCCTCAAGTCGATTTATTGAAGGACCGGAAAGGCGACTAGAGGGGGTGAATAGGAGCACCTAATATTTTTCGCAAAGAATGGATTCAACTTGTAAATCACTCCAATAGCTATGAGAGCTATGAAGATCAAAGATTAAGCGAGGAAAGTCTTATGTTGAATCCACTCTCACCCCCACAAACAAAGAAACAAAATCAGAAGTTCAAAGAAACTCAGGAAATCGGAACAACCGCAGTAAACGGCCGGTCGTTCAAGATCTTGGTACAACCGTAGTGTTACGGCCGGTCGTTCAAGAAGGCGGTACAACCGTAGTGTTACTACCGGCCGTTCGATTGTCCCGAGCAGTAAAATCAGCTCGGTTTCAAAACGAAAATCGATCAAACTTTTGATCTACGCGCCAAACTTGACCAAAATTGAACCACACCTTCCCGAAGATATTAGGAACCTATTCCAAGCAACGATTTCAGAGATCCATGCCAAGGTTCCTATCCTTTGCATTTGAACGAAGGTGGGTTCAAAACCGCAAAAACAAAACTTGATCTAACGACTTGCTCGTGGGTGGATGATGATCTAGATGACCTTAGATAGGTTCTCACATGTCCCAGAAGCAAGATCAAGAGGAAGAACCAAGCAAAACTCTCGAATTGAAGAAAGCCCCAAAAATCACAAAAAAGGGAGAACGAAGAACAGAGAGCACGAATAGAAGAAAACTTCAGATTTCCATTCATTGAATCAAGAGCGAAATACAAAGAGATACATCCCCATACGCATGGACATTAGAACAAGAGGAATGATTACAAGTTCATCAATCCATCCTCTCCCTCTCCCTAAGCCTCAAGAACACACACTCATCCATTCTTGAGGAGGGAAGCAACAAAGGGGACAAGCAGGGAGCACCCACTGCCTCCACCAACACTCCTCAACCACTAAAGCCTAAAGCAAAAACAGCCACTAAAGACTCTTTTGACTCTAGCAAACCCTAATTCCTTTTCAAGTGCTCAAGAGGGCATGCAGCCCCTCCAATCCTTTATATAGCCTTGGCTAACGGGTCTCCTCCCGTTCGCCCGCTAAGTCCAACGGAGCTCGCCTTCGCTTGTGCAACCTTTGCGACTTTCCGATTCGCCCCTTCGCACCTTCCGGAAGCTTCCGCTCCTTGTCTCAAGACGCCTCGCAACCACCTCGAGTCCACGCTGTCTTCGACACATCCCGACCGTTCGACCTCGGCGCACTGCGCTTAGTCCAATCCACCGTGTCTCGCCACGACTCCACTCGACGCCCCGCAGCCCACACGATAAGAAACACGAAACCGGGAACAAGTTCTTCACAACTTGACCCAACGTTAGCTCAAACATGCAATATGCAACACATATGCATGAACACACTTGGATATGACCTATCCCAAAACTCAAATCACCAAAAATGGCCGAACCTCACAATACAATCGGTACAACCGCCATGTTACCAGCGGAACAACCGCACTCCGGTCGTACCGCTCCAATACCTGCGGTCGTTCGATTTTCAATGAAGACCGAACTCGAAAAGACAACTTCTCCGAATTCTTCAACCGCCATTTACCAATCGGTATAACCGCCTGCGGTGGTGCATCGCCATAACACGCCGGTCGTTCCGATTATCCCGACAATTTCGATTGACTTCACGAAAACGCGTGAACCGCAAGAACGACATGGTCCGACCACACAAACCAAACTCGATCGACCTAAAACCTTTGTCAATTGCTCATCACTCACACGGACGACCTCCACATGGTCTCTCAATCTCCCCTTGATGAGTATATTGACAAACTCCAAAAAGATCAAAGTTGAGTTTGAGTTTGACGAATCCAACATGGTCCAAAGAAGAAGAGTGAAACTAATGACCATGTCGATGTAAGAACACTAGAGCAACAACCGAAAGAGCAAATTGATCTCCAAAGCTCTAAACTGCTCCCAACAGACTTTTCTTCTCTATTCTCCCCTTTATAATAAACGATCAAGATGCAATAGAGAGAATATGACATGTTAATGGATGAAAATGGTCAAGTTTGTTTATTTAAGCATTTTGAGCCATGAGAATTGTCCATAATGACCAACATGTAATACACCAAGCCATAACTTAATAAAAAGGCTATCTAGATCATGACAAGATATGTATAAGCTAGCTAGAACACATAGATGACAATCTGAAAATGAGGTACATTATGTGAGCAAGTCAAGTCATCAATGAGCAAAGTCTCGCTAGAGATATCCAAGGATGATGCAGCCATGTCAATAAGCTAAGCGGAACTAAGAAGCTTAAATTGAGACCAAATAGAGTGCTATAAGCTCAAGATTGAAACATTGGTTAAGTACTTGATTCTTTTGATAGCTTTAAGCAAATTTGAGCACAAATGATATATTTTCTTTGAAATTCAAGGTTGTTGACAACCAGATTTTTATTTTATCATGTGCTAGACCTCAAGCCTTATGCGACTACTTCAAGCGAGAAACTTAAGAAGGTAGTCTAGGTCATCCAAAACTCCCCTAAGTTCATGTCAAGTGCAATGACAAGCCGCCTCATAGGGAAGAATTGGTGAAGTCGGTTTTTTCAAGACAAAAGAGATCTTTTGCATTTTAGCATGTTGTACTAACTTATGCATCACAAGAGACTAAAACAAATTTCAATTTAAGGCTCAATATAGATTCAACGCTACTACTCAAATTTATTTGACATGGCATGAATCATAAAAGGATAGCTCAAGAAAGACTAATCTCGAAAAGCTAACATGACAAGTTTTAGTTTGTTGAGCAATTTTAATTACCTTATCATGGCAAGAGCTAGGCTACACATATGAAGTCATGATAAATCTAGCAAATAAGCACAAGTCATGGCAAGGTGTAAAGCATTGTAAACATGTCATAGCAGGATAATAATCAAGGCTCAATGTAGTTATATTACAATGCGAGAATGCTAGAAATGCGAAGATCCAGCTCCCCTCAACATTAGATGCAACTTTTAGTTCAAGTTGAGTTATGTCAATATTAAGCCCGTAAGCTCCCAAATGAACTCCCTTGAACCAAAACAATAAATCGAGAAGTCGCAAAGAAAACATAAAACAAAAATCCTTAAAGCATAGATAAGATATAGAGAATACTATGGCTCGATCGACTCTCATCTACCCCATATGACTCTAGGACTATCAACCGCCTGCTAACACACTAAGGAGCAAACACGTTCCTGCTCTACCCAAGGGTGGCCCAACCCTTGCTAGAACCTATAAGAAGTGAGTAAGCTCAACCTAGTGAGAAGAGACACTAATAAGCAAAGATCCTAGAATCACAAGATAAGAGCAGTAAATCTAAACAACTAGACAAAAGAAGCACTCTAATCTATGCTAGGAGGACTAATCCCAAATGCACCCAAAATGCAATGCAATAGTAAGGAGCAAGAGCATAAATAAAATAGTAAAGCAAGAAAACCCAAAGCTCCCTCACTACAAATCCATAAGGACAAACCACCCCAAGCTCTCCCAGAGTGAAAACCTCGAACAATCCAATGGCTTGGTGAAAATGTCACCAACCGGTGGTCACTTCCACAAACCGAGCACTAAATCGCCCTTCTCTACATGGTCTCTAAGGAAGTGGAAACGAATATCGATGTGCTTGGTCCGAGAATCTTGACCGGGTTCTGGCAATGTTAATCGCGAAGTGTTATCACAAAAGAGTGGAACACCATCGATAACTAACCCAAAGTCCCGCAGGTCGAAGCCATCCAGAGCACTTGACTACAAAGAATCGGTCGCAAAGAACATACTCGGCCTCTGCGGTGGATCAGGTAACACTGCATCGCTTCCTTGAAGACCAGAAACAAGAGAAGTGCCAAGAAATTGGCAGGTGCGAAGTGCTCTTCCTATCTATCCTCTGACCAATAAGTCTCGCATCCGAAAAGGCTCTCAAGGAAAGACAGATGAGGAAGAGTACCAGATACCATAGTCAATGGTAGCTCAAGGTACGGAAGATGCGCTTCACCGCTGGCGGTGAGATACGCGAGAGAAGCTCGAATCGAGCACACGACACACACGGAGAAGTGTATGTCCGGTCTCGAGGCAAGGAGGTAAAGAAGGAGCCGATCATACTTCAACTCCTTCGATCAACTCGCTCGCTATCCTCATCTCGGGTCAAGATAGGTCAGAGAAGCCATGGAGTCGACACGCTTCCCATCACTCATGTCGAAGCGCCAGAGGTCACGAGTGTACTTTCCTTGATGAAGAAATGTACCTCCCGAGTCCGCTTGATTTGGAAACCAAGGAAGAAGGTCAACTCACCCATCATACTCATCTCAAACTCGGTGCTCATGACATCCGAGAACCGGGAAACCAGAGTATGGGAAGAGCCGCCAAAGATAATGTCATCGACATAGATCCGACGAGCAGAAGGTCGATGCCATGCCGGATGAACAAGGTCTTGTCAACTTTACCCATCTCAAAACCATGACTTATCAAGTAGGACTTAAGCCTCTCATACCAAGCTCGGGAGCCTGCTAAGTCCATACAACATGGAAAGCTTGAAAACATGGTTAGGTATTTGGGGTTCTCGAAACTCGAGGTCAGCTTGACGAGACTTCCTCCTCAATAAGGCCATTGAGGAAAGCACTCTTCACATCCATCTGGTAAAGCTTGAAACCCTTAGAAGTCGCAAAGGCAAGCGAGATTCTAATGGCTTCAAGTCGAGCTCAGGGGCAAAGGTCTCTCAAAGTCTAGACCTCAACTGGGAAAACCCCGAGCTACTAATCTCGCCTTTGTTTGGGATGATTACCCCATCCTCACTCTGCTTGTTCTTGAACACCCACTTGGTTCCAATGATATTGTGGCCTCGTGGGGCTCAACAAGCGATCGACCTTGTTCCTCTCGAAATTTTCTAACTCCTCATGCATGGCATTGACCCATGACTCATCGATAAAGCATGAGAAACATCTTTGGGCTCAAAAGAGGCAATGAAGGCGAGAATGGAGACAGAATTGAGATAAGCGATTTTGAGCGGGTAACACGCTCAAAAGATCTCCAATGATCTCGCTCAAGGATGAACTTTCTGGATGTGTCTAGGAGGTCCCGGGAGAGATGAAGAAGTGGCCTCTACCTCATGAGTGACGAGGTAGGAACAGAGCCACTAGCTCCAGAGGAAGCGTATAGCAGGGTCGATCACCTCGAGGTGCGGTGGAAGACGGCACCTCAAGGAGTGGATGAGGGACAGATCGTAGACAACCGTCATCTCCATCGCCCTCATCATCCACAAAGATGGTCTCGGATCGCTCTAAAGAACTCGAGATATCTGGCCTAGTCCCTGGACTAGCCTCGTCAAAAGTCACCTCGCAGTGTCTCTACCATTTTGCTAGACTCGCAGCCTGCACTTATAAGCCCGCCAAGAAGTCGAGTAGCCTAGAAAGATACCGCCACAGAACGTGACTCGAACTTGTCTAGGTTCCCGGACTTCAAGATAAAGCACTTGCAACCAAACACACGAAAATGAGAGACGCTGGCTTTCCAGATCTCGACTCATAAGAAGTGCGGTGTAGGAGTGCCCAAGAAAACTCGATTCAAACATGGCACGCAGCTTGCAATGGCTTCACCCAAAACTTCCTCGTGTAGAGTACTCATCAAGCATCGCCCGCCATCTCGACCAAGGTACGGTTCTTCCTCTCCACAACGCCATTTTGCCGAGGGCGATGGAGAAGAGAACGGTGCTCTACACCGCCTCACCACAAACTCTCAAAGTAGGAATTTTGAACTCCGTGCATTGTCATCATGGATCGCTCAGAAGGCACCGTGAAGCTCAACAGAAGCCTACTAAAAAGACCTCGGAAATGTGAAAACGCCTCATCCTTCGAGGCTAAGAAAACACCCAAGAATACCTCGAGAAGTCATCGACCACGACAAGCACATACCACTTCCCTCCCGCCGATCAAGACTCGAGCCGTCCCATCAGATCCATGTGGAGCAAATTGTCTGTGCATCGGTCATAGTAATCGTGGACCGAGGATGAGAAGCGGCAACCATCTTGCCGCGAGCATGGAGAGCAAACAAGATCTTTGACCATCTTGAGTTTGGCGGACCACTTAATGAGATCGTGGCGCTAACTCGAGTCAAATGGTCAAATCCAATATGACCAAGTCTCCTATGCCGAAAAGAGAGTCGCGGGACTCGTATAACTAAACACCGAGAGGATCGCCAAGACTCGGAAAAATCAGCACGAAAGATCCTCCCATAACGAGAAATCCCGCAAACCGGACTACCAAGAGTCAAGAATTTTGCAAGCGTTTTCTTGAAGCTCACCTCGAAACCGCTCATCGAAGGAGAAACGGAAAGCAAATTGTACCGCAGCTTACTAACCAAGGCAACATCCTTAAGAATAAAAGAAGCATTAATACGACAAGATTTTGGCGATGACGCCCAGACGAAGCGTCTCCGAAGGTGATCGCCTCATCACCGGAGCGCGGCTAGGAGGAGAACCAACGGAGTCTCCTCATATATGACGAGAACAACCGAGTCTACAAGCCAAACCTTCTCCTTCCCTACCCGGCGAACTGAGTCAAACAGAGAGTAAAGTCTCAAGATCGATAAATCAACAATGATTTTGGCACCCAATATCAATAACACGCCGGCGGATGAAGTAGTCAAGCACGATCGACCTCTATCTACCCTACGCTCTCAGAACTCAAAGCGTAAGGTCTAAGAGTAGACCGGTCGTTCTTTGGGTCCGATCGCTCTGAAGGAGCGAGTCGAGCACACCGCAACATATTCGAACACGCCATGGTAGCTATCTCGATGGGGAAAACGAGATCTACCCTCGACGGCGAAGTCACGATCGAAAGCAAAGATGAGGACGAAAACCGTAAAACTCGGAAAAACCAAGTCCTCGATCTTTGCACAAGCCCATCGAAGAAACAAGCCTAGACCTCGTGTTGGTCTTAGGTGCACTCAAGGTCCGGGGTCGACCACAATGCCTAAGAGACTCAACACGGTCTCTACGCTGCGATCTTGGCGCTGAAGCATCGATCGATCGTGTGTCCATCCTTCCGATGAAGGTGCAAGGATACTTCACCTTCCGAGAGGTAGAAGCGAGATGTGAAATTACCTTCTCGTCGAAATCCTCGGACATAGCCCGCCGACTTGAAATGGACTTTCTCGGTCCCGGGCTCGATCTCGATCACACAGTGCTATGGGTCCGAGCACGGCAGTGGATGCTTCCTCATGTCCTCAAAGAGGTCATATCCTAGACCCTGATTAAATCTGCAAATCTTAGATTGGTCTAGAATAAGATTGAGCTTCTTCTTGCCTCCTACAAATCTCTCGAGAGTGTTCATAAGGTACTGACACTCCCGAAAGAGAGAGGTGCAAGAAGAGCAGGGGAAGAAGAGACAAGCAGAAGGTAAGGAGCAAAAGAAGAACCAAAGAGAGGGAAGAATGGCTTGTGCAAGCACACCGACTCAAGGGACATCCCATCGCTAGCCGCTTGGTTCACGTTGCTAAGCGCCTTATCCTTACCCCGAGGCTTCTCCCCTTCTCCACAATCATATTGCAAGCACAATGTGGCTTCTCTAGAAGGTCCTTAGTTAGCTTCACACATTTCTCATCCAAAGCAATCAAGTCAGATTTTAGTTTGTTACACTTAATGCATGGTGAGCTAACAGGGTCCTTAGAAGCAAACTGAGCCAACTTCCTTTCATGATCAATCATATCTTGAAACTGTTTGGAGACAGCCTCAAGTTCAGCAGTTAACTTAGGACAGTTCAAGCATGAAACAATCGGCTCAAGTAAAGAAGCTTGTAGTTCAGCAATTTTATGATCTGCCCGTTTTAAGTTCATCTTCAAGTTATTGCAATTTTCACAAGACTCAGGCAGATCAAGGAGCATGGCATAAGATCCTCTAGCAACAATGTCCTTACCCTCACATGAGGTGGGAGAAGTAGTCTCATCAGTAATAAGTAGGGTAACAGCCATCCTACTCAACTCTAACTCAGCAAGCAGACTAACATTCTCCACCTTAACACTATCAAGTTCGGAGGACATACTATCATGTGAGGTCCTTAACTTCTCCATATCAACCAGCAAAGCAGAGCATGTATCACAATCATCACTAGAAGGAGCAGATGTAAGAGCAATAATCTCGAGTGACAGTCTATCTATTTCCTTCTCTAACTCAGCACACCTAGCCTTAGCTTTAGCATGAAAACCTCCTAGCTTAAGAAAAGCATGATTGAGCTGTTCGTAGGTGGGATCTACCTCGTCCGAGTCGGAGTACAGCTCGCTGTCGCTGAGTTCGCCCTCGAGGGCCATGAAGCACATGCCGGAGAAGTCGTCGCCGCTATTCTTGGGCTCTTGATCACCCGTCCCGTCATCGTCGCTCCATCCCTCCACCTCGCTGAGGTCGAGGTCGTCGAAGGCGGTGAGGACGCGGTGGAAGAGCTTCTTTGCCGGTTATGGAACTTCTTCTTGCCGGGCGCCCGAGCCGGAGGCTTCTTGTTGCGTTCTTGTCGGTGTAGTCGTTTTGCCCGAACCGCCGTAGTCGTTCTTGCCCTTCTCGGCTTGGGGCGGTTGCGAAATGTGGTTGGGGCCACCACACTCGAAGCAAATCACGGGTCCTCCTCTCTTCTCGTCCCTCCTCCTTTGTAAGCGTGGGAGAATCTACGAGCAAGGAGGGCAAGCCGCTCATCCGCGAAGTCGCTCTAATCGATCATCGCTTATGTCACAGAGAGCGACAAGGAGAAATTGCAAGAGGACTCGGGTTGAATCGATCGGTGACCAAGGCCATCGATCGTGACTTCGACCTCCACGAGACAACGCTAATCTCGTGAGTCTTGAGGCGTGAGTACTGCCGCATCAAGAGTCAAGGTCGAGAGGTCTGTCGTGTCTTTGATGGTGGTCACTTTCATCTCCCAAACACGCAGACGAGTGCCGTGAGCATCCGACGAGCATTGTCCGAGTCGGGTATGTGAGACCGACCGCCGGAGGTTGCTCAAGATCTTGTGAAAACGCTGGCACTCATCTAGGGACTCACCAAAAAGCATCTCAAATTTGTTGTATTCTCGTTTGAATCGGTCCTGTCGTCTGCCTTGATCCGGTGGTGCCCTCATGGTATGCGCCGAGGGTCACCCAGATATCGTAGGCGGACGACAGTGAGATATGCGGTCAAACTCACTACGACTCAAACCCCGGATGATGATGTTCCTTGCCTTTGCATTCGCCTCAACATCAACCATGTTCCGGCATTGATGTTCTCATCGGCAGAACAAATGAATCGAACCTTGACCTTTCGCCAGATGGCATACCCACAGGCCCGATGTATGTCTCCATTCGCTCTTCCGTAGGGTAATCGATGCCATCGAAAACAAAGCGCTTGGTCGAGTACTTGTCCATCGCCACGGCTCTTGAGACCGTTAAGATCTATTGAAAAGAGCTAACCGCTCGATACCAATTGAAGGACCGGAAAGGCGACTAGAGGGGGTGAATAGGAGCACCTAATATTTTTCGCAAAGAATGGATTCAACTTGTAAATCACTCCAATAGCTATGAGAGCTATGAAGATCAAAGATTAAGCACGAGGAAGTCTTATGTTGAATCCACTCTCACCCCCACACCAAACAAACAAAATCGAGAAGTTCAAGAAACTCAGAAATCGAACAACCGCAGTAAACGGCCGGTCGTTCAAGATCTTGGTACAACCGTAGTGTTACGGCCGGTCGTTCGCGATCTTGATACAACCGTAGTGTTACGGCCGGTCGTTCGATTGTCCCGAGCAGTAAAATCAGCTCGGTTTCAAAACGAAAATCGATCAAACTTTTGATCTACGCGCCAAACTTGACCAAAATTGAACCACACCTTCCGAAGATATTAGGAACCTATTCCAAGCAACGATTTCAGAGATCCATGCCAAGGTTCCTATCCTTTTGCATTTGAACGAAGGTGGGTTCAAAACCGGGCAAAAAACAAAACTTGATCTAACGACTTGCTCGTGGGTGGATGATGATCTAGATGACCTTAGATAGGTTCTCACATGTCCCAGCAAGCAAGATCAAGAGGAAGAACCAAGCAAAAACTCTCGAATTGAAGAAAGCCCCAAAAATCACAAAAAGGGAGAACGAAGAACAGAGAGCACGAATAGAAGAAAACTTGATTTCCATTCATTGAATCAAGAGCTAAATACAAAGAGATACATCCCCATACGCATGGACATTAGAACAAGAGGAATGATTACAAGTTCATCAATCCATCCTCTCCTCTCCCTAAGCCTCAAGAACACACACTCATCCATTCTTGAGGAGGGAAGCAACAAAGGGGACAAGCAGGAGCACCCACCGCCTCCACCAACACTCCTCAACCACTAAAGCCTAAAGCAAAAACAACCACTAAAGACTCTTTTGACTCTAGCAAACCCTAATTCCTTTTCAAGTGCTCAAGAGGGCATGCAGCCCTCCAATCCTTTATATAGCCTTGGCTAACGGGTCTCCTCCCGTTCGCCCGCTTAAGTCCAACGGAGCTCGCCCGCTTATGCGACCTTGCGAATTTCGATTCGCCCCTTCACCTTCCGAAGCTTCAAGCCCTTGTTGTCTCGACGCCTCGCAACCACCTCGAGTCCACGCTGCCTTGACACATCCCGACCGTTCGACCTCGGCGCCACTGCGCTTAGTCCGATCCAATCGTGTCTCGCCACGACTCCACTCGACGCCCCGCAGCCACACGCATAAGAAACACGAAACCGAACAAGTTCTTCACAACTTGACCTAACGTTAGCTCAAACATGCAATATGCAACACATATGCATGAACACACTTGGATATGACCTATCCCAAAACTCAAATCACCAAAATGGCCGAACCTCACAATACAATCCAGACAACCGCCATGTTACCAATGAACAACCGCACTCGGTCGTCTCGCTCCAATACTATGGCCGTTCGATTTTCAATGAAGACCGAACTCGAAAAGACAACTTCTCTCGAATTCTTCAACCGCCATTTACCAATCGGTATAACCGCCTCTATGGTCGTCATCAGCTCATAACACGCCGGTCGTTCGATTATCCCGACACTGATTGACTTCACGCAAAACGCTGCGGAACTGCAAGAACGACATGGTCCGACCACACAAACCAAACTCGATCGACCTAAAACCTTTGTCAATTGCTCATCACTCACACGGGACGACCTCCACATGGTCTCTCAACGATTACACCACCGAGAGCGAATAACTTGACTTCCATCAAGGCAATCATCATTTGAACTTTGTTTTTGCATCATATTGCTCCTAGTTTTTGTTAAGTTAGTATTTTGAAATGCAATGATATTGCTTGCATGCTATTTTGGTAAATCGATATTTTGTGAGTTAGATAGCTATGTCCTATCCTTGCTGTTATCCTTGAAATTTCCAGTATAATATGCTTAAGATTGGATATTTGTGATGATATATCTATTATATATGAGTATGCTTAGCCATGCGGGTCTAGAGAATGCGTTAGTTTGATCGCTGGGATTATCCCGTCAATCGTGGGAAACACCTCACACTTATCTTTTATGTTTTTGTCCAGGTCTTCAAATCTGGTTGTTAAGTTTAAATTATCAAATTAACAAGTGATTTGGGTCTGGACAAGTGGTTGTTAGTGAGGGTGCCTTCATGCACGAGACTCGGGTATGTGGTAGCCTTGTCCAGACCATTTAGGACCGAACTTTGGTGACGTCGTTAATTCAAGTAACACTCGTACTTCCACACACTGGATATGGGTACCGTTCGGTTAATTAAGGGGAGGGTTTTATTGGGTTAAGTCCCAGGTGGCGTGAGGACATTTTTATTCGATCATTTGTTCATATGATCCGATGTAATTTTCTATAATGTGCATCGGAGCACTATTTTTCTTTATTTACATTACATCGGTATCTCCAATACAACTTACGAGTCCGCTTAGCAAGCACTATCCGTATCTTGTACTAAGTTTGGGGTTCATCTCGCAAGGGGGACTCATCTCAATAGGGCTTTCTTGCTAAACAATACCAAATCTTGATTTCCCCGGCCGACACACCAAAAAAAGTATGTTATTATCCAGAGGCTTACGACCTAGTCGAGTCGTGTTGGTAAATTAGTACTCCCCTGTAGGGATCAATCTATTCGAATAGCCGTGTCCACGATTACAAACGACCACTTAGATTCGGGAGTTATTATTGTTAGACTTATAATTAAAATTTGACATGGTTACAACTTGGTTTTAAGCATGAATGAGATATTCATGCATGTTAGTTTATCAAAGTGGGCTGCCACTTTGGTATTGTTTGATATATATATCTATGACTATAATATGTACTTCTTTTCCTAAACAAATGTTTACAACATGTCAATTTCAAACTAGATGGTGTAGGGATGGAAAAATTGTGCTTTTATGCAAAACTATGTAGGGATGGAAAAATTGTGCTTTTATACAAAACTAAGCCACTCTTTGGACAACCACTAGCATATATAATTTTTATTTTGTGTAAGACTTGCGAGTACAATTTGTACTTAACCCGATTGCTGCTTGTTCAGGTGAGGATGACGTTTCACTCGATCAGTTCGTTAGCACCAATTTCGGTGACGCTAACGAATAGTGATGTTTCTAGCTCCTAGTCGGTTGCCTTGGGTTTTTGGCACACTTGCTGGACCTTTTGGTTTATTTACTTTGCTTCCACTGCTACTTAATGTAATATTTTGAATTTGGCCGGTCAGCCGCTTTTGTATTAGTTGTAGACTTAAGTATTGTCGTATGTACTTGATATATCAATGTATGAATGTTGTATGCCTATGATTGATGTTGTTAAGGGTATGTGCGTGTTGGTCGTTGATCTTATGAGCCAACATGAGACACATACCCACTGTTTTGAAATCCCTTTTAACTTGTTTCAGTGTGGACTCGGGCTGTTGGAGAACCGACTATCATGTAGTACTCCTAGAGGAGCGGTATGCATGGTATCTGTCGCTCTAGATTAGCCGGGTACTCTCACTTTAGTGGAGTTAAGTTGGGTTTTATCTCCTTGAGACCCAGAGTTATTTTCCTAAGACCGGGAATGCCTCGGTCTTACAAAAATAACCCAGGGGTCCTCGCAATCATGCATTGAATAGGAATATAACTACCGTTATCCCTAAATATAGCAATTTTAAGCAAATATACACGCATGCATAATATATTTTGCAAAAAGAAGTACGATAATTAGAATAGTATGATCAATGTGGTCAAAGGGGGTGTGATTGCCTACTCTGGCTGTTCTGAATAAGAGGATGAAGGATCATCATAAATTTCATTCAATCTATAGACATCTAATCAAAAGAGCCGATAGAAAATTAAATATGTAAAAATAATTTCAAATGCAAAAAAATCCAAATATTTTTGGATATTCAGCAGAGATTGATTTTAGAAAAAAACATTCAAAAGGGTCGATAGCAAACTAAATATATAAAAATTATTTCAAACATAAAAAAATCCAAATATTTTTGTATATTCAGATATAGCATGATTTTTTATGAATTTAGAAAAAAAATATTAATTTGATTTGGAGTTCGTATGCAAAACTTATAGCCATTTCAATTTTCTTCGGTTTTGAAATTCCTAAAATTAATAAAAGGGAGATATCAAAAGATGTAGATGGATACCCGGTGCTACATCGAGACGTGATGTGGAGGGTCAATTTCAGTTATCAACCACAGTACTCCATCTACCACCGCGATAGAGGACCGGGGATTGAAGAATACTTGGCCGTAGTCAACATCAACGCGAGGTGAGTAACGATAAGCATTCCCTATGGTTTTCAAGAGTGTGGCACATCCGAGGCCATGGCATTGCAGGAAGTGGCGCGTGTGGCCATGAGCCATCTTCATCATGATTTGATGGAGTTAGCTCAACCACCATACGACCACTTTCCACTGCAAGCATGTGGTGTGGAGGTGAACACCTTCGCTGAGATTAAGTATGTGGAAGATCCCCAAGTGTGGCAGTTGGCAAGGCTGGTGACGAGGATTAAACTCTCGATGTATTATTTTAATACATAATAAAAGACCATATGTCTTCATGGTCGTAACCCCTAAGGCTCACGACCTCCGTGGTCGTAAGGATTCCAGAGGTTATTCCGAGGATACCCTGGTCGGACGAGGGCCTGTACCCAGTCCCCGACCAGATGACCGCTCATAGAAGCATTGAACTGGCATTCGGATCTGACTCCAGATATATTCCATACCGTGTGATGAATGGAATACATTCCATATTAGCTCCATACCACACGATGTTTCATAATCTAAAGACACTGACAACAACCACCTTACGGTTGTGTGTCTCACAGGCGCACAACCGTCGAACGGTTAATACTTTGTCAACCACTGCCTCCCTCCGACCGGACACGTCACTTCCCAACAGGCGTCACTTCCAGAAGTAACTGCCCCCACTTCGTCAACTACTTAAAGAAGAACGCAAACGGCAGAAGGGGAATCGAATCCAAGTTGGAAGATCAACAGACGATTGGATTTAGATAGTAAAAACAAGCGCTCAGTGTTATTAAGGATTAGTCCACCGCCTTGTCGAAGGCACCCCTTGTAATAGCTGGTTCATAGCAATAAAGAGCAGTCTCATTCTCTCCCAAGAACTCTCTGCTATTTTTCTCTTTTCATTTCGTAAGATTGGTGACTCGATCGTCGACAGCTCGCGCCGTCCGTGGGGAAGAAGGCGTTGAGTTCTTGAAGATCACTTCACTCAAGCATTCCTCATCCACTTCTTTTGTCCCATTATCGCTCATTCGAATATGGCGGGGACTTGGGATGAGAAAAACTGGTTTGACCTGGTGGACTACTCCAACCTCGACTTGGATGCATGCATCCGCGCCATGGAAGAAAACGAGATGTCGTCGTCCCCTTCCTCCTCCGCCGGTTCGCCAGTCACAGAGATTGACAAGATCGACAGTCGTAAGGGATTAGTGATAATCGTTTTGCCAAAAATGATATCATTCCGACATAGCCAAATAGACCAATATAAGGCACTAGCTCCCACTAGAAGGTGTGCCTTTAAATTTTTTGGAATACCAGCTAGCCAATTCCCAAACACGTATGTTATACTCACAGAAGGAGCTAAATTAAATGCACATTGAACCACCCACCATGCAAGACGTGCAAAGGGACAGTCGATAAAAAGATGCTGAATTGTTTTCTCTTTAATACAAAAACAACACTTTGTGCTTCCCCTCTAATTTCTTTTGAGTAGGTTATCTTTAGTTAACACTACCCCTCTCTTGACATACGATAAGAAAATTTTCACTTTTAATGGAATTTTAAAGAACCAAAACAAATCCCTAATTGGGGCTCCATTAGTCCTAGTTAGAGCCACATAAAAAGACTGTACCGAGAAAAGTCCAGACTTATTCAAATTCCACCTGAAAACATCATTTTGAGAGCTCAGTTGTAAATTAGCAATTCTCAGAATTAACTCATTCCAAGCAAGTAACTTAGGTCCAATAATAGGCCTTCGAAAGGTAATATGTAAAGGAACCGAACTCAGAATACTCACCACTGTATCATCTTTTCTCCTCACCACATTGTAAAGTAGTGAATATTGACTTTTCAGTGGAGATTCTCCTAACCAAATATCTTCTCAAAACCTGGTTTGCATACCATTTTTAACCTGGAATGAACCAAATAAAAAAATGATCTTTAATTTTCATGAGACCCGACCAAAAATGAGAAGTCCCAGGTTTTCTAACCACCTGCTTAAGACTCTTCTCTCCCAAATATTTCCTTGTTAGCAAGGATTGCCAAACCCCTTCTTCATTAAGCAACTTAAAGAACCATTTTCCTAGTAAATTTTTGTTTTTTGTGTCTAATTTCTACATGCCTAACCCACCCTGCTCTTTGGGTGTGCACACTACACTCCATTTAGCAAGCCTATATTTTCATTTATGACTGTCGCTCTGCCAGTAAAATCTAGATCAATAAAAATCAAGTCTTTTGAGAACCTCTCTAGGAACCTCAAAAAAAAAAACATAAACATTGGCAGATTGCTTAGCTGTGGATATCATGGGGGATATGTGCATGATCTTAGGATGATGAATCAATTGGCAATGGCTTTGATGGATTGACGAATCACACGTTTTTGGCGAAGTTAAAAGAGTTTGTCAGAGGCGGTCGATCGGGCGGTCAATGACCGGCGAGCCGGCTGGTCTCGGCCGGCAGCTTGAAATGCATCGACCGGCTTAATCCTGTTCTTCGTCCAATCGTTTGCGATGATTTTTTTGTTGAGGTCATATTCATGGTTATCAGTGCATATGTGTTGCATGATGCATGTTTTCACTAACGTGGGTCAAGTTGTGAAGAACTTGTTCCCGGATTCGATTTCTTTGTCTATTGTTGTGCAGGACGCTTGGAGGTCAACGACGGTCAACAACGAGGATGATCGGACTAAGTTTGGAGAGCTGAGGTCCATAACGATCAAGGATGCTGGGTGAGGTCAATGGACTCAAGCATGGCGCAGAATGGACAAAGATGACCGAACGGGCAGTTCGGTGCGACGGGTTGGATCAAGCGGCGCGGGGGTCGGTGCAAGTGCCTTGGTGGTTCCAGTGGGATCCGAACGGGAGAGACTTGCCGACATGATGAGAGCTGTTGATCAACCTACACGTGGTGAAGCAGGCGAGTGCTTCACCAAGATTGGACTTGGTCTTCAGAGAAAGATCAAGAAGGGGTATTTTAGTAATTTCACCAAATACCGCCCTGGTGACCTTGGGCTAAACCGCGGCGGAAGACAGTGCGTCGAAAAGCGGTTTAGGTCAAGAGAAGATGAAGACGACGCTTTGAGTTACGTGCGTGTGTCCCGTTTGTGTTGGGCCTTAACGGGAGCCCATTAGGGTTAACTCCTCTAGAAGCTAGGCCTCAATATAAATAGGAGGGGGTGCTGTCAAACAGCCCCCAAGTGCTTCATTTTGTAAACCCTAGTTTGGTGTTAGGGCTTAGAAGGGAAAGGAGAGGCTTAGGGTTCTAGGGAGATGAGTTGAGTGTGTGCTCGTGGATTGAGCTCTTGTCCTCCTTGAGGGAGTGGCTATAACCAACAACAATCACGAATCAATCTATGGATGATTATTCAAAGATGAGTCTTCTTGTGTTCTTCCTTCTCATTTGGTGATTTTGGGTGTTTCTTTGATCCGATGGGTTTCTAGTGGTTTCTTGCCCCTACCTACCTTGCTGTGACATGTGGGAATACATCTAGGATCATCTTGATCATCAATCTCCCACGAGCAAGTTTTTCGTTTTTGCTCGGTTTTGAACCCTCTTTTGGTAAAATGGAAAAAAAGGTCAAAACTTTGACGTGGATCTATTCGATCGTCGCTTGGAATAGGTTCTAGATATCCTTGGGAAGGTGTGTTCCAAGTTTGGTAAAGTTTGGCCGTGTAGATCAAAAGTTTGATTGATTTTCATTTTGGAACCTGAGCTGTTTTTCCTGTTCATCATCAGGTCCGGTGTCACGACCCGGCCTAGGGCACACCTGGGAGGTCCCTCAGGACCTCCTGAGAGGTCCAAAAAGGAACCCCCAGGACGTCCCGAGAGGTCCCTTAGGACCTCCTGGGAGGTCCGTAATGGACTTCCCAGGATGTCCTGAGAGGACATCCCGGTAGGACCTTCAGACCTCCCGAGAGGTCCGATAGACCACCCGGAGGTCTGGGGTCCAGACCCGAGGTGGTCGTTGGACCTCAGACCTCCCCAAGCTCCACGCACTACTCGAGGGAGGTCCGAGAGGAGCCAACCCGAGGAGGTCGTGGGTCTTAAGGACAAGCCTAAAGTCCACTGCGATCCGAACTGGTCCCCAGGGATCATCGACCAATTCTCACAGCAAGCAAGTGCCAACAAAAGCATCCATAGAACTTTATTAACAGCAAAAGGGGGTTTAATTACAAGGGTTACTTACAAGCTCCAGCAAATGAGAGCACACAGACGCAGCAGAAACATAAAAGACATGGTCCACCCATTACACCACAGTTGACTGGCTGGAGGGCGCGACCTAATTGAGTTGATCATCTTCATCATGATAGGAGTCTTCATCTGCTCAATTCATGAATCAAGCAAGAGTGAGCACAACAACCGTGCTCGCAAGTTACACCCGTCAATTAACAAAATGACATGCATAGGGATATATCAAGGGAAAGCATATTAGGGTTGTTTTGCATAAAGCCAATTTTATTTCAAATGCAATTATTAATGTTTCAAGGCAGGTTACAATAGATAAAATTCATTTTTGCAAATCTATTTTCAGTTGGATAACATTCATCATAAGGATGGTGAAGGATACCCTCCTGCCCATGGCTTCCCGCCCCAAAACCCAATTTGGTTAAACCACCAAAACCAGTGTCAATATTCCTTTTGAAAACCAAAACCAAGAGCTAACTTTGAGTGACATTGCCAGCATATCCATAACCGTGGACACGGCTATTCAAATAGATTTACACTCTGCAGAGGTTGTACATTTTACCCACATGACATGAATTCTCTAGTTTGTTTGGCATCCGTCGATACCACCTCACACTTCCTTTGGTGAGAGGTCTAGAGCACATGACAAGGCCTTTACAATGCATTGCTCCATTGCAGTCCACCCCCATTAAGGTTTCGCAGATCCCCCCCTTTGGATAGAAACCCACTGGGTTAATGGGGTGCCCCCTCTTATGCCAGGTGGGACTACAACTAGTCATAACATGACAAACCCACCGCATCTATAGGATGAACCATGATAGAGCTTTGCAAATTAGTTAGCCAGGTCCCACGCCCCACACTGGAGACATGTGGTTGCACAATTTTGGCGTAGCCCATTATAGGCTTAGCAAGTGGTATCTCAAAGACCGGTCCTCAACCGACTTGGGTGACAAACCTCAACCCTGGGGCATCGGATCACACGAACCCCATGCATAGACATGCACCAACCAAACAACCAGCTTCGCCCAAGTCAAATCTATTTTTCATTTACTTTGCTTTTCAAACCTCCATGGCACACCAATGCCATGGTCATTTGTAAAAACCCCATGACACACCAACGTCACGGCCGGAGTCTCCATGGCAAACCAATGCCACGGCCCAAATTATTTGATTAAGTGATATTTTTGGTCAAAACTCCCCAAATCAAGATTTTGGTCTAAGCAATACTAAGCATTCCATTTTTCAAGAGCTACGGGTCCTCACTATTGCAAGAACCAGGTTTTATCTAGGGTGACAATGGGATTGATTCAACATGGACAGTGGTCATACCAAGCAGTAGGCATAGCTACGGATTTAAAGGTAGGCATTGAAATATCTTAGTGAAATAAGCATGCATACATCTTTGAAAACGATATAAGTAACTTGAAGTATTGGGTGCAACATGATCAAGAGTGTAACTTGCCTTGCTCAAAGTCTTGAGCTGCTCCCTCTCCCTCACTGAACTCGGGCTCCCCACGGTCTTGACAATCTACACGTGAAAACCAAATGACTCAAATAAAGTTCAAACAAGATTCCAAAGGACTCCAAATAAACTTAGATACAAAACCAACAGAGAGGATGGGAGGTCGGGAGGAGGTCCAATGAGCTTGTTGGAGGAGGTCCAGAGAGTCAAAAGAGGAGATCCATGAACTTGGAGGGAGGTCTAAGGTAGGCTCGGTTGAGATAAAGAGGAGAATGGAGAAGAAAGTGAGAAAGGAGGGCTTCCCAAACTATATATAGTGGAAGCCAATGCACATGACCCATGATAGGGTCATCAGGAGTTGGTAAATAGGACAACGGGAGTAGGCAAGGAATGTGACAATCGGTATGACATGAGTACTGCAAAGGTGAGGGTATTTAATGTGATACAACAAGCATTAAATGCGGTGAAGACTTCCCTGCCCAAGGACACAGTCAAAGATAAAGAAAATGGGTGTGATCGCCTAGTGGGGCAGCCAAGACCCTTGAGAGGAGGTCTGCCGACCTTGAGGAGGTCTTGCAGTGAACAAGGGGAGATCCTCGCCCATAGGGGGAGGTCCTGACGGTTGGATCTCCAAAGGGGAGGTCCAAACGGCCAAGATTAAACACATCAGAGGAGGTCTGTCAGGGCAAGGAGGAGGTCCTCACCCGCGAGGGAGGTCTTGACGGTTGGATCTCCAAAAGGGAGGTCCAACGGTCAAGATCAATTGCAAACGGGGAGGTCTGCAAAGGTAAAAGGAGATCCTCTCCTGCAAGGGAGGTCTAGAGACGTAGGATCAAATCCAGGGGAGATCTGAACGGTTAGGATTTCCAAGGGGAAGTCCTCACGATCGGATCTGCCAAAAGGGAGGTCTGGACGGCCAAGATCTCCGAAGGGGAGGTCTTGACGGTCCAGATGTATAAAGGGGAGGTCTGGACGGTTAAGACCTCCAAGGGGGAGGTATTAACGGTCCAGATGTATAAGGGGGAGGTCGAGACCGCTGGATTTCGATCGCCCGCCTGAATGATCTAAGGCTCGAGGGGGGGGGCGTTCGGACCATTAGAGCTAGCGAGGATCTCACCTTAGAACTAAATCGGTGGTCCAAAATGGTCGGGGCGTTCGACCGTCCAACATCACAACAAATCGGACCATCCAACGAAGATCTAAGGGCTCAGAGGAGGTGGGGCGTTCGGACCATCCGAGCGCCTCACCAGATCAAACCGCCCAATGCAAATCGGACGACTCACATTTGATAGAGGTGGAAATAGATAGGAGGATATCCCGGAGGACCTGGGAGGTCCGGTAGGACCTGAGGAGGTCCAATAAAGGTAGCAGGAGATCCTAGAGGACATGGAGAGGTCTGAAGGACGCGGAGAGGTCCAATAAAGGTAAGGGGAGGTCCTAGAGGACATGGAGAGGTCCTGAAGGACGCGGAGAGGTCCAATAAAGGTAAGGGGAGGTCCTAGAGGACATGGAGAGGTCCTGAAGGACGCGGAGAGGTCCAATAAAGGTAAGGGGAGGTCCGAAGAAGCGGTAGTACCGCATGGTGCGGGTGGTACTACTGGGCTGATACTGAAGGGAACTTCCAGAGAAGGTTTCAAAGATACAAGCGGCGAGGGAAAGTCAAGTAAACCTGAAACGCTTCAACAGGATTCCAAAGGAGCTCAGATGCACATAAGGGTGGCGTAGGCTTGGGGAGGTTGCAAGCCAGAGAGGACCCGAGAGGGAGAATTGGACCCAGGGAGGTCCAAGCGTTTGGGAGGTCTAGACCCAAGGAGGTCTGGACCAGGGGAGGACATCACAAAGGAGGTCCGAACCTTTGGATCCAACGAAGGAGAGGTCTGGGCCATTAGATCTCAGACGAAGGGAGGTCTAGACCAGAGATGGGTAAAAGATGGATAGAGAAGGGAAGACCATCAAAACTCCAATAACTCAGCAAACCAACAAGGAACTTTAGTTGTAGTTTGAGTTAGTCAACTTAAATCCATTATGAAATTTCAGGTTAAGCTTTGAATTCTCATCAAAACAAAATGGTTCTTTTATTTTGAAAATTTTCAAAAAGGTTCTGAAAATCAGGGTGTCACATCCGGTCAGACTGCTCCCGCCGATCAGACCGCCCACCGGTCTGACCGCGCAATAGCCGTCGGTCTGACCGGGCCCGAGGGTTTGATCTTCACCTTTTGGGTGTTTTGCTTTGGGGGTTGATTAGATTCAACACAAGGCTTTCACTATGCGTATATACTGATCTTCTTAGCTTTCGTAGCTATTAGAGAAAAGTTCGTGTTGAATCTAATTAAGGTGAAATTTGAGCGAGCGTCTATTCACCCCCCTCTAGGCGCCTATCCGGTCCTACAAGTGGTATCAGAGCCCGGTTAGCTCTTCTCATAGATCTTAACCGGTCTGAGGAGCCATGGCGTCTGACAAGTATTCCACCAAACCACGTGTGTTTGATGGAGTCGATTTTGCTTACTGGAAGGCTCGCATGCATGCCTACATCGAGGCTCAAGGGCACACAATTTAGCTTAAAGTAAAAAATTCTTATGTTGTGCCAGCCAATGACGATGTGATCACTCCAGTTGTGGAGGCAAACAGCAAGGATCGAAACTTCTTGATTCAAGGGCTTAATCGATCTGAGTTTGAGCATGTCGCTCATTTGAGGTCTACTCACGAGATCTGGAAGACCCTTTGTGATTACCACGAGGGATCTACTGCGATCAAGGAAGTGAGACAGAACCAACTCAAGAAAGAATACTCAAAGATCGAACAAAGACCCGGTGAATCTTTGGATGAGTTGTGGGGAAGATTCTCAAAAATCCTTCATGACTTACGTGCTGTGGATCTTGTATTCACTGAATCTAAAAATACACGTCAGCTCTTGGGTGCTCTTAATGTGAAAGCCTGGGGGATGAAAATCACTTCCATCAATGACAACACTGTCATGAGTGAGCTTACCATGGATAAGCTCTACTCGAGGTTGAAGACGCATGAGATTGACTTCATCTCGCGTCTCCCCAAGACAGAGTCGATGGCTTTAGTGGTTGACCCATCTAAGGGTAGTTCTTCTTATTCTTTGAATTTTGGCTCATCTGGGCTTTCATTGTCCGCTTTATACTCTTTGAGCGATGAGCAGCTAGAGAAGCTACCTGAGGATGATTTAGCTCCTATCCATAAAATTTTCGAGAGTCTACACCAAGGTGAGGAGCAGAAGGAGAGGTGGCCCTGCCACTTGCTTTAAGTGTGGTGAGCCAAACCACATTCGTGCCAGGTGCCCCAAGCTGAAGGGCAAGGAGGAGAAGGACTCCTGGAGGCATCCTCAAGCTAGGGATGCAAAAGTCAAGAAGCCCAACTATCGGAAGTTCGTCAGCCGAGTTCTTGCCGCTCTTGAGAGTGTTGATATGAGCGATGTGGACTCAGGGACAGAGGACGACGACGATGATTCTCATGGCAAGAAAAAGACCTAGGATTTCACCGGTATGTGCTTCATGGCCAAGGATATGTACGACGTCGACTCCTCCAACGACGATGACCCTTTCAGCGATCCCGATGAGGTCCATCGTGTGAGGAAGGAGGACATTTGGCTTGTTAACTCTGGGTGTTCTCGACCCATGACTGGAGATTCTAGATGGTTCTCCTCCCTCACACGTGCATCCGGCAACGAGTTGATCACGTTTGGAGATGCTTCTACCGGGACCGTGACAGCTAAGGGCACAATACGCATCAATAACAACTTCATGCTTAAGGACGTCGCTTTGGTAAGTAAGCTGAGGTATAATTTGCTATCTGTTTCTCAGCTTCTTGATGAGGGTCTGGAAGTGAGGTTTAAGAGTGGTGAGTGTAGAGTTCTAGACTCCTCGGGTGAGCATGTTTTTGGGATATCTAGGTTTGAGAGGATCTTTTGTGCTGATTTCAGTGTCTCTTCTGCTTCCAGTCCTAGATGTCTTGTGGCTTCTGTCTCTCATGATTTAGTTTTGTGGCATCGTAGGCTTGGACATATAGGCTTTGATCATTTGACCAGGATCAGTAGTAAGGACTTGATTAGAGGTTTGCCTAGACTTAAGCCTGTTAGAGACCTAGTGTGCACTCCCTATAGACATGGTAAAATGGTTTCTGCTTCTCATCCACCTCTTACTTTAGTGATGACTGATGGACCTTGTCAGCTCTTGCACTTAGACACTGTTGGTCCTTCTAGAGTCCAGTCTGCAGGTGAAAAATGGTATGTGCTTGTGATTGTGGATGATTTCTCCAGGTATTCATGGGTTTATTTTCTGGTTTCTAAGGACGAGGCTTTTGACTATTTTAGAGAATTGGTCCTTAGACTTGCTGTTGACCTTCCTAAAGCTTTGAGAGCCATTAGGAGTGACAATGAGACTGAATTCAAGAACTCTTCCTTTGCCACTTTCTGCACTGATAGGGGACTTGAGCACCAGTTCTCTTCTCCTAGAGTTCCCTAGCAGAATGGTGTTGTAGAGAGGAAAAACAAGACCCTTGTAGAGATGGCTAGGACCATGCTAGATGAGCATAGTATACCTAGGAGGTTTTGGGCTGAGGCGATCTCTACTGCTTGCTATCTGTCCAATAGGGTGTTGTTGAGATCTGTCATAGGAAAGACTTCTTTTGAGCTTAGATTTGGTCATAGGCCTAAAGTCTCTCATTTCAAGATTTTTGATTGCAAGTGCTTCATTCTTAAACATGGCAACTTGGATAAATTTGAATCAAGATGTTTTGATGGCATTTTTCTTGGATATCCTGCTCATTCTCGTGGCTATCGTGTGTTTAATTTGAATACTAATAAAATTGTTGAGACTTGCGAAGTCACTTTTGATGAGGCTAGTCACGTACTAGACTTCGATGGTGCAGTACACACGTGTTTAAAGCATCTTCGTTGATTTACTACTCGAGGATGAGGACCCAATCCATCCTTCAGTCACTTCTGAGGTGGTTGGAGAGCCTGCTTCTATTTCTCCACTTTCGATGAGCAACCTCTTCCCACCTTCACCGATAATCCGAGTGGCTCTGCTCCTACCTCCATAGTCCATGAGGTAGAGGCCATACAGCACTGTGACCTCCTCTTCACATTCAATGACAAAGATCCATCCGAAAGCAGATGATTGGGGATCTTCATGTGCGAGTCACTCGCCTAGGTTTATCTCTCCGATTCTCATGCACATTCTCGCTTTTGTCGCATCTTTTGAACCCCGAGATGTCACCCATGCTTTATCTGATTCCTCTTGGGTCAATATCATGCATGAAGAGCTTGAAAATTTTGAAAGAAACAAAGTCTGGACCTTAGTTGAACCTCCACCTTATCATAATGTAATTGGAACAAAATGGGTTTTCAAAAATAAGCAAAGTGAGGATGGGTTGGTAGTTAAGTAATAAGGCTAAGCTTGTACTCAAGGTTATTCCTGTGTAGAAGGCTTAGACTTTGAGGAGACCTTTGCTCCTCAGAGCTAGAATAGAAGCCATTCAGCATTTTGCTAGCATTCATGCTTCTAAGGGCTTTAAGCTATATCAAATGGATGTCAAGAGTGTTTTCCTTAATGGCTTCATAGAAGAAGAGGTCTTTGTCAAGCAACCTCCTGGTTTTGAAAATCCCAAATTCCCAAACCATGTGTTTAAGCTCTCCAAAGCCTTGTATGGATTGAAGCAAGCCCCTAGAGCTTGGTATGATAGGCTTAAGAGTTTCCTGCTTAATAATGAATTCAAAATGGGATTGGTAGATAAAACCTTGTTCACTCTCAGGCATGGCAGTGATTTCTTACTGGTTCAGATTTATGTGGATGACATCATATTCGGTGGTTCTTCTTATGCTTTGGTATCCAGATTTCCAGATTCTATGAGTAGGGAATTCGAGATGAGCATGATGGGCGAACTGATTTTCTTCCTTGGTCTTCAAGTCAAGCAACTGAAAGAAGGCACCTTCATTCATCAAAGCAAGTACACAAAAGATCTTCTTCGGTGCTTCGACATGGGAAGTAGTAGGCCAATGTCTACTCCCATTGCCACATCCATCGTGCTGGACCCTGATGAGGATGGAGATCCTGTGGACCAGAAGGAGTACCGCAGCATGATTGGCTCTCTTCTCTACCTCACGGCGTCGGTAGGACATCTGATTTACTTTGTGTGTCTGCGGCGCTCGATTTCGAGCTTCCTCGTGTCTCTCATCGTCAAGTAGTGCGTCATATTTTCAAATACATCCAGGACACTCTTGACTTTGGACTTTGGTATTCTTCTGATTCTGCTCTCTCTATTTGGGATTTTTCTGATGCTGATTTTGCGGGGTGTAGAGTGGATAGGAAGAGTACTTCTGGCACTTGTTATTTCTTAGGCACATCACTTATCTCTTGGTCTTCTAGGAAGCAGTCCTCTGTTGCACAGTCCACCGCCGAGGCTAAGTATGTAGCTGCAGCGAGTAGTTGTTCTCAGGTTCTCTGGATCTTATCTACTCTGCGGAACTATGGGTTGTCTTTGGATAGTGTTCCTCTTTTCTGTGATAACACTAGTGCCATAAACATTACCAAAAACCCAGTGCAACACTCTAGGACCAAGCACATTGACATTCGATATCATTTCCTTAGAGACCATGTAGAGAAGAGTGATGTTGTGCTTCACTTTGTAGAGTCTGAGCAGTAGGTTGCGGATATTTTCACTAAGGCTCTTGATTCTTCTCGTTTTTGCTTCATTGCGGGGAGAGTTGGGGGTTATTAGTCCTCTTGGCCTGTTTTGAGGGGGAGTTGGCTCTTTTGCATTCATTGTATCATACTGCATTTTAAATCAGCAACCTGCATTGTAATATAAAATCACGGAGCCTTGTTTATTATCCTTGTGTGACATGGTTTCATTCCTTATACCTTGCTATGTCTTGTGCTAGTTTGCTAGGTTTATCATGACTTTCCATGTGTAGCTTAGCTTTTGCCATGCTAGCTCTATTAAATGTGAAAAACTTGAATTAACACATGACTTGCTGGACCATGTGACTAGTTTTGCCATAGTGATCTTCTCATGATTCATGCCATGTCAAATAGGCTAAGTTGAGTCTTGAATCTAATTTGAGTTTTAGATTGAGCTTTGCTATTTCCTAAGTCAAGCAAATGAAAAATAATTTTTTCTGTGCGAAAAAACTGATCTCACCAATTATTTCTCATGAGACGGCTTGCCATTGCACTAGGCATGAACTCAGGAAGAGTTTTGGATGACCTAGACCACTCTTTTAAGCTTCTTGCTTGGGATGGTCGTAGCAAGGCTTGAGATCTAGCACTTGGCTAAAAACAAAACAAATTGTGAAAATTGGTAGAAGCTTAGGAGGCAGTTGTGGATGCTCCTAGTCCAGGACTTGTTTTACTAAGATAAAACCAAAAATAAATTTTTAGCAAGTGCTAAATGTGCTAAATTTCAAAGTGCTTGAACAAATTTCAACTTTGAACTCATAGCGCTCTAAATTGGCTCAATTTTAGCTTCTTGGTTCCATTTAGTTTATTGAGATGGCTTGACTCATTTTTGGATACCTTTAGTTAAACTATGATCTTGAGCACCTTGTCATGCTACCAATTCATTTAATTTCAGATTATTGCTATTTTGGCTTTAGCTTTGCTGTACATGTTTTTGCCATGATAGAAAGTAGCTTCTTCACATAATATGGCTTGGTGTAATACTTGTACAGTCCTCATGGATAATTTTCATGGCTCCTTTTGTTAAAAATAAATTAATTGCAGCCATTCCATGTCATTCATGCTCTATCTTCCTTTATGCACCTTGATGAATCCATTATCAGAGGGGGAGAAATGGTAAAAATGAAATTTGCATGAGGTTTTGAGGATCATAGTGAGGGGGAGCATCTCATATGCATTTTTGTGATTTTATTGTCCTTTCTGAACTTGAATTGCATTTCTTACTTCCTCACAATGATCAAAGGTCAATTTGAACAATTGTTCTTTCATATGGACCTTAAGTGAGATTTTAAATTTTTTTGGAAATTGAAGCTTTCTTGCTTTTTTTTTTGCCTTATCTCACTTGCCTATGCTTTTCTGGAGCCAGCTTGGTCATTTCCCTTGCTTTTTATTGCATTTGGACCAAGTTGTGCCTTTGTGCGAAAACATCGAGTATTTTACTTTTCAAACCTCAAACTTTGCATTTTTGGGAATTGCCAATGTGTTCATCAAGGGGGAGATTATGGATATCATGGGGATATGTGCATGATCTTAGGATGATGAAACAATTGGCAATGGCTTTGATGGTTTGACGAATCACGCGTTTTCGGCGAAGTTAAAAGAGCTGTCAAGCAGAGGCGGTCAGACCGACGGTCAATGACCGGTCAGACCGGCCTGGTGCGGTTTGACCGACAGTTGAACTGCGGTCTGACCGGCTTAATCTTGTTCTTCGTCCAATTGTTTGCGATGATTTTTTTGGTGAGGTCATATTCATGGTTATCAGTGCATATGTGTTGCATGATGCATATTTTCACTAACGTGGGTCAAGTTGTGAAGAACTTGTTCCCGGATTCGATTTCTTTGTCTATTGTTGTGCAGGGCGCTTGGAGGTCAATGACGGTCAACGGCGAGGATGATCAGGACTAAGCTTGGAGAGCTAAGGTCCATAACGATCAAGGATGCCAGGTGAGGTCAATGGACTCAAGCATGGCGCAGAATGGACAAAGGTGACCGAACGGGTAGTTCGGTGTGACGGGTTGGATCAAGCAGCGCGGGGGTCGGTGCAAGTGCCTTGGTGGTTCTGGTGGGATCCGGACGGGAGAGACTTGCGGACATGATGAGAGCTGTTGATCAACCTACACGTGGCGAAGTAGGCGAGTGCTTCACCAAGATTGGACTTGGTCTTTGGAGAAAGATCAAGAAGGGGTATTTTGGTAATTTCACCAAATACCGCCCTGGTGACCTTGGGCTAAACTGCGGCGGAAGACGGTGTGTGGAAAAGCGGTTTAGGTCAAGAGAAGATGAAGATGACGCTTTGAGTTACGTGCGTGTGTCCCGTTTGTGTTGGGCCTTAACAGGAGCCCATTAGGGTTAACTCCTCTAGAAGCTAGGCCACAATATAAATAGGAGGGGGTGTTGTCAAATAGCCCCCAAGCGCTTCATTTTGTAAACTCTAGTTTGGTGTTAGGGCTTAGATGGGAAAGGAGAGGCTTAGGGTTCTAGAGAGATGAGTTGAGTGTGTGCTCGTGGATTGAGCTCTTGTCCTCCTTGAGGGAGTGGTCGTAACCAGCAACAATCACGAATCAATCTATAGATGATTATTCAAAGATGAGTCTTCTTGTGTTCTTCCTTCTCATTTGGTGATTTTGGGTGTTTCTTTGATCCGATGGATTTCTAGTGGTTTCTTGCCCCCATCTACCTTGCTGTGACATGTGGGAATACATCTAGGATCATCAATCTCCCACGAGCAAGTTTTGGATCAAGTTTTTCGTTTTTGCTCGGTTTTGAACCCTCTTTCGGTAAAATGGAAAAAGGTCAAAAGTTTGACGTGGATCTATTCGATCGTCACTTGGAATAAGTTCTAGATATCCTTGGGAAGGTGTGTTCCAAGTTTGGTTAAGTTTGGACGTGTAGATCAAAAGTTTGATCGATTTTCATTTTGGAACCCGAGCTGTTTTTCCTGTTCATTGTCGAGTCCGGTCGATCGCTCTTATGTCACGGGTCGAGTCACGATCGGTCTGACCGCGCAATAGCGGTCTGACCGGGCCCGAGGGTTTGATCTTCACCTTTTGGGTCTTTTGCTTTGGGGGTTGATTAGATTCAGCAAAAGGCTTTCAGTATGCGTATATACTGATCTTCTTAGCTTTCGTAGCTATTGGAGAAAAGTTCGTGTTGAATCTAATTAAGGTGAAATTTGAGCGAACGTCTATTCACCCCCCTCTAGGTGCCTATCCGGTCCTACAAGCAGCGAGTTAATAAGTACTAAACGTCTACCAATGGATATATTTTTACCTTTCCAACCGCTAAGCTTTTTTTCAACTTTATCCAACCACTTCACAACCAAACAATTGAGTATATTGCGGTTCAACATCTTTGGCAGTACCAAAATAAAAAATCTCTCTTTTATAGAAATTAATCTTTAAACCGAATAACTGTTCAAAGACACATAAAATAAGTTTCATGTTTTTGGCTTGCTCTATATCATTTTTCAAGAAGAGGATAGTATCGTTAACATACTGTAAAATAGACAACCCATCATCAATCAAGTGAGGAACTAAACCCAATAAAAAACCCTCATCCTTAGCTCTTGAAATAAAGATGACCAGCATGTCCACAACAAGATTAAAATAAATTGGGGACATAGGATCTCCTTGCCTAAAACCCTTTTGAGTTTGAAAGAAAGAGTCAAGATCATCATTGACTTTTATACCAACACTCCCACCCTTAACGGTACTTTTCACCCAAAAACACCACTTATTTGAGAAGCCTTTTCATCCTCAAGGTTTGAAGTAAAAACAGCTATTTTACTTTGTCGTAAGCTTTCTCAAAATCGACCTTGAAAACTACTCCATACAATTTTTGTCTATGTAGCTCATGGATGGTTTCGTGAAGGATAACAACTCCATCAAGAATAAATCTTCCCTTCATAAACGTTGATTGTGATGATCTAACAACCTTTTGATATACACCCATAATTCTATTAGTAGCTACTTTAGAAAACACTTTAAAACTAACATTTAAAAGGCAAATAGGTCTATACTATTGTATCTGTTTAGCATTCATTTTTTTGGGAAGCAGTGTAATGATCCCAAAATACAAACTAAAAAGAGGTAGAGAACAACTATGAAAGTCCTGAAACATGGCCATCAAGTTATTTTTAATGACTTCCCAAAACACCTAATAGAACTCAACTGGGAAGCCATCCGGTCCATGTGCTTTGTTATATTCCATTTGAAATATTGCCTCTTTCACCTCCTTCTCAGTGAAAGGTTCAGAAAGTAAATTGTTTTTAGTATCCGAAACTTGAGGTATATCATCCCTAAAAGCATAAATCATGGATAAATGATTGACCTCACATGGTCTAAACAGACCTTTATAATAATTTGTGATATACTTTTTTAATTGTACATCACCCCTAATTATCCCCTCCTCTTGATCGAGCTGAAAAATTCTTTGTCTTCGATGTTTACCATCGGAAGTTGATTTTCCCAGATGAAAGTTTGGTTTTTCTAGTTGAAAGCTCATACAAAGAGAGCATAGAAGTAGCATTCAATAAGTAATAGATTTTGCTAATTTGTGAATGTCAGCTGAAAACTATATACTGCAGACACCTACATCCACCGTCGGAAGTTGATTTTCCCAGATGAAAGTTTGGTTTTTCTAGTTGAAAGCTCATAATTTCTTTTCGCCAGTGTGGGTGGATGGTCGGTGAGCTTGTTACTAGAGCCATTGGACCGGCGTGTAAGTCGCTGAGGGAACTCATAAGAGCATGTATAATGGTGTGACGTCAATAGTCTATAAGTCTTATATGTAGGACACGAGATGATATAAAGGAGAGAGAGGGAGCATAGAGAATTGAGCTGTTTCTCATGCAGTAGTCGACTGTAACATCAGAAACAAGACAAATTGCACAAGGAGGAACTATTTATAGAGACATGTAAAAGACAACCTATTGTAGAAGCTATCTTTAGTACTGCCTATAGATGACATAGAGAGATATTATAGACAACAGTTGTCTGTACCATTGTACATGCCCTAAGTAATTATTGAGCACATGAGCATTCCAAGGTAAATAGTATGTGTGAACGTGTGGTCTAATCTTGTGTTTTTTGGAAGTAATAAAAACGAGAATATCTAAACAGAAACATTTTTTTAATTAAGAAAAAATAGGCACCTAAATTCGAGACAAAGAGAACTTGAATCTAGATGGTGGGGTTGTACACCCACACATTTCACCAATTAAGGTAGACTCTGCTCCTTAGTTTGTTGTGCTAATCTCTACATTTTAGGGTCTGTTTGGGAAGGATTATTCATATGTTTAGTTGCCTGAACTGCACTGCCACATCTTGGATAGTGGCATACAAATTTGAAGAATATTCCTTTAGATGCTGAACCATCTGATTCGCCAAAACCAACGGAGATCATCCCATCTCATCCGACCTCACCCCACCAACTAAACACACCCTACTTGCACCATGTAGATGATGTCACTACTACACAAAGGATCATCATAGACAGCATCATAGACAATTTCTAAACCATCTGAATTTATGTTTCTGTGATAACAGGCGATTATCACAGACAATTTTTGAGTCGTCTGTGATAAGCCACAACACAGACGGTTTGTATAAATAATTGTCTGTGAAAAAGAGCTATCATAGATGATTCTGAACAATAACCGTCTGTGATAATCAATTATCACAGACGGTTCTTGTTCAGAACCGTCTGTGAAAATAGACTATCATAGACGGTTTTTTTAGTAAAAACCGTTTATGATAGTTTTTTCTATTGCAAAAAAAATCGAATTTTGAACCAAACCAATCAATTGCTTTACAGTTGGACCCAAGTATCTGTATATGGTTGATTACACAATCTGGAATGAAAGAAAACTCAAACTGGACGGTGAACGAATGGCAAAAATGGGTGCTGAAACTTCAGAGGCCGTTTTGAGACCCTAAATGATATTTTTTGCATTTCCAATTTTCTAAAGCCTCACGAATGAATTTGAAGTGGTCTTCTATATCTTCAGATTGAACTTTTCGTTAACTTTCAAATGAGCCAAAGAACGTCGCAATCCGAGTTCGTATGCAAAAGTTATGACTGTTTTACCGGACAATGCGCGAAACCGAAATCTGTTCGGCTTCGGATTTGTGGTCGGGGAGGAAAGCTAGTCCGAGAAGAAGAGGCGGATGATGGCCCGGTACTAGGAGTCAGAGATGGCAAGGTGCTCGCTGTCGATGTCCATGAGCTTCATCTCAAAATCCGCAATCTTATCTTGATCTATTCATTCACAAGAAAACCATGGTCACCACTGAGAGCCACCAAAAGCAACAAGGCAAGGGGAGGCGATAAGAGATTGATCACTTACTAGCAATGAGGGCGATGTGGCTGGAGTCCATGGCCTATAGCGAGAACCCGTCTTGGGCGGCGATCGGTTGGCATCGGTCACCACCATGGATCGCATCCAGACCTTCTTGAGGAGGCTCTCTGCACCGTATAACTCCCTAGGATTTGTGGTTTGGGAGTGGATAGTGGTCGAGGAGGGAGGTGAAGGGGAGATTAATAGGGAAGCATTTGGGGACGCAAAATATTTCCCACTCTGTGATACAAAATTATTATAAGAACCGTCTGTGATAATTGCAATATCACAGACGGTTGTTAATAAGAACCATCTATGAAGTATCATAGACGGTTATAATTAAAAACCGTCTGTGATAATTACAATTATCATAGACGGTTCTTGTTAAGAACTATTTGTGAAGTATCACAGACTGTTATAATTTAAAACTATCTGTGATAATTGTAATTATCATAGACTGTTTTAGCCAGGGCTAGTAACATAGACGGTACGCTTGTAAAATCGTCTGTGATAATTACAACACTGATGGTTTCCAGAAACCATCTGTGATGAGGCATCCAATATAGCCTGTTTTGTAGTAGTGTGTCCTTGGGTTAGTTCAATGCACAATGTTTTTTTTCTTTGGCAAACATGTTGTGCGATCATGGAGGTGTACATGTGTGTGTATATATATAGGAAGTTTTTTTCTACTCCTAGGAGTAGTTACTCCCTATTTCGTATCTCACAACGTAGGGAGTATCTTACGCAACCGAAAGTATGTATGTGTAGTATACGAGTATATAAAACCACTTATGTGGTATTTACACCTTTTTATGGGTGGTATGTATACTTTTTTTGGACATACTCCTTTTTATATGCGAATATGAAGGTATTTACAAAATATGCTTAAAATTATAGACTCTCTTGCAAATTTTTCATGTGATTCGCATTGGAATATCTTATAATTAGTATATGAGTATACCCAAAGTGATAAAGGAGTATGTTAAGTTCTTTTAGGTGGTATATCAGAGGTGGAAGTAACTACTACTGAGAGTAGAAAGTTTTACTTAAAATTCAAAGAGGAAAAACTATCCCAGAAATGCTCCAAAATTAGGGAGGAAAAAATCACCCAATATAGCAAGAAATTATGAAAGTTTGGGGTTAAATTACTGTACGGAACCCTAGAGAAAACCACTTCGCAAGAGAGGAAGAACTCCAAACTAAAGAAACAGCCGTATTCTCTAACCTTGCGGGGTGCGAGTAGGTCTGAGGGTGCTGAAAACAAAGATGGCCTTTGCTCCTAACGGGAATACGGGCCAGTGTAGCTCATCAGAGACCTTGCGTTTGTTGTTCCTTTGAGGGTTGAGCGTGCCACCGGAAAGAGAAAATACGATTTGCTGTAGTGCGGGGAAACCCCCCGGACGATGCACGTAATATACGCGACTTCCACGCCCGTTCAAAAAGAAGAAAAAAAAGCTAAGCGGTTATACACAGTAAAACACAAGTATCAATTATTGCATCTTACGTTAAATAGTTTACTGCCATATAACTTTTACTGCAATTGTTGAATGCATTTACTATATTGTGCTAGTAACTTTGCTATTACCCATCTGGTTTCTTAATTACTGTATGTCCGACTAGGTTTACCATATTGTGAGTATTTTTTACTGTCAAAATTGCATGTGAGCGGGGGTTTTATCAAGCGTCGCTCAAACGATCTCTTAAGTGCATCAATGTCGCTTTGGCTTCCCGATGCATCTCTTCGTCTCACGCGCCGACGTTACTCCTTGTTTTATAAAAATGACCATCCACCATAGAAGATGGATTATCACATCACTCTACTCTCTTTTGCCCCTTCTAGCAAAAACGAATAGCAATTATGAAAATGGCTCCCCACTCTTCTTCCCTGACGTCGGTGTCGTTGATGGCCTACCTAGCCATTTTGCACGAGCACCTCTCCAGCCGTACTCTAGCAGATGCTGCGGAAGGACACTATGCTAATAGTGTCCTCCCTCCTCCGCTGGAGGTTATGCTGAGGCACGTGTCGGTGGCGTTCCGTTGTCTGGATGTCCTCCTCCGCTGCGTCTTCTGGGTGGTATCCAGCTTCTGGCGAGCTGACCTCGCCATCAATGTAGTCCTCCAGAACGACGTTGCACGTCTCCAGCAGGATTACCGTCACTTCGACTACTACATCAAGATGGCGGGCGACTGGGTCTACCTTGCCGAGACCCTTCAAGCAAGAGAAGAGAGCCTATGGGCGTAATTCGACTTAATTCTTTAGTAGAACCCTCCTATACTTGATGATGTTGCCTATGAAATTTTGAAGGCAGAGATAGCAGGGTACCTCCGCCACTAGAAAACTTTTATTATTTAGGTTTCTATTTTTTATTTAATCTTTTTAAGAAGAGACTGGTCACGCTATTTTGGCCATATATAAAGACAAAATCAAATATCCGGTTTGAACTTGTATTTACTGTCTATATTGAAATTGTTTACTGATTGACGTGTTTTAGATTATTGCCTTGACGATATACGACATCGGTGTAATGTTACGACGACATCAACTACTGGTGGAAAAAACATATATATTACTTCTGGGACGTTCGCTTTTACTGTTCTACGAACACCCGTTTACTTCATTGGACCTACTGAACAAAACTAAAACATTTACCTTACATATAGCTAAGGTTTACTATCCTGATACAAACTTTTTACTACAAAAAAAGATATTGCAAAAAGCGGTGGTAAAAACGGGAAGCCGATTACTGTGTATGCCGTTATGTTTTACTATCTGACGTAGGACCTCAGAATATCGCATTCCCAAAAACATGCAGTAAAAGGGATACACGAATTAATGGCGCGACACCTACCAATTACCGTTGAATCGAGTCTCACGCCAGCACAGACGCTTTTGGCCCGCCGACTGCATTTGGTGGCCCGGCCGTATGGGGGATTGCGTGTAGACGTGTCACACCTGGTCTGAGTCATGCGCGATGGACTGGCTAGGCGTAGAAAAACTATTCTATGTTCGGTTACAGAATAGTTGTTTTTGCGGTGGTACTCTTGGCGCGCGCCAATTACGATGTTCACTTCGCTGTTTTTCTACGCTCGGCTATAGAATAGTTGTTTTTGCGGTGGTACTCTTGGCGCGCGCGGCAATTACGACGTTCACTACGCGCTTGCGAGGATGGATGAACATAGAACTGAGGAGAGGACATGCGAGGCAGCGGTTTGCTCCGTTTAGGAACGTGAAAGAGGCAACAGGTCAACTGGTGGCATTGAGCCAGCGACAGCGTCCGTGCGACCAAAAAAGCAAGGGGGACGAGCTCCGGCCTCCAGGCATCCATGACGGCAACGAGCATTGGCAGAGGCAGCTAGCTTTCCGCATTCAGCTATCGGCCGTAGGTGAGGATGAAGATAGGGAGTGAGCGGGAGGGTATATAAAAAGTTGTTGGGATTTTCCTATTGTTTGAAGGAAGATAGGATGATGAAGTTGTTGAGATTTTCCTATTGCCATGGGAGCCGATGGTGGGCAGCGAACGAACCAATCGAGAGAAGGGTAACCGGTAGTGTGTGAGGAGGGGAAGGGAGAATATACAACTAACCACCACCATGTTCTTTTTAAGTAGTACTAACCGAGTTAAAACACATATAAGTTCTAAACTTAAAAAAACAACATACATGAGGTAATTATTTTTGCATCTAAAAGTTATATACAAAATTCACATCCGATCACTACCAGAATCGTCTAATTTTCCGAGTGCTCAGAAGTTTCCCGAGTGTTTTGGGTAATACACTGGGAACTTCCCGAGTGCCTTACTTAAACACTCGGTAATAGAATAAAACACTCGAAATGCGTTTCCAGTGTCCAATCGAACACTCGGGAAATTTGACGGAGCAACAATGTCCCGAGTGTCGACACTCGGGAGCTAAAACATCCTGGTCGCGCCATTTTTTTCCCCACATCTTGCGCCTCTGCTCGTTTCTAACGTTCCGCTCCCCAAACCCTCCCCCATGGCGCCGCTCCCCTCTCCCCATCCCCATGTTGCTCCCTCCCAATCCCCATCCGCTCCCTCCCGTCCTCGCCCTCCACTTCCTCCGCCCGCCGTCACCCCTCGTCCGCCTTGCCCGCTGCCGCGCCTCCCCTCGTCTCCTCCCCACCTCCCTCAACGCCGCCGCCCGACCTCCTCCAGCCGCCGCCGCCCGACCTCCTCCGTGGCGACTCCGCCTCCCCAGCTCCCTCCTCCTCACGTGCCCTTCCGCCTCCCGGCTCCCTCCTCCCCTCCGTCACCCGCCGCCTCGACTCCGCCTCCCGGCTCCGCCTCCCAGTGCCTCCTCCATGGCTCCTCTCCTCCGCCTGCCGCCTCCCCGGCTCCCTCCTCCGGCCAGCGCCGCCCCCCTCGTCGGACGCCGTCGCCCTTCTGGTATCACCATGCTTGAAATGTTCATTAAGATATGTATGTTCAATTTTTGCATGTTCGTTTTTTACTTCAATGTAAAGCAAGGCGAAAGAGGCAAAGAGCTAAATGTAGTTGCATCAATAAAATAACATACTTATTTTGACCATACATAATGTAATATAGAAAAGGAAAGTATGACGGACCTTTCCATTGCTTCGTGAACATCGTGCTTTCTTACGTGGTGTTTGTAGTTGTCATAGAAGTCATCAAACAATGAGACAATTATAATCACTTTGTGAGCATTATTCGTGAACATGAATATCGAGGCTCAAAGTAAAACCCAAGCATCCAAAAGTGCATCTCCACTATCCTATCTCGCGCCCAAAGTTAGATGTTTGTTGACATTAATTTCTTTTCGACCATCTCAGAAATAAATATATGTCAAGAGATGGCATCACATTTGCTAATAATGTAGATAAGTACTAAAATTGGACTCTAATACTAGAGAGTGGTGCTTTTACATCGTAAGAGATTTTAGCTCATCGCAAAGACAAGTTGAGCAAAATATTGAAGTCCAACTTTGCAAACTCTAGGATGGTCTCATTTCGTGTAGTCTGGTTCTCGTATGTTGAGATGTAGCGCCTTGCTTCAACTCTTTCAAGCCTTCGAAAAAGAGGTGTTTCTAGTGCATATCGCACTTCTTTTGCCGCATCTGTTTCTAAGTGTTCGATCATAAACTGGAGGCGTTTCTTTGTAGAAATGATAGCACGATCAAGTATCTCTTCCCCATGAATTCTAAGATGTGCATCATCATGTACTCTCAACAAACACTTGATGTCATCACTTTCAACATGTCCTTTCCCATCTATGAACTTCAAAAATACATCTGCAGCATCAGAATTTATTAAGCATTATGAAATATATACTATGGTACTTAATTGTGCCAAAGAAATACTTCAAAGCAACGACGACAAAAAAGAGACCTCTGATAAATGTGCCTTAGGTCAATCTGCTATGTATTACTAGAGTACCTGCATCATGAATTGTGCACCTTAATCTTGTCCCTTTGTTATCTCAGATGTGTTGGGCAAATTATGCCTGAGGGCATATCTCAATTTATATACTGTGCTAGTAAATATTGCTTTGAAGCCTTACCAGGAGATATATGATATCCATGCTTCCTAAGCAAATAAAACCAAGTGCGCTTGTTTCAAGTTCGCAATCTTCACCTGTGCATCATGGACACCGCATAGTAGTTCACCAATCTCCTTTTCGTAGTGATAGTCCACCCAATCCGTTGTAATGTGTCGATGAGCTCTAGCTTTAGAGGCGATCTGAATAGCTAGAATCTCTTATGATTTGCCTTACTTCCTCCTTTTAACTTGAGCCTTTTCCTTCATTGACAACAAGCTGCGATAGGTATTAATTAGTCATTGAGCATGCGATTGTATATCAAGACAAAACAAAATGTTGTCGTTTGCCAACCTAAAATATATTCATCTTAATATCCTTCTAATATAACATATAACATATTCACGCATTAGAAGGGTTACACCTCTCTCTCTCTCTCTCTCTCTCTCTCTCTATATATATATATATATATATATATATATATATATATATATATATATATATATATATATATATATATGTCCTTCTTGAGAAAAAAAAGAATCCTCGAGTGACAAATATTAATTCCAAATGAGAATGCACGAACACGAGGCATGATCAGATTAACATCATATGATCATCGCTTAATTTTAGGGTAATGATAGGACGCGCGGCGTCCGATCTGCGCTGACGCCAAACCGCTCTCCACTCCACTTCGTTATCTCGTCCACTCCCTTATCTCCTCATCTCTACCGCCACAACACTTCAAGTCACTTCGTTTCTCCGTTCCCTTTCTCCTCATCCTCACACACCATAAATCCTCTCTCTCCCCACAAACCGACGCCGCCGCTAAGGTTCATGGCCTGCCGCTGCCGTCGACCAGGCGACTCTGTGACTAGGGAAAAAGATCACTTGAGTAGGAATTGGAATAGAGATAGAAAGTTAAGTACTCATGAGTTGATATTTTCTTCCTCTTTGGGTTATTAATGGGTATAGTACTAGAAAATGATATTGCCGCACAATTTGTTGAGCTATATCAATATGGACAAACATGAAACAACGATTGGTTCTCAGAGCACTTTCAACGTACACATTCCCCATGCAAACTTAATTAGTTTGTGTGTAGCGATTTTTTTTGTTTTGTCTAAATTTCAATGCTTAAGTGCCGATTCTGTCCTAATATAGCTCATGGTTTTCAATACAGTCTTTGCCGCCTCCCTCACCGACCGCCTCCACCGACACACAAATGCACCATCTTCCCCACGCAGCTCCTCGGCTCCCTCACTCAAGAAGTCTTCAGAAGGTAATGGATAAGTGCAAAAAGAAATAAAGTTTGCTTATTTTCTTTTGTGTTGTCCATTTATGGTGGATTGATATGTCATTACAATGCTACATTAACGTGTTAATAAATAAAGGTATTCATATATATTGAAAGAAAGTGTTTTTATGCTCGCTGATCATGTATATTGTCTTCATGTCAACTGTTTTAGTGTACATATATAGGGCATGCATCATAGGGTAGCTTCTAGCTAGCTCGCTATGTATATTGTCTTCATGTCAATCTGCTTTTAGTGTACATATATAGGGCATGCATCATAGGGTAGCTTCTAGCTAGCTCAGTAGTTGTAATTTTTGACATAAATAAAAGTTGGATTAAAATATGCATTATATTTTGTACACTAGGATGGCTGAGGATCGTAGTTGGATGTACACTGGGCGTAGAGCGATGGGTGACTGTACCCAAGAATGGATGGAAAAGTCGATAGATTTTGTGGATCGAGCATTTGCTAGGCGTAATGGACGGGGTGTGTTGTGCCCTTGTTCTCGTTGTTCGAACACACGGCCACAAATGAGGGCAACAATGATCGCACACCTGTGCAAGTATGGATTTAGGGTAGGCTATACCGTGTGGGTGTATCATGGCGAGTCACAACATAGCAGATCGATGTGCTAAGGGAAGAAACGGACGATGGCGGCCACAATGAGAGTAGGATAGAAGACATGCTAGATGATGTGCGCCATGCATATGGGCCACCACGAGGAAGAACCGAGCTCGCAACAAGGGCTTTCTTTGATATGTTGTCCGCAATGAGTCAACCACTTCATGGGCACACACAGTGTCCCAACTAGATGCCATCACATGACTACTTGTCATCAAGTCTCGATTCGGACAAGCATTGCTTGCTTTGATGCATTCTTAAGCGTGTTTAGCACTCTTCTCCCGGATGGTCACAAACTACCCGCTAACTTGTATGAGGCCAAGAAATTGATAAGCGCACTAAATATGCCATATGAGAAGATAGATGTTTGTCCAAATCATTGCATGCTATTTAGGAATGAGAATGTGGACAAAGATCACTGTGATAAGTGTGGTGAGTCTAGGTTTGTTGAGGTTGACTCCGGTGATGGTCAGAAGAGGCAGCTTCCTATTGGCAAAAAAATACTTCGCTATCTACCATTTGTGCCACGAATCCAACGGTTATACATGTCTGAGGTTTCTGCCAAACAAATGGTATGGCACAAGTATGGTCGTCGGCACCATAATGACAAGATGGTCCACCCATCTGATGGTGAAGCATGGAAGCAATTTGACCGAGACTATGTAGAGTTTGTCATGAGCCTCTAACGCTCAATTGCAATTGCAATCGATGGGTTTAACCCATTTGGTATGGGGTTGCGCCATACAAATTGTTGGCTTCGTGTTTGTCATTCCCCTTAACCTCCCACCCGGCGTTTGCATGCAGAAGCAGTACATATTCCTTTCCTTGATAATCCCTGGTCCTGAGTACCCAGGGAAGAATATGAGTGTATTCATGGAGCCGGTGGTGGATGAATTGTTACATGCTTGGGAACAAGGCATAGTGACATATGATCGGGCATTGAAACAGAACTTCACCATGCGGGTCGCGTACCACACATCCATGCATGACTTCCCGGCATACGGGATATTCTGTGGGTGGTCTGTACATGGGAAGATGCCATGCCCAATCTGTAGGGAGACGCTATGGTCATTGGCTAAAGCATGGTCGCAAGCACTCCTTCTTCGATTGTCATCGTCAATTCCTTCCAATTGACCACGAATTCGAAGTGACACAACCGGATTTAGGGCCAATATTGTCTGTCCGCATGGACCACCACGTCGTCTGGCAGGTGAGGAGGTTCGTGCACGGCTAGATGCTTTGAAGCCTCTTGATGATGGTGATGGGTTCGAGAAATATGGTGAGGAGCACAATTGGACTCACATTTCAAGTTTGTGGTGGCTGCCATACTTCCACAAGCTCATTCTTCTCCATAACATAGATGTAATGCATAATGAGAAGAATATTGCAGAGGCCATATTTAGCACATTCTTTGACATTCCGCACAAGACGAAGGACAATGTGAAGGCTCGCCTTGATCGGAGGAGCTTTGCAACAGCCCTCATGAATATGATCCATAAGCCGCTCATCGCAAGTGGGAGAAGCCAAGAGCTAGTTATTGTCTAACTAGGGTTCAGAGGAAGGAGATTTTGGAATGGTTTGAGACCTAAAGTTTCTGATGGGTATGCAAAGAAATCTAAGGAGAGGAGTGAATTTAGCTACCATGCGCATCAATGGCCTAAAGAGCCATGACTACCACATATTCATGGAACGCCTTTTACTGTGATGATCCGTGGCTACGTCCCCGAGTGTGTTTGGCAAGTGATGGCGGAGTTGAGCTTTTTTATCGATAGCTATGTGCGAAAGAGATAGATCCCATGGTAATGTCAACTATGGAGCGTGAAGTACCTGTGTTGCTTTGTAAGTTGGAAAAGATCTTTCCACCTGGCTTCTTCAATCCAATGCAACATTTGATTCTCCATCTACCCTATGAAGCTAGGATGGGGGGACCATGCAAAACCGTGGATGTATCCAATTGAGAGGAACAAAAGGAACTACGAGGCAAAGCAAAAAATCGATCGCGTGTTGAAGCATCCATAGCGGAGGCGTACATAATTGAGGAAATTTCCCATTTCACATCAATATACTTTGCTGACAATGTTCGCACGGTGCACAATCAAACCTCATGATACAATATTGGCATCCTCAAAATAATTGCCAACTTAGCCTCTTCACCGGAAGTGGTGACACTTCAGCGGTGGTACTCCCAAAGTTTTATCGCGGGAGGAGTGGTTGATCGCGATGTTGTATGTCTTTACCAACCTCTCCGGCGGATGATTACATTAGGTATGCAACAATTATTTTTCCCAATAATTGATGCATGAGTTTTTAATCTACTTGTCTTGTTGTCTATAGGGAATTTGTTAGGAGCGAGTGGAAGCAACGCCGAGACCCATCCGAAAAACAAGTTGAGACCCTTCTTAGGAAGGGTGCTTTGGGAATTGTAAACCTAATTTCCGACTTGGTTCTATCGAAAAGTAACTTCTCTATTAGCTACTCCCCTTGCACGTAATATTTACTAAGTAAAGAGGAACTAATACATGAAACCCATTCTATTTATGTCAGAGAGTTTGAAGGACAAGTCTATGAGCAATAATTGAAGCAAGTTGCTCAAGGATGCCACACTGGTGTCAGTCCTATAGTACCTACGATGTGAATGGGTACCGCTTCAACATCCACACATGAGAGGAACGGCCTAATGCAACAACAATTAACAGTGGATTGGTGACTATAGGACAAGATGGGAGCGATACACCTGTTGAATACTATGGAGTAATTGAAGAAATAATTGAACTATATTTCCATGGTAGCAAACCTCTCAAACTTATGTTATTCAAATGTCATTGGTTCCATCCGCTTAGGGAGTCGACGATACATCACTTGGGCTGTTTGAAGTTGCACATCAATCAATCCTACTAGGCAATGACCCATTTATTGTGGCTCGACAAGCCACCCAAGTATACTACATCCTGCACTCCATGCAAAACTATGAGTAGTCTAGTGGATTGGTGGGTAGTACATAAGGTGCAACCATATGGTAAACTACCTACCCCTAGTGAGCGGGACTACAACATGGAGACCAACAATGGTGTTGACCTATTCTTTCAAGAAGATGGGCTACGAGGACTTTTGAAATAATAATTGGGGAAGAGGACGATCACATGGATGATATTCAAATCGATGCCGATGAGGTTGTAAACCAAGAGGACTTGGAACTACTTAATCGCTTAGACATTGATGGCAATCAAGGGATGAGGTTGAGTCAACACCTCATGATAGTGACGATGACATTTTGGAGGGCCCATCCATGAGGATCCCATTGTAGATGACTACTTGAGCATGATCTTGTATGTCTTCCATTTATTTGTCGCATGTTTTTAATTTTTTGTATGAGCTTACTTGATTACGTTATATTACATTTTTCTATGAGCTTACTTGATTACACTATATTAATTGATTTATTTTATTTCATTTCATTTCAGACACCAAAATATGAGTGGCGAGGCAAAGATACTCTAGTCGAGGCAGACGCTTGTTTTCCACTCGAGAAGGCGGAGGGGCAGCCATGCCCCTCCAGGAGGATCGAGGCAGCCTCGGCCCCTCCAGAGGCACAGGGCAGCCGCGCCCTCCAGAGGCACAGGGCAGCCTCGGCCCCTCCAGAGGCACAGGGGCGATCGTGGCCACTCGACGAGGCAGAGGGCAGCCATGGCCCCTCGAGGAGGCAGAGGGCAGCCGCGCCTCGAGGGGCAGCAGGGGGTCTACCTCTAGTAGATCAGCCTCCTACCCATGCACCCTCGCGTCTTGATGATGGGAGTATGAGCACCGTGAGGCGGAGGGTGAGGAGGAAGAGCACCCCGAGGCGGAGGAGGTGAGGAGGATGAGCACCATGAGGCACAAGAATTTTGGATGCGAGGACTCTGCGAACTCCGCCACGACGACCAACCCGAGAGGAGGAGAAGATCACATCGTTCTGTTGGCGACACGTAAAAATGTTTACACTTTCACTAATTTAGCCCACTTAATTGCATACCTCAAAAAACTAATATGCGTGCAATGGCGAGAAGAAGGCGGGGTGACAAATGTAGACTTCAATGGCATCATTGGCGTGTTGATTCGATGGCACTTCCTGGGTTGGTCACCTCTGAGAGGAAGGTGGGAGCTGCATGGACATGGTGCCACTCACAGGTCTCTTTGAAGATACCGCCACGCTCTTGAGGAGAGGTTCCATTTGACACTGTTTGCTGGG